>CM073591.1:108913031-109498031 GCA_037074705.1 Zhengitettix transpicula | reverse complement strand
TCTGTTTTTATGTATAGTAACATTACAAAACATGATTATATTGTGCAAGTTAAGTCTGGACACCTTTACTTTGTATACAAGTTCCACTTTTACTTGAAACACGTATTGTGCACAGACTATAGAACTTTAAACCCTTCTGTAGCACCAATTTCCTATGCTTTTCTTGCTTTCAAATCCCCAACATTTCATCTCTGTACTATCTCTATACTATACTTGCTCATATATATTTCTTTTGCATTCCAATTTCAGTATTGCAGATAATTAATTATCTTATTAGAAAGAAATTATTTTTCATACTGGAGTCGTTTATAAAATTTGTCGGTACTGTAACTTTCAATTGCCATTTCATAATAATATTTGATCACTTGAAACACAACTTTTTCTTATTTTGGCCATGTAATGTATGCTGGGCTAAAATAATATCCTAAAATAAGAACTAGATATTATTCGCACTTGTCCGAGGGTAGATTTCAAGCTTGCACCAAACCTCTTTAACCCACTTACCTATTTGTGCTTTATTTTCTCATATGTAATAAATCCCCCATTTTCAGAACATGTATTAATATTATTCTTTTTGTAAATAGGATTGGCCGTTCAGGCCGGTTTGGGAGAAAGGGTGTGGCTATTAATTTTGTGAAAACAGACGATATAAGGATTTTGAGAGATATAGAACAATATTATTCTACACAGATTGACGAAATGCCCATGAATGGTAGGTTATCATTTTATTTTGTGGTATAATTATTGGAATAAATTGTTACATAATGTCAAAGATCAGAATCTAAGTTAGCCTTTTATACAGATTTATTTAACTCTAAAAGTTATCATTCTGTAAATATAAATCAATATTGTTTTTTTGGTACACTTGGGATGTGTTATTGATTCTACTTATAGAGACTGGGACGAGGAATAGTCGTGTCTACATATTGTGTTCTTAAATTTAAGATCAAATGCTTTCCTCATGTAGCTGCTGTAGAAAGAGTTCTACAATAGTGATTAATGCTTAATTTGACAACCAACAGATATGTTGTCTTCCAAGTGTAGATGATGAATATGGCAACGTCAAAACTTCACCTTTTAATCACACTTTGTACAGTTCTTAAATTTTTCATAAGAGTAGAACATAATAAAGCCTGATATGTCTCTAATATAGAGAGAAGGTGACTCACAAGCACACATTCTGATATTTGTAGGTGTATTAAGTTTGGGATATATAATTATGCAAATTTTCTTATAAGGTGAGGACTTATTTATCAAATGACTAAACAATGTCTAATGGAAACAAATGTTGTTTTCTAGTTTTATAAGTATGTAAAAAAATTCTGTGCCAACAAATAGAAATTATGCATTATTTTGACATAAATGTGTACATGGTCGGTCCTATTTTACACTTTCCTTTTATATACTAAAACACACAAATTATTAATAAAAATATAAAAAATTGAATTGCAATAAGCAATGGATGTAAAATTTCCAGTTTCAAATTTCTTAGTTCCTCAGTCAATTTCATTTGAAAGGTTCAGGCAATTAAGAAATGCACAAATAAATAACGTATTTAAATCTAGATATAATGGATAATAGTGATGCTGAAAGTTATGGCATTTAAATGAAATATGTCATTTTTGGAAAAATACATTCATTGTGGAATTGAGTACAATGAGTATATAAGATTGGAATGACAAACAATTTTGCTTTTTTTTGGTATAAATGTGCATATAAATTGTTCCAATTATATATTTAATTGAATTAAAAATTTTGTGTTTCAGTGGCTGACTTGATCTAAATTCACATTGACTTTACTGAAGATCATCTATCACTATTGAATATTCATCATAATATGATACTTTCTTAGTTTGTACATTTTTTATTTTGTAAGTAATGTAATAAGAAAAATGTTAACATATATTTATAGTTAACCCTATTACTGGTTTTTTAATTCCTAATAAATTCTTGATTTATGCTCATTAACATATTTTATGAAAGAGCGAAAATGGTAATCAAGTTTCTTTTTCTTGGATTTAATAAATATTGATAATGGTGATTTAAATCTCACATGTTACAATTCAAGACTAGAGAAGAAGTTTCCACAAGTTAAATCCGTAAAGGCAATAATATTTTAATCACAGGTGTTACTATCAAATATGGCAATATTAACTGATCAAATCTTAGTTTCCCTGGTACTGAAATCCAACTCGTATACAGATTTACAAATTTTATTAATAGAGTATGGTATATGAAAAATATGTTTAGCATTATCTTCATTATATGCATAATGGAATATCATGTCATGAATATATTGAAGTTGTATATATTTTTAATGGGGCTATTTGCTCATTCCTTTTAAATCCACAATGGTTTCCGTTATTTGAGTATATGGAAAATGAAAAGTTATTTGTATCTTTGTGTCTGTATAAAGGTTGTAAATCAGAAAAATTAATATGAGAACTGAATATAGAAAACTTGGTAGGACCTAAGCTTATCTTGAACTAAGGTTATATTCAATAAATACATAGTGAAATAAAATCTGCAGGTATGCACACAGGAATAGAGACTGTGTACGCAGGCCAGCTTATAACGAAATTCTTTATGCCAGGTATCTATAGAAGATGTAACACACAAGATGATTTGTGATGTTCGTAAATATTCCATTGGTACTATGGAAAGTGGTATTCTTTCAGCAGCACATTCATTCTGAAATGGACCATCTAAAGGACCATTGTATGATTGCAGAGTGACCTATGTTGGGAAAGATTGAAGTTTATCATTTGGACAATGACTTAAGTGCTGAATAGAACGGAGTTACTAACGTTTTGGAAGGATTAAAAAAGATAGGAAGGACAATCAGAGACTGGATGAAAGGTTATTAAAAAAATTCTCAAATAGAAACCAAAATACCTGTACTATATATATATATATATATAATACATTTGGACAGGAAAGAAAGAGAGCGATGCTGACTTATCTGAAATCAATAGTTGATCCAGTCTGGCTTAGGTGAAAGTTCCAAATTTTCAAGGAACTATAGTAATACTACTATAAGAAAATTGCTGACGCACTGACCAAACCCATGATAGGCTACATTTCTAATTCTTTCTACATAGTTTCCAATAGTGTCAAATTTTTAAAAGCGGAATAATTTAGTACCAGATTGACCCGTATTTATAACATGAAAGTATTGTTCCTTCATAGATATTCTAAATAAAGGTAATTTTTGGAACAAGCCATGTATGATTGCAGTATATTGTGATAGTTTTTTTCACTATGATGGCCCTTTAAATGTATGTTCTTAAAATAAGATGTATAATTACTGAATATTTCAAATTTATTTTGACTTTGTTGCTTATGTGGCCATCTCTGTCATTGTTCGTATATGCTGTTTTTTCTGTAGCTCCAGGATGCAGCAGTTTGTGGAGCTTTATAGGTGGCACAGGGGGGTAAAACAGAATACTGCACATTTGTCATTCCAGTCATTCAGCTGTTAATAGCTCATAGATAGCCTCATGCAGCTGTCTCTGTTTCATTGCATGACACAGCTCTGCTTAGAGACAAAGTGCTGTCTGATTTGAAGCACAAAAAAAGGCAGTTTGTAGAGCTTTATGCATGAAATGTGTACTGAACATGCACATTTCTCATTCAAGCCAGAAATCCTGTGCTGGCTGCTTTAGCACAAGGTGGGCAGTTTAAAGTTTTCAATATCAAAGCAAAAATTCTCATTGTTAAAACACAATTATGAAGGGTTTAAAATAAAGATAAATTTAGATGTAAATTATTCATTGTAACAATTAATTATCCTTAAATTAATTTGTATGCACCAGAAACTGGTGGGCAGCAATTAATTTAGGAAGTGTTCTTTTAGTTTGGTGGATGTAGAATGCAGGACAGTTGAACTGGTAAATGATGTGGGGTGAGAGGTAGGAAATGTTTTCTTTGTTTTGTATGTGCCTAACTGCATGACTTGCAACTCAGTTTTGTGAGGTTGTGGCAAAACTGATTAAGCAGTTTGGAGGGGTGTAAATTAGGGAGGTGATGGGTGTTGGATGGTGTAACTTGTCTCCTCCTGTTCGATTGATGAACCCATCTTAGTAGCCAACATGGTTTGAACGAAGTACGTCATGACTTTACCACTTGTGTGTATACTGAAAATAAAAAATCTGTATGTGATGCAAAGCTTGTAATAATGCTGTTCTCAATTATATCACAATTCCTTCCTGGGTTAGGCAGTTGGAGCAATCTTGTAACACACTAAGATTACATTAGATGGGTGTCCTAGATTGCTATGAATAATTTCAAAGATAATGTGAAAATTTGAATTTTTCTGTAGCCCAATGGTTGTGATTGTTGAAGAAGAGGGATTATGAGTTGTGTGGTTCCAATGGGTCAAAGCTGCAGATCACTCGGTTGAAAATTCACTGAACGTGTTGATATAAGTTTCCCAGCTGACAGAACTCTCAGTTATTTCCTGCACAGTTACCACATTTGAACATATCTAAATGAAAAGGTGTTTAAATGTTGCCCTCTCAAAGCTAAAGGAGAAGATTATTGAAGAAATTAATATTATAACAACAATGTATATGAACAAATTGTACAAAAGCTACAGAAATCATCTTCAATGGTGTGTTGATGTACTTTCGTACCTCATGGTGAATATTATATGATTTGTACTGCTAACTTGAAAAATTAGAATCTTATTTCTCTATATACACCAATTACTTTTTTATAACCCCTCAAACCTGATTAATATGCTCTGCGACATCGTCCATAGGGTGGAAAAGGAAGTTTGTCAGCTGCACACAACCCTTGGGCAGGATGTTTATTTCTGGGTTGGATTGCAGTGTAGGCTAGGTGGATAATTTACTTGAGCTTATGCAGTCCCGAAAAGGGATTTTTTTATTATGGTCAGCAGTAAGTTTGAATAATTGGATAATAGATAAATCACAGGGTGTCTGGTTTTGGAGGTTTTCAGACAGGGTATTTTATAATTATGAAAGCATTGAGGATTCTCTTTGGACAGGTGGTAATCAAGCCTTTGATTTTCCTACTTGCTCACAATAATCTTATTTACACAGATCTTTCTTTTTCCCCATCATATAAAAAATTAGGGGAATTTTGACTCACAATTGTTCTACTTTCAGTATAATGTCAAAAATAATGCACATTGAAACAGTTGTGTTGTCTGCCTAGATAAGAAGGCTAATTGTTTTTGGGAAGTGGGATAATATTTTTTGCAAAATTTTTGGAGACTCAAGTGGCCAGGGCATTACATACAGAAGGCAATTTCATTAACACAAGCATATATATATATATATATATGTATACCAAGGTTTGGTAAATGATGTGTGGCATGGATCAATGTTGCATTAAATATTACTATATCTATCATGCAAATTTCTGAACGAGACTGACGAAAGGATGTTTGTGAGCAACTTGATGCTCACACCAAGAGGATTCTTTACAGCACATACTCATCTTACAATCTACTTGTAAATGTTCAAGGAAGGTACAACTCTGACATAAAGACTACCGAGGAAGAAGAAATGATGTCATTCAGAAATAACCACCACAATTCTGGTTAGGTGAATACACTCACAAAAAAAGCAACTGCTCTAATATGGCAGTACTTTTGGCAATCAGAGACATTTGAATTCAGTATCTGGGAATTCAATGTGAGCTACTTGTGCTCAAGACACCTGAACCCTCCAGCCTAACCACTGCTTCATTTAGAACAGTTTCAAAGTTCTGTGGGCGGACAGTAATACTACAACCTCCTTGTCAAATTCAAACCCTGGCTCACTATCCATTACACAGCAACAATTATCTCTCTCAAGGAAAAGTCATGACAATGCAGACGGAAATATACATACAGTGGAAAGTAAAAGGTTAAAAAGTGAGTGAAACTGGTGAAAGGATTAATGTTGTTAAATAAATAAATGTCAACCAATTTTAACTCGGAAAAAATAGGTATTTAATTAACAACATTTCATCGCTTAATTTACCACCTCATCAGGTACAAGTTTCAAACAAAATTTCGATGGACAAGTCATTCTATGTTGACCACAGCACTTAGCGTAGAATGACTAGTCCATTAAATAAATTTTAAACCTTGAACCTGATGAATTCGCAAATTAAGTGATGAAACATTGTTAATGTGATAAATTATTTTTTCTGACATAAAATTGGCTGATGTTCATTTATTTGTTTTCTCTATAGTCAGAAGACAAAAAACTCCTTACTGAAGAAGGCTGAGAGCCTCCGAAAATTTGGAGAACAACCTTCGGTTCCTTATGGCTACACCACACTTCACTTTCATGTAAGCCACAATCTATCTCCCTTTCCTTTGCATACCAATATTAAAATTATTTTTGACAATGTCATATCCTTACTAATATATATACTAGCTGGGTGCCGGCGTTGCCCGAGATGTCATTTATCCATAACCCCCCCCCCCCCCCCCCGATTTATTTAGTTATTTTCATGTAACACAACTCAACCTCTATCCCTAAATGTGTTATAGGCCAGGTTGCATTGTTGAAAATTCACTAAATTAAATTAATAATGTGGTACTTAATTTAGTAATTTTTGAAATTAAATAATTAATTCTTATTTAAATTAAAAACTTTGTTTAATTTTATCTATTTTTCTGCAAATCAATTTTTTTAAGCGGAATGATGTTGGCGCCAGGTTCAGATTTCTCTATGTCGACGTTTCTGCCGTTCGATCTCCGAGGCTGGCTTCAGCCTGTGTGGCGCTGCGAGACGTGTGCGTGTGGTATTTATAGTGGTCGGACATGCTGCGACCTGATTGACCGTTGAGGATCGCCTGACATTTACTACGCAACATGAAAAAAAATGTGTCCTTGACGCTGTGGTCAGGTGATCCTCAGCGGCCAATCAGGTCGCAGCATGTCCGACACTATATATAGATCGCACACGTCACGCAGCGCCACAGCCTTGAAGACAGCGGTAGAGAACGACCCGTAGAAACGTCAACGTCAAGAAATCTGCGCGTGATGTGTAACTGTGAAAAATTTATTAAACATTTAAATTGTTACATTAGAAGACGATATCATAATTTACCAATATGTTACAGATAATGTATCAATATTTAAAATCGAGATTAATTACACTGTGACCCAGCAGATATATTGAACAATCATCATTATGAAAATAAAATCAAAACTGAGCAAACGTTGAAAACATCAAAACAAAAACCTTTCTTTCACTCAGACAGTATGACGATGTTACCAATATGTACAGAAACATTTTTTGTGTTATTGATTAAATATTTTACGCTTAATAATTATTTTAAATTATAAAAATCGTCTGTTAATGGCCGTTAAGGAAATTTATTGTTAAAAACAGACGTGAAAATAAAATATATGACTAATATTTCAGTATAAAGAGCTGACAATTTGCAGAAAAACAAAATAAATTATTCCTTTTAAAATAAATAAAGAATATTTATACAGATCAAAACATCATAGTTACACAGGTTTTTAAAAATATATAATTGTCTGGTTCGACAGCTTAATTTATTTTAAATATAAAAATGTTAATATTAATAAACTCTGTAACTTCTATTACAATTTTGCTTCTCAGCTAAACTGGTTTCACTCTTGATTAATTTATATATTAATTTGGTTTTAAAATGAAAAAAATTTACGTCTGCTTGACGTGATAATGAATAAGAAAGATCGTCAATTCAGACATTAAAGGGTAATATAAATACCACACAACAACGTTTCTGGGATCTTTGTTCCTTTCGTCAGGTGCCTAGAGCGACACAACTGCACGCGTCAGTTGACAAAACTCAAAAGCGTCGAAAACGCAACGACAAAGGGACAGCAGACAGTTCAGCGTAACAATAAGGGAGTAACGACAAACAGAAGGTTTAGCGTAACAATAATCCATGCCGCATACTGGAAGCGACGAAACTGTCGGCGACGATTTGCCTCGAGTCAAAACGTCGCAAGCTGTCTGAAGCAAAATGACTCGAGGCAAAATCGTCGCCGACAAAATGTTTCAAGCTGTCTGAGACGGTTTCGAGCTGTATATAGCAACCAAACTCATTTAATATCAGTGAAGATGGAGAGTGACGACGAAATAGCTGTTATTATTTATTGTTATATGTTGTTGGAAGAAGACAAAAGTTCTCGAGATTTATGGGTACACCCAATTAATACTAAAAGAAATATAAACGGTTTTCTTAATGAATTACAAGCGGACGAAAACAAATTTTTCAATTTCAGAAGGATGAGCTCTAAAAGTTTCGATTTTCTTTTTGATTTGATTGGTGAAAAAAATAAGAAAGCAAGACACTATTTTTCGTAGGTAATATATTATTACATACATACATTGTTATTTTAACTTATTCTATTGCGGGAATACTATGAGTTCTGCCTAGATTATTAACTAATTCTAATAATTTTACTTTAAAAGTTCTTTGCCGTCTTATTGAGAATTTTTCAATGTCCGGCAGCAGCCCTTTAAAAAAAATGCATAATAGGTGAATCGGGTTCAGTGCACCTAGATTCTAGGAACTTTTGCATTGGCACTGCCAACATTGCTGTTGCAGGTTTTTTTTCTTTAGTTGGGGGTCTGGAATCAAGAGAACTTGATGATTGTGTGTTCTCTACTAATAGCTACAGCTGCAGGCACGTCTCTGACATGAGCCTGTAATTTTTGTTTTATTTAAGAACGGTTTCTTTCTCGTCTTCCATACAACAAAATTATTAAATAATTCCCTTTTTATTTGCTTTTCAGTTGGGTATTTTTTTCTGCCTGTCGTCACTGATTCATATCAGTATTGCAGTCCTTTTAATTCTATATTATTAATTAATATATTATATTACATATAATTAATTTAATATTACCCTTTTTTGTCTGTATTGGCTATTTTTCTTATTCATTAATTTGGTTTTATTAAGTCTCTGCTTTTATGAAAATCTGTATCATCTTCAGTATTTCAACTTATCTATTTAATTAAGTTTTTATCCTGATGAGATTTTGATCTTTTGCTCTTGCGGGCCACATAATTTTGAATATCCTACTATTCATCATTTTTAAATATTTATATACTTCTTTCTGCATTGGAAAATAATGGAATTTGAAACGGAGAGCTGTTAATAGTGAATAAAGATATTTATGAATTGTTTTTGGATCCCGGGTCGACCGGTCCGTCCTTGGCGGCAAAGTTGCTCTCTCGGAGGATGACCAGAGTGTAGGTGTAGGATAGCTGATAAGGCTGTCCTTAGCAAATCTGATAGTCTACAGCTCCTCCAGATCCTCCAAAAAGTCCTGCGCCCTCGCAAGATCCAAGACATCACAGTGACTGTGTCCGTAACAAGGTGAAAACCATTGCTGTAGTACAGATTGTCATAAATAAACTCAGCGATATCCATTACCTTCCATTTGACTCGAATCTCGGTTGTTTTTACGTTATTTTCTCCGTTTTATTCGCGTTATTTATTTGTAACCCCCCGTCCACCCTCACCCCTAAGAGTGCTCATTTCCCGTGTTGTAAGGGGTTGCAATTATTCTTAGATAACATGGGTTGAAACACTATGTATCTCTTCAATCCTTAAAAATATTTATCTGCCTAAATATTAGCATGTTTGAATGTCTCCACACTCTCCTGTAAGTGTGCTTCCTGAAAGGGGTTGAAATTTTTCAAACAACATCGGTAGATATATTATCAATTATATTGACTTCGACAATTAATTATCTAACGCAAATATCGACCGTTTAACATGTTAGAAAAATTCCACCCCCGTCAACCTCGTCCACCCTTGCACCTGGGGGTTAAATCGCCTATTGAATACTATCAACGTCAATGACCCCAGAATTTTATTTATTCCTCGATAATATCGACATGTTTGAAAAATTCCACTTAGTCCATTCCCAGCCCTGGGGATTAAACGGCCAATTAAAAGTCAGTGACATCCATAACCATAGATTCGACTCCAATCTCGACTGCTTTTGCGTTATTTTTATGTAATGTCACTCCAACCCCTAAGGGGAGTTCCCATCCCTATCCCGAAAGGGGTTGAAATTAAACACGGAGAACATATAGAGAATTTTTTTAAATTTAATTGATTCCGACATATATTTATGCGACGCAAAAAACTGCCGGTCAACATGTTTTTAGATTTCTAACCATGGCCCACACCGCCAAACTCCTCCCACCCCAGTCCACCCCTCGCGAAATTGTTGAGATTGTCATAAATACACTCAGGTAATGGATGTCATTACCTTCGATTTGAGTCGAATCTCGGTTGTTTTCACGTTATTTTCTTGTAAGGTCCCTCCACCTCCATCCCCAACCATGCTCACCCCTCGTGCCACAAGAGGGGTTTAAACTTTACACGCATAACATGGGTTGAAATACTGAAAATCTAATTAACCCTGAAAAATATTAATTCAACTCTAATATGAGTCGTGATTTCTTGTTTCAATAATTCCACCCCGTCCACCTTCATCCCTCGGAGTTATATGTACAATTAAATGCCATAATTAAATTCAGCGACATACATAACCTTGTATTTGACTCTAATCTAGGTTTTATTCGCGTTATTTATTTGTAACAACCGTCCACCCCCAACCCCTACGGTGATCTCCTTCCCAATCCCGAAAGGGGTTCAAATTAAACACGGAGAACGTATCGTGAAATTTTATTAATCTCATTGTTTCCTAAATATATTTATTCGACGCAAAATTCGGAGCTTTACTTATTTCAAAATATTTACCCCAACCCAACTCCGCCTAACTTCTTCCACACCCGCGGGTTCCTCAGTGACATCCATTACATTTGATTTGAATCGAATCTCGGTGAAAGTGACCACATTTTCATTGAGACAAAGTGGGACAAATGGGATGAAATGAGACAATTTAGTTATATATATTTTTTTGTATACATTCATATACTTCTACAAAAATGTATTTATTATAATTATTGGCAACTATAAAAATATTTGTAAAAAATAATAATTTGAACATCATGTTTTTCAATCAAATTAAATTTTTTATTTAAAAAAAATATGATTTTCTTTCACGGTCATATTTTTGATCCGAGTGAATACTTTGCAATAGATTCTGATCATTTATTAAAATGTCGTGAAATATTTCACATGAATTGGTCAAATTATATTTTACACTTAATATAGTTTTTAAAGTTTTATTGTTCAACAGCGTTTTTTCAGTTGTCCATATTTTATTGATACTAGAAAAAACACTTTCTGTTGCTGCATTTGTTCCTGGAAGGGAGAGCGCGAATTCTACACTTTTCAAAATATTTTGATAAGGAATATTATTCTGTTTAAAATGAAGGAATAACTCCGTCCATTTTTTGTCTCTTTCCACATTTGCAGACAACCAACATTTAATTTTTCTATCTGTAACATATCATTTTACCAATGACACCTCATCAAAAAGATCATTTTTACAAATAATTTATTTCGGAAAATGGTTATATTCAAATGATTTTTCCACATATTCCCATAAAATATACTTTTTTAATGTCACCCAATGAAAATTTTTAATAACTTCGAATTGAACTGTCCATTCTTCAAGATATTCCAAGCAGTTATTATAAAAAAATTTTGACATGTTTCAGAAAATCAGGTCGTTTAATGGCACCTTGTTCTTCCAACCTAGTGATGCCTATTAGAATAATTAAAGGAATGTAATCGTTATCAATTCTTTCTCGTATTTTTTTTTAAAAATTATTGATTTCATTTGACACTACCGTAATTGAAATTTTGTCCCGTTAAATAATTTTCACAGCATTGTGAAATAATGTAGCTTGGTTGTGGATGAACTTGAGCCAAATTTGTGATGTGTCATTTTCAAAAAAGAGCTGCAATATTCTTGGACATTTATCTTGTGATAAAAAGTATGATTTTAATGGTTCGTATATCTTTAAAATATTTTCTAACAGCTGTGTTTTGCTGTAACCAAGAATTCTTTTATATTCGATTTCTGCGCTTTCACAAAAAACCTTCAAACTTTCAACACGCACAGTATATTGTAGTAATTGGTAATTAAGGCATTGTTCTAATTGAAAAGTTGAATTGTAGAGGACTCATTATTAGTGGATATAGAGCGGACGCCGCAACAAACCGGCAAGGCAAAGAAAGCATTGTTGATCGGTCGAGAGGGTTTTTACGCACTCAAAATTTACGAGACGAACAGTTCAGTCGGGCAGCAGACAGCGAATAGATGAGACGAAAAGTTTTACAGTCGGCAGTCAGAACGAAAGAATGTGGTCCAGTCACAAACATGCTTTCAAATATTAAAAAGTAAAGCAATATTCAGTCGGGAAGGAGACAGAGCAACTAGTGTGTATTCGGTGGTCGAGCGTAGATTCATCATGCTGGCCATAGACAAACCAATGAAGTCCATTTTCAACTAAAGTCACGAGATCTATAAATCCAGGTTGCAGTAAAGCATCGAGAACCAACCAATTTGTGTTAAACCAACTAACAAACAACGCCAATTAGAGCCTGTGAACATTTAGAGTCTGTGAGTACTTAGAATCAGTGATGTCCCCAAAATTGTGCACGAAAAGCTAAAAAGAGACCTGGGCGGCCGTAAGTAGAGAAAAACTTTAAAATCATTTGTAAACCGTGTTGTAAATCGTTCTTTAATTATTTAATTATCGATAAAATGAAATCCTTAATTCTTGATAAAATTAAAATTGTTTAAATTCAATCTTTAGTATTATTTCTTCCGCAACAAATTTCGTCTATGTTCAGACGCTTTGATTTCCATAAAAGGTAAATGTAATTTTGATTATATAAATTCTGCCATTTATCAAACCCAGTTCAAGACCCTGAGATCCCAAATATTTTGTGTATTTTATACTTGTTTTAAAATTGTTAATAAATCTTGTTTAATAGTTTTCACTTAAGTTCTTTCATTTAGAAACGCCACATTCATATTATAATTAAATTATTACAATATATATATATAAAAATACGAATAAGTTTTTGCAATAATATTTTCAACATGAACTGGAAGTAAGTCAGATGCTGTTTGAATAGTATTATGTAGAATGTGCGCTGCACAACCTACTCCAATAATTTTTTGGTTCAAATGTTCGTTAAGTTTCGTAAAAACGTTATTGATGCCTCTTCTAGCTTTTCCACCAAAATTTGCGTTAGTGTTATCCGCACAATAGGCAATAATTTTATTGTTCAAATTATTCTTTTTTAAAATAGTACTTATTGAATCAAAAATTATTTGTGAAGTTTCACCCGGCAATGAAACAAAATCTAATATTCTAATTTTAATTCCTGTTTCTGGATCAAACAATCTAACCATTGAGGGAAATAATTTTAAATCTTTGTGGTTGCAAGCATCAGAATATATGGATATAAATGCGCATTTTTCTAATTCTTTCTGCAATTGTGAAAACAAATATGGTGAAAAAAAAATTACAAATAATTGCTTCGGTTTTTGTCCTTGCACATGCAAATTTTTTGTCGTATAATGTTTTGATCATTTGCGACGTACAATCCATTGGTCTGAAACTTTGATTGTGGTTTATGGTGTGGGAAGCAAACAGCCCTTCCGCTAATGCTAGCTGTTTTTCCGTGTTGCCAAAGCTAGCACTGCGAAAAAACTGTTCCATTTTAGACGAGAAAGCGGCATTATTCAAAAATATTTTGTGCCTCTTTGTCGCTAGATGTTTAGTAATATCGTTTTTTTCCATCATGTGAGACCAAAAATTCAGCATTGCATTTATCACACCGTACCATATTGTCTATTTTGGTTTTTTTAATAAATGGAAATTCTCTGTTTAGCTCTTCATTAAATTTACATTCTCTTTTTTTACTCATATTTTATTCTGTGGGTAAATACTAGAAATAAATAAAAAATTTACTACAAAGGCTAAAAAAGAGTATTAAATTTTACCTTATTGACCGTAACGTTGTGGCGACTATTGCTCTACCTTCGTCAATCAAATAATGAGTCAAACCGAACATCAAATTGAAAACAACAAACCGCACTGTCTGCACTTATCTGAATTAAGCCGAGACGTAACGACAATGATCGAACACCACCGAGTACATTGCCTAATTTAGTTTACTCTGCATGCATTTTATGTGTTTTTTTATTTCTTTATATTCACCATAATGCTTAATAAATAATAGCCAATATATTTTTAGAGTACATTTAAAATAAGAAAGGCAGATATTTTCTAAAAAGCAAGACATTTTTAAAAATCGGCGGGGCAGTCCACCAAAAAGCGGGACTGTCCCGCCATTATCGGGATCGTGTGGTCACTTTAATCTCGGTTGTATTAGCGTTAAATTACAATATCTCGCCTCAACAGCCACTGCAAAGCGAACTCCCACTCATGTCGCTAGAGGTAGAAATTTTACAAACATAAAATAGGTAGAAATACTATAAATCTTATTAACCCTGAAAAATATTCATTCCACACAAATATCGACAGTATAAAATGTTTGGTTAATTGCCACTTAAATATCATAATTAAAGTCTGCGATATCCAGAACCTTGGATTTGACTCCAATCCCGGTTGTATTCGCGTTATTTTATCGTAGCTTTTTATCCCCCCGCCCTTAAGGGTTCTCTACTGCTAAGCCCGAAAGGGTATTGAAATTATACTCAGAGAATACATAGAGAAATTTTATAAATCTCATTGATCCCGAAAAATATTTAATCGTCGCAAAATTCGGTAGATTAACATGTTTAACTATTTCCAACCCTGACCACCCCTGTCCCTGGGAGGCTAATTTCTAGATGAATTTCATAATTTAACTCATCGTTATCCATAACTTTTGGTTTGACTCCAGTCTCGGTTGTATTTGAGTTATTTTCTTGTAACGCCCCTCCACCCTCACACCAAGGTTGGTACTTTCCCCTGTTATAGAAGGTATCAATTTTACTGACATACATTGGTACAAACACTATTAATCACTTTTACCCTGAAAATAATTATCTGACTTAAATATTAGCCTTGTTAGCATGTATGAAAATTTCCACCCCTAACCACCCTTGCTTGGGGGACTTAAACGTAAATTTAAATATCATAATTAAACTCACTGACAACCATAACCCTGGATTCGAGTCCAATTTCGATTGTGTTTGCGTTATGTTAATATAAATACATCTCCACCCCCTCCCTTAAGGGTGATCCACTCCAAATCCCAAAAGAGGTTATTATATCGAACATATAGAGAAATTTAAATAATCTCAGTGAACCAGAAAAATATTTATACAATGCAAATATCAGCTGTTTAACATGTTTGAAAATTACAACCCCGGTCCACCCCCGTTTGGGGGAGTTAAACTGTAAGTTTAATGTCATAATAAAACACAGTGACAAATATAACCTTGGATTCGACTCCAAACTCAAATGTGTTTGCATATTTTCATGTAATGCCACTCCAAACCCAGGACCTTTAAGGGTGCATCACTCCCATGCCTGAAAGAGGTCTAAATTATACACAGAGAACATGTAGTGAAATTTGATTAATTCCATTGATCCCGAATTATATTGATTCGACGCAAAAATCGGCTGGTTAGCTGAAAATTTATTTCCTTGACCAGACTCTCTCACCCCCGCCAACCACCATCCACCCGCGTGTGTTGCCCAGGTTGTCATAAATAGTCTCAGCGACATCCGTAACCACGATTTGACTCGAATCTAGGTTGTTTTTTGTTAATTTTATGAAATGCCCCTCCACCCCCACCCGTAAGGTATTCCGCTACCCATGCCAAAAGGGGTTGTAATCATACACAAACAACACCAGTAGAAATACAATAAATATAATTAACCAAGAAAAATATTTATTCGACGCAAATATCGATTGCTCCCACTGGGACCTCTTATTTGTGAATTTTTTGGAGTTAAGAGCTCAATAAAATCAGAAGATTAATTCTACCTCTGACACTGAACTCTTTAAATTCTTAAAGCACAAATCCATGGACTTTGATAAATTACAATCCCATATTGCATTCTTAAACTGTGGTTGGCTTTCCTCTGAATGGATTATCTGTCAAATTTCACCAATAAGTACTAATTTTTTCCAAACATCTACCACCAAAGCAGTGGAACAGTTATGGGCACCAGGATGGCCCCCTCCTATGCAAACCTGTTTATGGGACAACTGGACATATACACCAACTGAATCCTCAATGCCTTTATCAATATAATAGCCTCGGAGACCTCCTGCAGAAACAGATAACCTTTGCCCTATCCAATTCCTGACCAAAACAGAAAAATATAGTCCATCCCTCACACAACCTGCTTCCCTGGACTACAGAAAATCAATTTTATTCTCCACCTAGCCTTCACAGGACTGCAATCCAATCCTAATTTAAAGAGAATCCTACCCATCTGCCCAAGGGTTACTTTCAGGTGTCCACCCAACCTCTGCAACTTACTTATACACCTGGTAACACCACATTATCACCCATCCCACCTATACCAGGTTGCAAGTCCTGCAGTAAGAACAAATGCAATGTGTGTCCTATGTTTCAACCAACCACAATCCTCCACAAATATCCACCTACAAAATCAAAGAAAAATTACTTGCCTCTCCTCCATCTACCAAATTAATTGTGAACTCTATATTGGCTAAAAAAAACTTCTTTCTGAGTGCATTGCTATCCACTGCAGCTGTCCAAAACCTAATACCTGCTTATGCTGAAAGTCACAGCAGCAACAATTTCAAACAATGCTTCACACTAACCCTCCTTAAAGTTCTATCCCCCAATTCGTCAGACATGAATAAGTTTATTGCATTGCTAACCACCACAGTACTGTCAAACTATTCAAAATACAATTTCCTATAGCTGCTCATGTCCAAAGTCAAAACTCCATTTTTACCAATGATACACACCAACACTCCTTAAATCTGACTTATCAGATGATGAACTACATTTTACAATGTAGGCAAAGTCCTGGACCCAACATCCTCTAATTTTATTATAGTGGTCATTATGGCAGTGGTTGTGTTGAAATCTTGATTCAGCATAATATTGTTGCCATTCCTTTACTTTTTAAATTATTATTCATTCCTTTAATTCAATGTGTTTGTTTGTATGTATTTTTCCATGGTTATGACCTTTCCTTGAGAGAGAGAGAGACAGTGTTGTTGGGTATCGGTTGTTGCTATCTAATGGCTGGTGCACTTTAATTTGAATTCATCAATTCGTGCCTGGAAAAAGTTAGTGGCCTGTGTTTTTATTGTGACACCTCAACAGTCCACAGCCGGCTGGTGCACTGAATGGAGTAACGTTTCTTCCTGAAGCAGGAGGCTGAGAGCCTCCAAAAATTTGAAGAACAACTTTTTGTTCCCTATGGCTACACCACACTTTACTTTCACAACCTCTCTCTCTTGCCTTTCCATACCATTATCACAATTATTTTTGACAATGTCCTATCCTTACAATATTATATATAATTTGGATAGGAAAGAGAGATAGAGGGGAGTTGATTTACCTTAAATCGACATGTGGTGAATAAAATTTCAATAATTTGTGCCCAGCCAGCACACAGTTTAGACATTTTTTTTCATAAAGGGGGGCTCAGGTTCACAATTTGAAATATTTTTTTCTGGACAACCTGACTGGATCAACAGTTGATTTCAGTACGTCTGTTACACTGTCTCCATTTTCTATCCAAATATGTAATTTAATTTGACCGTGTCACATTTTCCTCAAATGTTACACATGTGAGTCAGAGTAATTAAAACAATTGGTATGGAAAGGAAAGGTGGTAGCTTACCTGAAATTGTAGCTCAGTGTTACCATTCAGAACAGGGAGGTCTTCATATTTTTGAAAAGTGTGTGGTTTTTCTGAAATTGAACTTCAGAGTTGCCATTAGTGAAATGATTAGACAGGGGTTTATTTAATCTCTCTAAATTCACAACTTTGCATGCTAATATCAGTGTATTCTTCTCAGACATCTAACTCCTGAAACCCTTAATACTTCTGACTTCATTTTAATTTGATGTACCAAAATATGAGTTATTTTCTTTGATAGTCACAATTGAGAACAAATTAAGTACTTCAAATTTTGTGACTGATATTGTGAGTGATGAATGTAAGTCTTACCTTATGAGCTTAAATTTGATTTATTTCTTACTCTACATAATATCAGAAAATAAAATGAATGAGCATAGTATTTTAGAGAAAATATTATTGGCATCCTTCCTATATAAAAGTAGCATTGGCTGCAAAGTAATTGGGTAATGCTGGGAAAAAGCTTTAAAAACTGTAATCCCTCTAGACTAAAATATGCCATATGAACAAAGAAGTTGCTTTTAATGTTATTTGAACTAATAACTCTTGTTAGTCCTGTTTTCCAATCTACAAATAGGTATTTAAACTTATGGAATTTTATTTGATTACTTCCCAAGGGTAAAAGCAGAATGGGGTGAAGTATACAAAAATTACTAGTTGTTGTAACGATTATATGAATTTATTTGTATTATTAATTATTTAACAACATATCTCTATAAATATTTAGCTATGAAGAATATTGGCAAACAACACACTTGTAGGCAGTTAAGTCAATAGTGTGACTTCACAGCTAGCAGTCGTTAAAGGGCCAATCTTGAAGCAATAAACTGTTTTATGAAGTCATACACGCTCCAAAACATATAATGAATCACAACTATGTTAACACAACATTAAAATGAAACCCTGTTCATTTAAATAATTAAATGCAGCATTTTATGAAATATGACAACAAATTAGAATTTGGAGTAAAATACAGATTTTGGAAATTGTTGAGTACAATACTACTACTGTATTAGATGAAATAACTGAGATTATGCTCATTACATTATTCCAGAAATTTTTTTCATGGAACAAAATGTAATACGGAATGTGTCAATGATACTTGGCACAGCAGGGTGGAAATAATCACACTTCTTATCTAAAGCTTTTTTCTGAATTCCAAGTAAAACCTTTATTTGGTTTGTATTTCCATTATTTACTAAATGAAAATCACACTTAAATTATATATTTTCTGCTTAAGAATGAAACAATTTGTTTTCATTTTCTTTTAAAAAATATGTAAATAATACTCAATAAAATACCTATCAACACTATTCAGTGTTGCTTTTGCAATCACAGTAAATTTAAAGGATCAAAAATTTTAAAAATTGGGGTGTCGGAAATTCCAAAACAGAATTCTGCTTCTTGATGTTCTTTCTGAAATAGGACTAATGAGATGATGTATTTTCTATACTGAATTACTGTCCAGCCCTGAAATATGATTTAAAGTTTAAATTAATGTGTGATATAAATAACCATCAGGCAAGGCAAATCCTGCTGGCAATATAATGGTGTTTTCATGATTGTCCCAACAGTACAGCAATACAAGTATTATCATTGATAGCACATATTGATATGACTGACAGTGTAGATTTAAGTGTGTAAAGTAGCACCTTGCATTATAATTTTTCCATTTATTGGAGATGGCAATTAATTGTCATTAAATACAACAATTTTGGTTGGAAACATCAGTTTGCTTTACTCTTCAGAATACAAGTTTTATTTCAGCAGAAGATTTATCAGTTTGTAAAGGGATAATTTTTCAGTCTTAACTGATAAAATTATTTTCAGTACATCATAAACTTGTTTCTGCTTCTTGTACAGTTGTGTTCAAACACCTTCTCCATAATCTCTATCACCCACATTCACTCTGTCTTGAGCAGCTGTCACATTGAAACCAAGTATGCGACTATCAACTTTCATCATCTTATTTTTCTTTGTCTTCTTTCCCTTTCCCTGAAAAATGAATAAATTAGTAATGTGGTACTGCATAAACATGTATTAAAATGAAAATCAATAGTTTGCAGATATTTTCAATGTATGTGCAATTGAAAGTGTGTAATTAATGATTCATTACAACTCATCAGCCAATTTCAACTATGTAATAATAGCCTATGAAAGAAAGTACAACATAGTATGTCTTGCTTTATATTCACACATCTTATCTCTCTTGCCAATCCTTCCAATATCCATAATATGGCTTAGTAAAATAACTGATTGGGATAGTAAAGAGACAAAGCATGTAGTTTGGAGAAAGCTTTGGAGATATTATTCCCATCTTTATAGTTGCTATCACAGTGTTATTTAACTCAGGTTCTCACTTTCATACCACAATCAATGATTTGACTATGCTATTGCCATTACCATATAAAACTATTGAATGTGATTCACATTCATGTGCTCCTTGTTCTTTCTTTGATAAGTACTAACAATTAACAATACTGAAATAATTCTACAAGAACACAAAAATTATATTAATTTTTCACCTCTACAATATTTATGAATGTAATTGATTTTCAGCATAATTTAACCAAAAACCATATAAATTTAACCATCCCTTCAAACCATTAGAGTGGGTAATTTTTAATAAGAATACAACATATTTTCTAATTAACATGAATGCACATGTAACCACACACAATAATTTTTCTTTAGGAATCCAGGAAGCTTGATCTATTTTATATTAGGCATGACAAACTTATTGAAGTACTCAAGAAGATGGATGCAACTCACAAAAATGTATATATTTCTATCAATCAATTCTTTTATATCTATGACACAATAACAATGATTCATAAAATGTCTCACGTGATCATAGTCAAATTAAAATTTCAGTAGTTAGCTGTCATGTTGTCTCTCCCACTGCGGTTCCTTGAGAGCTTTTTGTATTTATTAATTATAATAGGAAAGCCTATACTATTTAAAATATAAAAATATTTTTAAACTTACAGATGGGAAAATAAAATACAAAATCAATTTAAACTCACTTTAACCTCTTGGAAATCAGACTGAGGAAGGGCATTGGCAGGAATGTTTAAATCATCCTGTTGTTGTTGACGTTGGGAGCTTTTCCGTAGACGACTTCTCCTTTCTAAAAACTGCTTTGCAAAATCTTGGGCCTCACGGCCATCACCTAAGTAAAGACGTACATAATCTTTTACTTCATAAGCTGATTCTATATCCCGTAAAAATCCGACGAATGTTGGTACTAAAAAATAAATATACATATACGTATGTATGTATGTATAGACATAAAAATACATTCTAAATCACATACAAGCACATATTATGAACAAAAAACTATTAAAAACTACATTTACTGCTAATTGTTACTTTATTTTCAATTTTTTAAAAATAAAATTTATTACATACTTCAACATTTAACTTCTAATAATTTTTACATTCTGGTACTCTATTTAAACATAATATATTTCATATTTACAACATAACCACTTATATATATATAAAATGAAAAAAACTCCGCAGTCTGCAGCCGGACGGTGCACAGAATGGTGTAACACTCCTTCCTGAAGGAGGAGGCTGAGAGCCTCCTAAAATTAATGTTTCATTACCCACCCTTGAAGCCTAGTTTAACGAAGAGTCTATGCAATATGACTTAATGCTAATATTACGACATTATTTTTTTAGTAACATGGAAAACTAATGGCATCAATTATGAGATTGCTATTCAGTCCAATTAAATGCAAAACACTTTATGTTTACTTGCTTAAAATGATGTATTTCATAACTTTCTTATATTTATTTTAACCTTCCAGCAGGCATCGAGTACCCCAGCCTTGGTTTTCAGGCTGTCAATCCTCTCAATGTGACCGATTGTCTTAGTGGTCGCAGGTATTTTTTTTATCTAACCCTTCTTCCCCTCCTGCTACCTCTCTATCAGCAGCTGATGCTTATAACCCTAAGTATTGTCTCAAATTGTGTGAAAAATGGTTGTGATGCATTCCATGCCCTGCAAGCCCACTTGTGTTATAATTTTACAATTGATACACAAGCTGGCAATTAGCTTAAGATCTAGAGTGTGTAAAAATAAAAGTGAGATCCCAGCCAATTTTTGGCACAAGAAAACTAGCCTTTTGGGGGTATTCAAATTTGTATTCCATAAAAATAAAACCTTAGTGTCATATTCAACTATAAGGAATTGATCATTGATCTGTCATTCTACTCTCAGATGCATGATACTGTCGATATTGACCCTGGCACTGGGAAGCCGCTAATGATAACAGACTATAAGAAAACCAAGGGAGGAGTTGATACATTGCACAAAATTATAGAAGCATATTCTGTTTCAAGAATCACAAGAACTTTTATACTGAAATTCAAGAACGGATGATGCACTGAAATTTAGGTGTATTTTCTTGAAAAACCAGACATTCCAACTAATGAACTTATGAGAAAAAAGTTACAAATACCATTCTAGCCATCAGATATCTCCAAATTTATAAAAAGAAAGTTCCCTTCTGAAGAAAATACAGCTGGTCCATCAGACGAAATAGTATGGAAGCTGCCTTACATGTGGAAGTAAAAAGGACACAAACTCAACAAAAACTTGTTCCAAGTGTAAAAAATATGCCTGCAAAGCCCACACTGTAATGGAGCCTGTGTGCAAGTCAAATCAGATTTTGATGAATGATAATATTACTCTTTTTTACATTTGTTATTTTTATATATTCCATTTTTCTTTTCATATCCATCTTACATAACTTATGTTATTTTGTAATCAAGCTTACCTAATTTTTGTTTGTTTTTTATCAATTAATATATCTCATTAAATTGAAGTATATAAAAAATTATATTTCATTTTTATCCAAAATATCCTAAAGTATATTAACTAATTAATAACTAAATTAAAAAATAAAATATTTTGGGTTCCGTATAAAATTAGGTCAAAAACCACAATAAAAAATCCATTTAAATAATTTTATGTAAATAAATACAAATAATCATTATTAATGAATGTATAAATACATATTAATGTTTAAATTATGAATTTAAAATTTTAACAACAGAAATAAGCCATTAATCACTACAAAAAGTGTGTGGGGTCCTCCGTGCCCCATGTGCCTGCTGACGTTATGAAAATAGATGTGCCCACTGGAAAGCTAATTAAAATATAATATAAACATAAAAGAATAAAACTTACTATCAACAGAATGCTTTAAACTGCCCAATGCATCTGTGCACCATTGAGTAAATTCATCACCACGAGGTTCAAAAAGTTTCATAACCAATGCTTCTTCCTTCTTACTTCTAGTTTTAGATGCACCAGACTTAGTGGTCGGAATTGTATTAATTATAACATTATTTTGCTTTGGTTTCTGTGTAGCTTGCTTAGAAGGTTGAACTGTACGCTCTTCCCAAAAAGTATTGTCTGAAATTGTATTATAGATTGCCTTAATTTGTCATATTATAATTTCACATAACAAAGCATAATTTCTGAGTCATATTGATCAGTATTTACTTAATTTACATATTACAACTTGAAAATTAATTGAAGTATATGTAAATAAATTTTGGAAGCCATGTACCCACTAATAAGTGCACTACAGCACTTCATTTAAAATACAAAACTTTAAAAATATATTATAATCTACTATGAAAATAAATGAAAAAGTTGTGTTAATCATTTTAAATTTGTGCGTGACAGTTAAGTGATAGCATTGAGAGCCCATTACATAGAACTGGTTATCATTATTTCTGGAAAGCTTTAATGACAAAAACTGGAAAATTTTACACATTCAAAAGTATTGTATCTTACTTCCTGATTCAGCCCAAGGCACAGAAGAAGTATTTGAAGTTTGAGCCCAATTGAGTGACTGTGAAGCTGATCCCCAAATAGTAGTTGTTGCAGGTACGCCTGTTGGTTGCTGGTGTTGCTGCTGCTGCTGCTGCTGTTGTTGTTGTTGTTGCAATTTTAGCTCCCTTTCATGTTGCTTGAAAAATAATGTCCAATATAAATGTAAAGTTTAAATGAGAAAACATTTATATACATAGTAATTAAAGATCTGTCATGTGTACATCACACATGAGCTGGACTGGACCAACTATTGATTTCACTAAGGGAAGGACAAAGGTTGGGAATACAATCTGAAGAAAGCATATACTTTATGCATAGTAATACACTGAAAGGAGGCATATGTTCAAGGTATAGAAGGGAAAGAGGAAGAAGGAAAGACTGAAAATATAAATATTGCAGGGCCGGGATTCAAACCCAGATACTTTTGCTTTGGACACAAATGCAATATATGTAACATTAATTACAAAATTAGTTGCATTAATTGTTCATTTTGTTATAACAATCTTTGTTCACTAGAATAAAGGAACATTAAACTAATCAATCTTCCACCTTATAAATACTTTCCTGAAACAAAACATTGATTATATGAATATATAAACTTCATGCACTCATTAATGAAAATTTAATAACAGAATTATAAACTATGAATGACAAACAATTGTTACAATTATTTCCAAGTTCTCACCAACCTTTGTAAGCTGCTCTTGCTCTTCAGCCTGAATTTCGCTTAGGGATTTGACTTTTGCAGATAGCACAGGTTTTTCAGCCCATTTCAAATTAAGTCCCACAGTTTTATTATTTGAATTTGTTGCAGGTACCACTGCAGTTTCAGCAGCTTGCTGTTGTTGAGTTTGTAGGAGCAGCAACTGTTCTTTCTGAAAATAGAAATATATCAGTAAACTGAGATGACCAATTAATTGTGTAGCTACTAAGATTTAACTTTGCTGAAACAAAATTTGTTTAAACTTTTCCCTTTGTGCCACTTTAAAAAGCATAAGAATCAAAATGAATGAAAAAGACATTGAAATTAATAAAAAGTACCTCTTTTCGTTCTCGTTCTTGCCTTTGTATATCAGCAAGTGCTGATGTGTGTGTTGCTGCTGACTGCTGCCAAGGGGCAGCTCGTGCTTGCCTCTGTTGTTGTTCTTGAAGTAGTCTAAGGGCTTCAGCTTGACGTCGTTGCTGCTCTTGTCGCTGTTTTTGGCGGGCTTCTTCTTCTTCTAGCCTAATGAAATAGAAATCTTATTACAAAGTGTAACTCACAGTTTACAAAGTATGTTAAGAGATGAATAAATTAATTTAATTTTATTAATATCATTCAAACATCAATACTACTTATTGAAATTATTTACAATTAGTGAATATGCCACTTAACTCCAAAACACCTATTGCAATGAAGTTTTGGAGACTTTTTGGAAAGCGTGGACTGTTAATTCAGATATGGTTATGATACATATACAGATAGGTTTATATATTTAATTTATATGAATATAAAAGGCAGTAATAAACCTTTTCTTTTCTTCATGTTCTTTTTTACGAGCTTCCTCCAATTTCTTTTTCTTTTCTTTTTCAGCTTCTTTGCGCTTCTTTTCTTCTTCTCGTTTTTTAGCAGCATTTTCTCTCTCTTTTTTCTTTGACTCCTCCAGTTTTTTAGCTTCCTGAACAACAAAAGAAAATTACTGTTTCTAAATGACACTATTTTTAAAAACAATAATTATGGAAATATCAAGTCAACATAAAACAAGCCTTTACAGGTTTAAAAGTAAAAACAGAAATTCAGCCAATACTAATCGAAGGTTTTATTGGAAGACATATTAGCTATTTACATAAAGTATCAATACTCAATATTTATTTGATTTACACAGGATAATGGTAAATATAATGAATTCAATATAATAGTGATACATAATTCTAAGTCTCAGTTGACCAAATTGTATAAAAAATAAAAAGTTGTAAATATTAAATAAAGTTTCCTTTATATTGCATTAAGGTGGTATCACGTTACTGCTGAAGAAACAAATCATACACCTACATTGACTGAGAGAAACAACAGGTTATCACATATCCTAATATACCATTAATTACTTACATAAAGCATAAGCTCAGGTGTATAAATAAGTTCAAAGGAAAGCATTTGTTCATGGAGTAGAGAGGAAAGAAAAAAGAAGGAAAGTCCTCAAATATTTGGCAATTCCAGGAATCGAGCCCAGCTTCATTTGCTCACAACACACTGCTACACCAGCTGAGCTACGGTGTGGTTCATAGCTTTAGTGAATATAATCATTCTTATTACAAGTGTAGTTTACAATTTGTCTCTTAATAATTAAAAACATTAACATTGTGTGTGTATTGTAATATGAAAATGGGTGTGGCCATTTACGAATGCAGATTGTATTGTTCAGATATTATTTTGGCGGCTTAAACCTAAACAATGGATCAAGCATGCAGCTGTTTTTGTTTGAGTCAAACCTAATTTGGGAGCAGAGGTGAGCAGTTGCTAGACAAACTATATACTTCATATTAAAAAAGAAACACACCTTGATTTAATTTATATTTCATGTCTTACTGAATAAAGTTATTACAGAAATCTAAAGTTTAGTTCTTTATCTGCTAAAAAAGAATCTGGTGCCAAAGCATTGACGGATATTCGGATTCATACATGTATCGAACACTGAGCATAGCTAGAAATACTTGAAGTAAAGAAGGTTATCTTTACATTTAGTACCAAATAGTGGAGTTAAAAATTTTGACTTTTTCATTACAATGTAATTACAACTTTAGGCAGATTCATATGTTTACATAAATACTATTAATTTATATATTTAATAAAAAATATGGGCAGTATCTCTTTCCTTCAATCGTACCTGCTGCTTTCGTTTTAATTCTGCAGCCTCGACCTCTTCCTTTCTTTTGCGTTCTTCTTCCTCTTTTTTTAGTCTGTCTTCCTCTTTTCTTCTTCTTTCTTCATCTTCCTTTTCCTGCTTTCTCCTCTCAAGTTCCTCTGCCTCTCTCCTCTGTCTTTCTTCTTCCTCTAGTTTTAATTTTCTAATTTCTTCTTCAGTTTCTTTTCGCCGCCTCTCTTCTTCCTCCTCCTTTTGTTTCTGTTCCTGTAATTTTCTATTATCTTCTTCCATTTTCCTTTAAACAAAAAAATAATAATTATAGCTTGTTTTAAAACTGTTTGAAAGGAATTTAAGCACGATTTTCTAAAATTTTATGGTAGGAAAATAGAACAATGTGATAGGAAATTGTGAAATGTAAACTATAAAGTATAATTCTTTATTTACTAATTTAAGTTAATATATATTCCGCACCCAAGTTTCTTTATGACTATATTCAATTTTAAGGCTTTCAGATCCATATCTCTTTCAGATTCATTTCAATTTATTTTCCAGAAATAATGACAATGTCTTACTTGATTGTTCTAAACAATACACAAAATTCTGGGTGCTCAAGGAACTTGCTTCACCTTCTCAAAATCCATGCCAATTAAATGATCAAAGATAATAATAAAAAGTTTTGGTTTCCCCCTTGAATAGCAAACATTACACTGACTATGCCTTCAAGTTTCAAGGAATACATCAAAGTTTCTTGAAGTATACCTCATTAATATTTATGAATTAGAAAATATTTTAATATAAATGATTTACTTTTAAAAATATAAAGGGCAGCACTTGGTAATATATAGCCATTAGTAATATTAAAGAGAGATACAAGGAGAAGGATGGGGGGGGGGGGGGTGGAAAATAATTAAATACACTACACTTGTAGGTGATGCCAAAAAGAGAGCTGATCCAGCATCGTATGCTGACTAGACAAGTAATTGCAACAACACTAGACTGTGTATAGGTAATAAATCAATTACACTAATGCTGTCACTTAATTCGAAATCATTTAAAGAATTAACATGGCAATAACTGTACAAGATGAATTTAAAAGATCATTATGTAGCAACTTATTACATTTTCTGACAGGAAAATGCAAATCACAGAATCATACCTTTTCTCCTCTGCTCTCCTCTCTTCTTCAGCTCTATGATGTTCTTCCTGAAAATAAATTATCATTTAATCTAAAAAGAAAAAAAGCCATAACAGTAATGAAACCCCTGTGTCACACTTACTAGAACTTGCTGCTCTGTCTTCATTTCTTTTCCGTTCAGAGTTCCCCACAATGAGGGTGGGAGTACTTGTCCAGGCGGAGCTGCAGGAATCCAAGGGGCACCAGCAAAGGCAGGACCAGGTGTAGCGCCACCCCAGACAGATTCTACCTATATACAAATAAACAATAAAAGTAAACTACAATATTCTTATGTAAAAGCTTGTATTGGTCAGGGTTAAACATGCATACACCAGTCTTCTGAACATGTGGTTCGATTAATTGTTTAAAATATTTTAAAAAAACATTGAGCTTCTTGCCATATTACATCATTCTTATTAGTTGGACATAAAAAAAACCATTGAGAAAACAACGTTAAAAGCCATCATGTGAAAATAAAGTTAAAATACCTTGAAAATCTTTAGATCATTATTTTAAAAAATTATGAAGCATTGAAATCCAATGTAACCATAGGGCACAGAAGGTAGCGTATACATATATATATATATATATATATATATATATATATATATCTTTTTCCATCCTTCTCTCTGCTTTGAACATATGCTTTTCTATGTGCGTAATTCTTCGCCCGAGCATATGAATTCACATAAAGCGCAATCCTCCTATTTATTTCTATCCTTCCTCACTATCCAAGTTTGAATGTGACTTTATCACCAAATTAGTTCCATTCAAACTTGGATAGTGAGGAAGGATAGAAATAAATAGGAGAAATATGGGGATTACACTTTATGTTGTTGCTTACCTGAAAGTGAAGTGCAGTGTCGCCATAAGGAACTGACGGTTGTTCTTCAAATTTTCAGTGGCTATCAGCCGCATTCTTCAGGAAGGAGTGTTACACTTACGCAGTCTGCAGCTGGCCAGTGCATGTATGGAATGATGTAACACTCCTTCCTGAAGAAGGCAGCTGAGAGCCTCCAAAAACTACCTTTGGTTCCCTATGGCTATACAGTATTTCACTTTCAGGTAAGCCACAAGCTATCTCTCTTTCCTTTCCACACCAATATCAGAATTATTTTTGACTTACTAATATTATATATATGCTTTCCTTCTTCTTCTTTCCTTTTCCATGCATTGAACATAAGCTTTCCTTTGTGTTTAATTGTGAGTCTGAGCATATGCATTCACATAAAGTGTATTCTCACCTTCCTCCTATTTATTTCAATATTTCCTCACTATCCAATTCTAGAAATTCCTATTTTCTATGCTTGAGCTAGATACTTTTTATAATCAGTGGAGAAACAACCATTTTTTAACTACATAATCTATTTACTTGCCTACATAAAGCTCCAACAAAGAACTTAATTAAAATCAATCAATTAAGAATATAAAATTAACTGTAGACTAACTGGTGCTTTCTGCTGCATCAATGGATCCATTATTGGGGGTGGTCGTTGTTGTAACCCTCCAATTTGCTGAATGAATTGCTGCAGAGGGTCCAGTTGATTTGTTGGAGATGGAGGAATACCTTTTGCATTCTGTAACAGAAAAGAATTAGGATTTTTTGACTTTAGCTAAAATTAAGAATACTGATCAAATAACTCAATTTTGAATTCGTATAATTAAAAATAACCTATATCTTTTATTAAAATAAAGAATACAGACAGGTAGATAGTGGAATTTAGAGAGATTTTTAAGAAAGTGAATAATGCAAATACTTCGAAAAAATATATTATCAAACTAGCAGGGTGCCCGGCGTTGCCCAGGTATTTATTTAAATTAACCCAGAGTAGGAATCGATTCGACACAAACCTCTTGCTAACCAGCATCAATAGCGCAAGTGCTTGAACATTTACCAATTTACATTCCCCCCTCCAACCTAACCTCTAGGCGGCTAACTTCAAATAAACCAAAATGATGACTGACAGTATTCAGGAATTCTTCTACTACATAAAAGACTAGTGTCTAAAAAAACAAGAACAGCAAAAATTACACGTAAACTTAATAAAGTCTGAAACTACTCCCAGTACCTTCCAGCAGTAAAGAAATACAACCTTTAACTACATAGAGACCAAAATATAGCTTGTACCTTAAGAAAATCAAAAAATTACCTGCTAACATAAGAGGGTCAAAACTACTCTGGGTAACCTTGCCCACCTGTGGAGGAATATAAAATTTTATTAACCACCATGAATAGTGCGAGAATTAAACTCAGTGACTCCTATAACCCCAGAATCTATTAACTGCCATTTTGCATTAAATTTTATGTAAATCTTTCTCCACCACCTGTACCATAAAGGTGCTAACCCTTCCATGCCTTACAGAGTTGAAATTAGTCACTTAAAATTTCTAGATTGACACTATAAAATTAAGCAACACAAAAATTATTTTATTTGATGCTAATAATGGCAGTTTAGGAATGTTTTTAAATTTCACTCTATCCACCTGACCCCTAGAGGTGGTAGGTGTGTCTTAATCCCTCAGTGTTTCTTCTTGGGTCATAAGTAACGTGAGTATAAAGTTTGGTAGAAATTGGTCTACACATTTAAGATTGTAAAAGGAAATTTGTTTCACCCACTTACACTGCCATTCCATAGGGCTGAACTACATCTTAACCAGTATGGTAAATGTCAGAATTAAATTCATTGACTTTTATAACCCTGGATTTGACACCAATCTTGGATATTTCACTTTATTTTTATGTAATCCCCCCCCCCCCTCTTTAAGTGGGTTGAAATTATACACAAAATACATCTGGATAGAAACTATTAATCACATCAGCCCCAAAAAGTAATTAATCAATGCTAATATCAGCCGTTTTAGTGTTGTTTTTAAATTTCACCCCTCAGAAGTTGCCTAATGGTTAGAAATACCGACTGAAACTTTCGTGGGGGTGCACACAACTACTCACTAAAGTTTCATTGCAATAGGATGAGTGGTTTAAGAATGCATAATGGACACATACACATTCATTTTTATATATTTAAAACATAATATTTAATAAACACAATGTTTACTTTGTAAATATTGTGTTTTAAATTTGGTAAAAAATAGTAAATTATAACTAAATTTAATTGTAACTGTACTCGTGTATAGTTCCCATTCAGAGATGAAACTTTGTATATTTTAAATATTATGTTTTAAATTTGATGATAAAAACTTTTCTGTCTAATAAGTTGATTTTTTTTAACATTTACTATGAAATAAATTTCTTCTGGTAATTGGTAACTTTGAAAATATGATTTAAAATAACGGCAAAAAAGTTGATAGTCTAATGAATTAGATCTTGGATAAGGGTTGATTAAGTATTTCTACAAGTTCTAGGTGAATGCGGTTGCAGGAATAATTTTTGGTTGGTAACATTTTGTTGAGAATGAATATAATGGAATGAAAGTTTTTATTGACACAAGAACATATAGACAATAATTATCCAGTAGTTTGTCCCAATTTATAGAAAAAAAAATCACTTTCAACACAAGGGAGGGTTATACAAAAATATATTATAAAATTATATAAAAGAATGTTTCACATATTGCAATGAACTGGAATGAAACACAACATTGAAAGACAGGCATTTGATAGTTATTAATTTTAAATTTAGGATACAAGGTACCAAATATACAAAAATTGCAGTGGAACATTCTGAAGATGAAGACAAATACTTTAAATAAGTTAGCTAACATATGACATTGATATAACAAGTAAATTAAACAATAAAGATCAATTTATTTACAGTAAAAACAGGATAATTAAATTTCAATGTTAAGCAGATAACTTGTTATGCAATAGTCATATATTGAAAATAAATTAACCATTATACAACCATGCATTGCATGCTAACAAACATAGACATATAAACACAAGCAGAAGGAATAATTATACTATAAATATTAAACACTACTACTAATAAATGTCATACCAGTTGCATGAGAGAATATAATTGAGCCCAAGTTACAAATTGAAGTCCCTCCTAGCTGTGATCTACCTTTTTTTTTTTAAAGGAATTAATATAAGTTCAGAAGTTTTTTCTAAATGTTACAATTACAACAGCACATATTAATTACTCACCATTTGCATTTGATTTATTAGTTGTAATACAGGGTTTTTCTGAGCAGCGAACATGTCTAATGGAGGAGAAGGATTAGCCTGCATATACTGCATTATGTGCTGTGATGCAAGCTAAACAGAGAAATGATGGTAGATAATTTATTACTGATCATTAAATTTTTGGGAAAATAAAGTTAATTGTGAGCAATTCTTCTCTTAAAATTAAAAAGAAATGAAAATGTGATAAAATACAATTAAATTCTCCCACTAATAAATTATAAAACACCTGGTATGGAAAATGGTGGATATACTATTTAATTGTGAATCTACTTACAAACAAACTAGACACACACACAAACTACCAAGCACACCAAATTTATACTCACACATATTTAGTTTCTGTGACAAAAACTTGTTTACTACTCATTTAAGACCAACACACAAGAATCATTTTATATGGGGGATAAATACACCATCTCTTTTCCCCTCCCTGAATTCTACAAAATATATTTGTAACAGACAAACCAATTATGAACCTTAAAGATATAATATAAATGTGCTGCAACTGCCTACATTTATTACACATCACTGTAGCCTGGGTAACATGACTTCAGTTTTAATATTATGTTCATTTTGTGTTCTAGTACATTTAATACAGACAACAATTCTGTGTGTTTGATATCAATGAGCAATTTCAAAATAAAGATATATTAAATATAATTATAATAGGAACATTAATAATTTGTCAGTAAAGGAGAACCTTATTTTCAGTATTAAGAACTTTTATGTTTGAAAATATTTACCAATGAACTTGTTCCTTGAAATAATCCCTTTGGCAGCTTCAAAACATTGCATAATTTGATTGAAAGATAGCATCCACTTTTAAGATAAGTTATTAAAACATATCCATATCCTCTAAACCAATTGTACTTGACACACATTCAAATATTGATGCAATATAATTTGCTGTATTATACTGCGAGGCTTCACAATTTTAAGAAGGATAAATTATTTACTTACATTCAGGTCACTTTTTAAATGAACAGCCAAATATTAGAAAAGTTTTTAAAATGCAGTATCTTATTAATTATGAACTAGTTGCTGATGGAGATTGAATTGTTGGAGAAATCAGCAATTTCATATGAATAATTGTTGTCTCAACTAATGAAATGTTATTGGGAGAATGTGGATGCATTTTGGTAGGAGTACCAGACTAACATTTTTTTTAAGAATGATATTTTTTTACGAATACTCTCTGATATTGATAATGTACTGCAAAAAATGTTTCTTATACTTTGCATGTAAGTTATAGGACTGTAAAATAATGAACAATAGAAAGATTGATTGGAATATTTTGAAATATGGTGCTTCACAATGATGAAAATGGAATTTTATTGTAAGAAATGAGTGTTAGAAAGTATTGGCAAAGGGAAAAGGCTACACAGTACATTAACAATGCAGTACAGGCTAGTTGGGACCTATCCTGAACAACCAAATAGTAATAAATTTATTCAAATGTTATAGTAGAAGCTTACAATTTCTCCTTCCTGTAGCATATCTAAAACTGATACTTGGTCAAATTTTAAGTCATTATCTGCCATATGGATTATATTATGTGACTGCAAATAAGTTTAAGATGTTGCATTCATACAAACCCAGAACAAAATATTAATAAAACATTAATGAAATATCATAAATACCATGCCATTAGTTTTATATGTGATTCTTGACAGAAAACTAATTATTCCATTATAAAATGATGCCACTTTGAAAAGTTCTTAGCTTAGTAAAGAAAAATTTAATTTAAATTTGACATAATATCCCTAAAATAAGCATTCCCACAATATTTGCATGTTATTGTACCCTGTGATTCCCAACAAGACATGAAATCCTACATGTATTATCATTTCTTATTCAAAAAAATTGTTCTAAAATGAAAATTTTTTTGAATTTTGGAAGGAGGTAAAAATTGGAATGAGCCAAACTTTATAAACAGGACACTGTTTTAATGAAGCATACTGAAGAATTCTCAATTCATTCACTGAGAATTTTTTAAGTAAGGTAATGTATTAATATAATACCCCCCACACCTCACTCAAAAAATACTTATGAATTCTTTTCAATCAGAATAAAATTCTGTGCTTATAGTATTATCTATAAAAAGAAAGTCAATGTTTCAATGTAATAATTAATCACAGTATTTTATAGTAATAAATCAACAAACAAAATTTACCAGCACTGTTTACATATTAACACACAATTTGAATCTGATAGAGACAATAGCAACAGCAAAATTTTTCATTTAAATTGTTTTTATACAATATCTATTCTACTCATTCCTTGGATATACCTATAGTCTTGGAGTGTTTTAATCTACCAATGACTTAAATTCAAATCAATAATAGATTTATTATTTACTAGCTGGTAAATCAATCATTGAAGTTCATTTGATTCACGACAAACACAAAAGAAAAACATAGAACTGCAGCAGAGATTTTAGCTGTCCCCACGCAGAAGTTTTTAGAACTAAGTTCTGTGGAATAGGAATCACCATTGCTGCATTTTTTTAAAGGGCTGTTGCCCTATATTGAAAAGTAGTCAATATAGCGGCAAAGAACTTTTAAAGCAAAGATGTTGGAACTTGTAAATAATCTCGCCAAAAAAGGGAAAAGAGGCAAAAGCTACAGGAGTCATAATATACCATTCCATAGACTTTGTTACGTATAAATGTTACTTTAGAGAAATTGGCAGTCTCTCTGTAGGAATAAACTCTTCTGAAAATTAGTGTCTTGATTTTGATTTTTTACCAATTAAAGCCAAAAGAAAATTCATCCTTGTGAAAATGAAAAATTTGTTTTTGGTCTGTTCATAATTTCTTAAGAAAATCATTTATATTTATCTTCATGTTAATAAGGTGTACCTATAAATCTCAAGCATTTTTGTCTTCTTCCAACATCATAACAATAAATAACAACTGTTGTTTCATTGTTCACTCCATCTTGACTTATATAATGAGAGAGCTTGAAACAGTCTCAGGCAGATTGAAGCAAGATTTTGGATGACTATTTGCCTCATGACAACTTGCTTCCAACAGCTTTTCTGTCTTCAGACATTTCGAATAAAGGCAAAATGTCTCCAACAGTTTGGTACTTGCAGTGTGTGGCCTGCCTTAACAAAGACAAAAATGCTCTTGTTTCAAAAATACTCCTGGTACCTTTAGTGATACAAAAATACACACAATATCTCATGTGAGTCAAAAATATTTTTATTAGATGAAGATAGTAGACAAATTCCCTTTAGCCTAAGAAGGACAAAATTACTTCCATTACCTTGAGTGTGTGAAAAGTACTCTTGGTAGCATAATAACATAATTAATAGTTATTCAACACAAATGTTTGCCTTTTATGGATGTTACAAAAATTCCACCCCTGGCCCCAGGGTGGTAGTTGTGTCTACCCCTATAGTGTTTGTTTCAGGTTTAAAAGGAACACAAGTACAAAATTTGGTTGAAATATCTCTACATAAGATTATACACAGAACTTTGTTTTCCCCTTCCGCCCTGGTCCTAGGGGTAGAAGTACAACTTAAATGGCAAGTTTAATGTCACAATTAAACTCTGAAACATCCAAAATCCCAGATTTGACTTAAATCTAGTCTATTTTTACATTATTTGTATGTAACGGCATTTCAACACCGAAAGTAGTTGAAATTATACGTTAACAATATCGGGATGAATACTGTCAATCTCATTGACCTCAAAGAATATTTATTCAATGCAAATAACGGCCGTTTTAGTGTGTTTAAAAATTTACACCCCTGCCCCTACAGGTGGGAGTTGTGTCTTACCCCAATAGTGTTTGTTTCTGATTTAAAAGGAACACATTCTCCATGGATGTAGATTTGTATACAGAACATAGAGACAGTCAATTTCATTTATTACAAGATTAGATAGATTACACTCATGTCTGAAGTAAAATCACCTGAGCATATGACACAGTGTTCTACTATTCTCATTCTAAAAACATTATCCTTGAGACTGACAATATTTATCATTTTCTAATGTATAGATTTTTCATTCTTCTTCCAGAGGCTCACATACTCTGCATAGATTACATTGCACCTAAGGGTGCTCCTATCCCCTGCCAAAAAGGGTCGAAATTATACACAAGCAACATTGGGAAAACACTATCAATCACACTGGCTCCGAAAAATATTTATCCAATGAAAATATCAGCCATTTTATCATGATTTAAAATTTTTATCCCTGTCCACCCCTTCTCCTAGGAAAGGTAGTAGTGTCTAATCCCAACAGTGTTTGTTACTAGTTCAGAAGGAAAATGTATACAAAATTTAGTAGAAATTGATCCAAGCATTTAGAATTGTATGCGGAACATACAGACATACAAACAGTCAATTTATTTATTAGAATATTATATTTAAAGTTCACACAACCACAATTTAACTTCAGTTACTCTGTCCAAATTATTGAAAATGAAAGAAGTTTCATAAATTTTTATGAATCACAAATTAATTTAAAGAAGTTCCAAACAGTGTTTGCAGTGAAGTTTATAAACTTGGTACTCAATTTCACTTATTTTCAGAAAAGTAAATTTGGGACAATTGCATAAAATAAATTTACAAACCAGTCACTTTTGAGATGTAATACACTTGAGCTAGTATTATTTTCAATTGATTGGATTTTTTTCCTGAATATTTTTTATTACAATTTTTACAAAAATTTTTAGTTTTTCATAAAATGGTGTCATTTTGCGCAACTTTCAGTTTTGGGAATAGTGTGGTGCAATTACCATCTGTTTCACCACAAATCTGGATAGGGCAATTCCTGAGAAATATTAATTTGTCATATTTTACAACATATGTAACCTTTTTGACAGCCAACATAAAGCCAAAATCCAATACTAGGATAAGTCAGAAACATGTTTAACAATAAAAAATAATTATAACAATAGAATTTCTGCAGACAATAAAATGAGCACATGCATAATATATTTATACACTAACTTATATAAAATTGACTCCACTGTCAACAATGAGAGTTATTCAGAGTACTTACAAAGCATTATGCATCTTGATAATAGTTCAAATCCCCATTATATACATGATACATCAGGTGAGTGCTATTGTTGATAAGGTGAGTTAAGAAGTTAATTTTATCTATAAAGTTAGAAAACTTGACAATGGAATTATTTCTACAATTTGTAATTTGTTCTAATAATTGTCATGGGAAAAATGCAATGCAATGCATGCAAAATTATATTTGCACCGATTATCATCAACTTGAAAAGTTCCAATTTTAGATACTGACTGATTTAAGGATTTTTACAAAATAGAAATATTTCTATTTTATGAATACCATCATTTATATGTACCCAGGTATACAGCACATCTTCTCCCTAGTACATTTATAATATAAATGATTGAATTTTTTGGCAATGGAGGAGCTAGTGTTATAATATTCTGTTTATTTAACTGTCTGGGTTCTAAAACAAGAACGGGTTATTTAACTGTCTGGGTTCTAAAACAAGAACTGGTTATTTAACTGTCTGGGTTCTAAAACAAGAACTGTTTATTCAACACTTAATTATTGCATACCAGTTTTGGAAGTGCCACAACTGCTTCCTGCTTCTTATGATGAAAGATGGTTGATTGGCAAAATTATTGAAATATCAATGAAGAAAATGATAAAATTCATGCATCCACATGATCCTGCTAGCTCATTTTACTGGCCAGAGAAACAAGATGTTTGTTGGATAACTGAACAATACCTGATTGCTGTGCTGCCCACTCCATCAGTGACATCATCTGGACAACAATATCGGTTTCCAGAAACAATTTTAATAAATATTGCCCAAAGATTCAATAAAATAGAATAAGAGCAACAAAAAAAAATATATAGTCAGAATGAGGAATACAGTTTGGGAACCAACAAAGAATCTGTCTTTGGGCATGGGAAGCTTGGTTAACCAACCTAATAAATGGATTTGGAACCAGAAAGACCTAAAGTAAGAAACCCACCCATGGCTATAGGGCGTGACCTCTATGATGATGAGGTTGCCAGTTTAGGTTCTTGAGCTGGTGGTGACGTCACCATGGTCCAACACAATAAAGTATTTGCCTTGTAAAACAAAAAATAACAGCCATAGCCTTTACAGTCTGAAAAGCTAGTCATACTTCCATAGTAATCCACAGCACTACTATCAAAAACTGTATTACAAGCATTGTTTACTTGCATTGAAAAATGAAACTTGTTATTTTTTAGGGGGTTTAGAACACGCTGTCTCTGATAGAACTAGTTTAAAAATATTTCTAGATGACTTTTTTGCAATAACCAGTTAAAAATACCCTGTTTTTAGGATGTTTAGAAAAACTTGCAAAATTGAGGGTGAAATTCTAAAGTAATGAAACTAGCTGAAATTTCACACATGAAAACAAGTTTATACTAGAAAACTGCAGACGAAGTCTTATTAGAATTTGTCGATTATTGCATGAGCTATAATAATTAAAACATCAACATTTTGTCAGTACATCTATTTTTTTGGCTAAGGGTTTTTATAGAAATCTCTTTGGGAAGTCAAATATCTGCATTAGAACAATTAAATAGAACATAAAAAGTTGTATAGGATCACTAAATTTCATGAACTTTGCTTCAGTATTTCACAAAATATTTTAATCCAAAGTACCAGAAATTTTGAATAAGAAAGATAGCCAATTCAGACAAAAGGGTAATATAAATACCACACAACATTTCTGGGATCCTTGTCCCTTTCGTCAGGTGCTAAGAAGAGCCTAGAGAAACACAATTGCACTTGTCAGTTCACAACACTCAAAAGCGACGAAAACGGAACGACAATGGGAAAACAGAAGGTTTAACGTAACAATAATGGATCATAGCAATTATTGAGTTTAATAGTGTCTGTTTGTACATTAATAGCTGTGATGTTTAATGTAATGTGAAGCATGTCTGAAATTAGTCTGGAATTCCACCTGGTGTCAATGTCTAAAATCTTGTATGTTTAGAATTTATTATATGTTTGGATACTACAGATTGTTTATCAATAGGAAGTTTGATATTAAATATGTTCTTTGATACGTGTATTAAGGGAATGTTTTGTTTCCCTATGTAGCAGGAATTACAATTAGAGCAAGAGATTTTGTAAACAACACAATGTTTGCTGAGGGTGTTACAAGTGGGTCCTTGTGATTTTTAATCAAGTATGAAAGGGTATTAGTGGATCTGTAAATGATGGATATTTGATATTCTTTGAATATTTGGACAAATTTGTGATGTAGAAATTTGTAATAAGGGAGTACGAGAAAAAATTTGGCCTGAGGTGTTTGGGGATGATTGACAGTAGGATGGATGTTGGATTTTGTTTAGTCTGCTGTTTGTGTGTTTAAGAATAAAATTTAAAGGTTACTCATTGGAGATGAAAATGTTTTGGACAATATTTAAGTTGTGTTGATAGAACTTGGAGTTATAAAGTAATACAGCTCTGTCTACAAGATTGTATACCATAGCTCTCTTTTGGTTTGGTATATATATTATCCTGTTTGTCTGAATTTGCTATCTTTCTTATTCATTATTTTCAATCAGATTTAAATTTTTTCATTTTACCAGAAATTTTGTCGTGATACTATACATTGGTGCAGTATGAGGTCATACAATGAGCTGTTGCTCTGTAACTATTGGTAAGGTAAATGTGAAACTTTAACAAAGTTAGTTTGGAACATGTGGGATACAGCACACAAAGTTTTATTAAAATCTGTGATGAGGTGGGGCACATTTCTAGAATTGTAACGCTTGACATGGAATGACCCCAGTATAAATCTATACATAGCAGCAACAGGTCACAGATAATATTATTTGTACTAAGTAATATATGTATGATAATTTCTGTTGTATTCAAAACCATACTGATATTAATTCTGCAGTAAAGTTTGTGATTGTCAATTCTGCCTACACTAGTCCAAATGACTAATGCAAATATAGTGTACTAGTAAAAAATGTAACATGAAAATTATGAAGCGGTTGTCTCATAAGACATTTCAATTGCTATAGGTTTTGATGCTCCTAATAAATCACTGTTAAGTTTGATCTGAAAAGCTCTATACTCACATTGTAATTATTTTAGCTTTACTATTGTTAAATAAATGGTACATTCCAAACTATTGTTTAATTTCAATAATGTATTCGACAAAAACAAATTTTTAAACATGCAGTTAAAGCCGAATCAACCTTGCCATTATTTACAAAACTTTTGGATATTTTTATCAACTTACTTGTGCTCTCTCAGAGACTGAGGAAGTAACGTGCCCATCTTGCAACAGCTTCATAACGACAGCTTGAACAGCAGCAGATTGTTGACTTAAACAATAGAAATTACCCATTAATTCTGGGCTGAAAAAGGAATTGTTTTTCTTTTTCTTTTATACAATTAGTGTCAATAAGCTCTAATACTGAATTTAACAGCTAACACTATGAATAACAAGCCATGGAAGTCTTTGTCCATATCAAGTTTGTGGAGAGGTGCTCCTGTTACCTACTGCAATGATTTAAAACTAGGATCAAATTAATTATTTTAAAATAATTCAATAGGACAGAAAACATTATTATAAGAAATAAATTTATTATTATTATTATTTGCTATAATATAAATGAAATTTTAATTTAGGCTTACAATTCATCTGACAATTTTTTTTTGATGGTTATAGTGCACTACAAAACCCATACACTACACTTATTACACATACTACATTTTTCCTTTGTTTTGGCCATTTTACCATATTTTCTTTTATTTACAAACACCACTTTACACAATGCAATAATTTCAGCCACATCAACATATCATCAAGAAATTCTGAATTCAAAGACAAACTGATGTAATACAAGGAGATTTGTTGTTTACACAAAGACTTCTACTAACTGAGAGGGGTCAGTCAACTAGTGGGCCAAAATTTTTAAACTGCACTTTTCTAACTTAACTGATAACAAAACATTCTTTTGAAGTCACTTATTAACTCAATTCAGTTTAAATTTAACAAAAACAAAGTCAATACAATAAAATTGAATCTTTAAAAAATATTAAAACACTACTGTCAAACTAAGGAGTGAAATGTGTATATTTATATTTGAAGAAAACATTATCTGGTTTTCTCATGGGTCAAATAAGCAATTGATTGTTCAACAACCATCTGCACTGCCATCAACATCATCACCTAGAAGATGATGACTGTGCAGATAGTCATTGAAGAATCAATTGCTGTTTGACCTGAATGGAAATCAAAATTTTTTTGTAGTAGATACACCAGGAAAGCCTTTGATATATTTTCTTTGTAAATATGATTATTGATAATACATGATAATCCCATTGTTATCAAAGTAACTAAATTTTTTGCATATACAGACTAAATTTGACTCCTCTCCCACCTCCTCAGTCATAACACAAATATTCTTAGGGTAGAAACTTATAATTAATTGAATACAACATGCAAAGCTATAATTTATTTATTGTATGCAGCATATTTTGTAACATATTAAAAAATTACCTTAATAAGATTTGCTGTTGCTGCTGCAGCTGCATTTGTAATTGGTACTGCTGCATTAGAATACTATCTGGATCCTGAAGATTTGGTGTTGTTGTAGTTGTAGGAACAGTAACAGGTGAAGGAACTACAGTGTTAGGGGCATTCGTAACAATTTCGGCCTGTGAAGAAAACATTAACTTCAATTGGAATTACGCTTAAAATTAAAAAAAACATTATATACATCAAACATATGCTGCTTCTCAAAAGGTTTTGTAAAGGGAATAAGGTTTATTAAAAATTAATCTCAAATCCAACAAACAAATGACACATGATGAATCAAATGAAATGGAGAAAAAATTATCTTAGAACAATATACTCAGGTTAACAATTGAATTCTAGAGGGCGGATGACTCAGAATATCGATGATTTGATCAAAAGATAATAGTTCTTAAAATAAAATAAAAACCTAAAAAGTTTGTCAACTTTTGTTTCATGAAAATAACTTTTACATGTCAACATTATAAAAATTACTCAGGAGCTTTCATTCTTTTGAACATATTCATTTAGTGGTATATGTAAAAACAACCCCGCTCTACCTCAACAACAACACAGAATGTAACGAAAAATTCCAGAGTACTCAATAATTAACAAACATCAACACCAGCAATATGTAGAAACGTATTCTAACTTAATAATAATATCAATAATTATATATATATACACACAATATTAGGAGAATCCATAAAGGAATTGGAACTAATTTGGTGACAGTCACATATATGCTCAGGCATAGAATCACGCACAAATAAAAGCACATGTCTTATTATGGACAAATAGTTGTATATATAGATATATATCAAGGAAAATGTGACGAGGTCAAATTAAATAACACATTTGGATAGGAATGAAAGACAGTTATGCCGACTTCCTGAAATCAATAGTTGATCCAATCTGGCATAGGTGGAAGTTCAAATTTTCGAGGGCCTCTGAGCATCCTTCATCATGAAGGAAGATCTGAATTGCATGCCGGCCAGGTACAAATTGATGAATTCAAATTAAAGTGCACCAGCTGTTAGAACAACAACACTCTGCCTTTCTTTCTCAAGGAAAGATCACAACAATGAAAACATAACAGAAAAATACATACACGCTTACAAACAAACACATTAGAATTAAGGAAAAGAATAAGAAAAAAAAGTAAAAGATGATAATAGGGAAAGGATAGAACAGAACATATAAAAGTAATCATTATAACAATTATCATAGTATTATGCTGAAACAATATTTCAACACAGCATCACAACCATTGCCTCAATGACCATTTTAATAAAATTAGAGGATGTTGAGTCCAGGACTTTACCTAGATTGAAAGATATGCTGTAAGGAAGTCCAGGAAAGTAGGTTGTGGTAAAGGGTGGACTATGTTTCTTGTGTTGATGGGGTTTGGTATTTGGAAAGTGGATAGTGCACAGGATATTTGTTTCTGGAGGAGGTCACTAGGGCATTTTCATAATGAAAGCATTGAAGATTTGGTTAGTCTAGGTGAAGAGACAGTTCCAAATAGAGCATATTAAAGCTCCTCTGAGGGCTAAACTATATGGAAGGAGGCATTTGATATGTTTAGGGTGACAACTAGTGAAGTGAAGATATTATAAAGTGTCAGTGTGGTTAATGTGGACTGATGTGGAAATTGACCAGAAATTTGAGGTGCATATCAAAATTGAGGAAGGTGATATTGGTGTTGGAGTAGTTCCAGGTGAACTTAAAAGGGAATATGATGTTTAGGTTTTCTAGGAACCCAAAAAGGCATCTGGTCCATGGGCCATAGTATGAAAATATCATCTATGAACCAGAACCAGGTTAAGTGCTTAAGTAGAGAGGAATTTAGGTGTTGCTCATCCAGTTGTTACATGAAGAGGTTGGCTTAGAAAAGGGCCATCTGGATACCCATAGCAGTGCCACTTATTTGGTGGTAGAGGTTGTTTTGCAAAGAGAAGGTAATTCTGGGTAAGGGAAATCAGAAAATTAGTGGCAGGGAAAGAATTTGGTGGCCTGCGTGACAGGAAATATTCAAACGCTGACAGGCCAGAGGAATATTGGTGTACAGGGAGACAAAATCTATGGTAACCAGGTGGGAATGGAGGAAATGATTAATGTCTTTAATGGAAAAGGGTAGTATTTCTACTAATGGTTGTAGGGATTCATCCACCAAAGCTGAAAACCTTTCAGTGGGGGAGTTGTAGTCAGCAACAATTGGGCAGTATAGGACCTCAGATTTGTGGATTTTTAAAATGTTAGAATGTTTTATATTTTTGTTTGCCTTCAATAATTTAATGATTTTTTTCAATATGCTGGCATCCCCCATCTGTTGGGGAAGCATGCAACAAAGATTGAGAAACTTCTGGCACAGGCTATATTAATCATCTTATTCTATTAAATGTTGGTCCACTAGGATAATTTCAATATTTTTAATGATTTTTTCTAAAATGAAGTTGAACAGCACAGTTGATAAAGCATTTTGTTTCAAGACAAATCTCTCAACATAAATTTCATTAGGAAATCTTTCAAGCTGATGTGAGATCTTGAATTATAAATTTGAGAAAAACAAAATCATTGAATGTACATGGGAAATAAACATAAAAAGTAGTTTGTATAAAATGTGTCAGGATCCCTTCTCAGTTACAGATTAAAAACATTCTATTGAACCGTAGAGCTTTTGGATAAAGATAGTCACGATGATTAAATTTATTTTAATTCATGCATATGCAATCCTTAATTTAATAAAAATTCATGTTTATAATGTTCACTAAATTCAATACTGCTGCATTTACCTTCAAAGCTGGCATTACTGGTCCTTGCATGAAAGGAAGGCGACCCCACATCTTTATAAGATCACCAAGTTGTGAGTACCTTTCATCACAACCCCGACGAACAAGGAGATTTAATGTGAAGTATCCAGAACGGAACCAGTCCAACATTTCATTTGATGAAAAAGGTCCTATACAATATGAAATGTATGTTTAACAAGTTAATAATGTACCCAAGAAAACATACAGCCTAGTAGATTACAACTAAAAGCAAATTATGTATGTGAGAATTATAAACAATTATTGGCATTTCATTATAAAGAGAAGTTTATGAACAAGACTGTGTTCCAACATCAATAAGGCCATCATATATATGTTACAAAACAATAAAGCCGAGATATATTCAAGCAGAGATGCAATGTTACTAAATTTAACCTAAGGATTTGACATTTTATTTCAGGGTAATAAAAATATTACCATTAAAATATATAAACATTCCATGTATAGATCACTTAATTTCAAACTATTAGATATATTATATGTATCATATGTTTGTGAAAGGAATAAGACATTTCAATTCACCTGTGATTAAATTGTTTCAAAGCCTTACGCATAACTTACTTTCATTAAAATACTGTATTATAATAAATTTCAAGAGGTATGCAATATGTTAAGTAAACAAATATAACCTGTTGCGGACCAGTTTTCCTAAATAATTATACACTATGAGTACACATTCTATATTCTGATGAAAGAGGATAGCGCATTGTATTCTGAACATTATGGTGTCTGTATTTGTCGATAAGGTTGTTCTGATCACCTAAGAAAATACCATTTCGGGAAAAGTTGGATGAATAATAAATTATCTACAGAAGTGAGATAAAAACTACTCCTAACTAAACTAAGATAACAATTCGTCACATCACCACAGGCCCAGGAACACCCTTCACTAAGTGTGGAAAGTCTCACTTTCATACCATTATCAATTATATAATAAGGAGAATGTAACAGCCAAATAAATTTATATTTATAAGAAAGACAGAGGGACAGGCAAGAATTAACATGAAAAATAGCCACCAATTTGCAAATAATGTGGAATTCAAGAAGATGCATGCTTCTTGTTAGCCAACTGCTCAGTGCAGTTATTAAGGCAATATAGAAATTTTCTTTAAAAAAAATTACCCTGAACTTCACACTGAGGATCCCTGTAAAACCACTTGTCATGGTTAGGGGTGGATTTTTCTGCACGGCCTAAAGAATCTGCTGCCTTAGTATCTTCATCATCCATTAGTTTAGCAACAAGGTCATCAGCAACCTATATGCAAATAAAATAATTTTAATATCAATAATGCAATCATTTTCAAAAAAATTTAATCGACAAACATGGACAATGAAAATTGACATTCTTTAGCACTGAATAAATTATCTAGGTCTTGATTATTTCATTTGTTTATAGCTGCATTTTATACTGTGTCAACCTCCTCTCTAGACCACAGTTCTTACATCTCACATATGTTATAGATTTAAGAAAATATATATCAATTTCCATACTATAATTTCTAACTTCCATAAATACTATTACTTGTAAACACTACTAACGTAAATGTTTTATTTTCAGGATACTCCAAATTTTCTGAAACTTAGATTTAGTAATTTTTAATCAATTACAATTCTTTGCTAAAAACAAACGTGTTGCACTTCTTGAGGAATTATACCTTAAATATTTTTTTGGCATTTCGATTGAACCACCCACCAAAGTTTCCTGTGTTCTCAAGAATAGTAGAATTAAATAATATCTAAAAACAAATTAATTTGTTAGTATATAAATTAAATTACTTTTGATAAACATAAAGTAATACTCGTGCACAATGCAAAATTTGTATACTATTGGAAAGAGCAGATAAATAGCAAAGAAAGCATTATAGGTTGATGATCAGGAAAAAACTTGTGATGAATAATAAATAATTGAGGGACAAATAGAGGGTAAAACTAATAATATCAACAATACTTAGGCAGATAGAAAATCTATAGGGAAATAATAAAAAGGATGAGAGAATATAAAAGGAAAGATAAACACAGGATTATTTAAGTTCTATAAATGTGGAATGTTCTTTATTTTATTCCACACTAGCTGGGTGCCCGGCGTTGCCTGAGATGTCATCCATAAGACTCCAATTTTGGTTACTTTTGCGCTATTTTTATGTAAAGCTCCTCGAACCCTATCCCTAAATGTGCTCACCTCCCATGCCGAAGGGGGATGAAGTCATTGACTAAATATATCGGCCGTTTTTACATGTTAGAAGATGACCACCCCCACAAATATGCGATAAATCGGCCGATTACAATGTCTGAAAATTTATTCCCCCGCCCAACACCTCCCAAACCCGTCGCGTTACCCAGGTTGTCACAATTAGATTCAGCGACATTCAGAGTCTCTGCATTGATTCAAATCTCGGCTGTTTTTGCGGGATTTTATTTAACGTACCTCCACCCCACCCCTAAGCTTGCTCCCCTCACAGGGGTTAAATTATACACAAACAACATCGGTATAAATACTATCAAAGTAATTAACCATAGGAAATAATAATCGCAAATATCGACCGTTTAACATTTTTGAAATTTTTCACCCCCGACCACTCCCGCTTCGGGGACTTAAACGGTCAAGTTTAATGTCATAATTAAACTCAGTGACAATCCTGATAGTTTCTGGTTTATTTTTATCTAATGCTACTTCCACGCCAATCCTTAAGGGTGCACCCTTCCGAGTCTGAAAGGGGTTGAAATTATACACAGAGAACATGTAGGGAAATTTTATTAATCTAATTCATCCCGAAATATATTTAATTGACGAAAAACAGCCGGTCAACTCATCCCAACCCAGCCGATACCCGCGCGTTTTCCAGATTGTCATAAATAAATTCAGCAACATCCATTACCTTCGATTTGACTCGAATTTCGGTTGTATTCCCGTCATTTTCAAGGAAATTAATTAAACTCAGTGACAATCCCGATAGTTTCTGGTTTATTTTTATGTAATGCTACTTCACGCCCACCCTTAAGGGTGCACCCTTATGAGTCCGAAAGGGGTTGAAATTATACACAGAGAACATGTAGGGAAATTATATTAATCTAATTCATCCCGAAATATATTTAATCGACGCCATAAACAACCGGTCAACTCATCCCAACCCAGCCGATACCCGCGCGTTGTCCAGATTGTCATAAATAAATTCAGGGACCTAAAAGTGCTCTACTGATAATCCCGACCCGCTTCTGGGGGTGGTAGACGCGTCTCACCCCGACAGTGTTTGTTTCCTGGTCGCAAAGAACACGTGTACGAAATTTGGTAAAATTTTATCCACCGGTATAGATTTGTATTCTCCACCCCAAACGCTAGGAGTGCTCTTTCCCCAGGGTGTATAGGTTGGAAATTATATTCAGATATCATCAGTGGAAACACTATAAATATCTTTGACCCCTAAAAATATTTATCCGACTGAAATATCGACTGTTCTAGCATGTTTAAATATTTCCACGCCCGTCCCCCCCCCCCGCTTCTGGGGGTGATAGACGTGTCTCACCCCGACAGTATTTGTTTCCTGGTTGTAAAGAACACGTGTACGAAATTTGGTGAAATTTTCTCCAGCGGTGTAAATTTGTATAACGAACATACAAATATACAAACATACATACATACATACACTCATTTTTATTTATAAGATTAAATGTAATAATTATTTATATTAAGCCCTTTCGTTCTGGTAGAAAAGGGATTATTAATGGATTGATTTATATGGTTTAGCATTTTGGCAGTTTTAGAATAATAGACAAGTCTCACCCCCAGCCCTAAGCAAGCTCACCACTAATGTCTAAAGGGATTTATATTTTCTACAACATCCATTGAAATAGTATTCACGTAATTCTCCTCCAAGAACGCGCAAGAACTGACTATTTATCTTCCCTTCAAACCCCCACCCTTTCGGGTTAAATGGGCAATTAAAAATATTTATCCGAAATAAACTCACTGACATCCATAACCTTCGATTTGACTCCAAACTCAGTTGTATTCGCGTTATTTTTCTGTAAAGCAACCCCACCCCAAACCCTAAGGGTGCCCTTTTCCCAGGGCGTAGGAGATGAATATTATATTCAGATAACATCGATAGAAACACAATCAATATCTTTGACCCCGAAAATATTTATCCAAATCTAATACCTGCTGTTTTAGCATGTTTAAGTATTTCCACCCCCGTCCACCCCCGCTTCTGGGGTTGGTAGACGCGTCTCACCCCGACAGTGTTGTTTTCCTGGTCGCAAAAAACATGTGTACGAAATTTGGTGAAATTTGCTCCAGCGGTATAGATTTGTATTCTCCACCCCAAACCCTAAGTGTGCCCTTTTCACAGGGTGTAGGGGATGAAAATTATATTCAGAAAACATCGGTAGAAACACCATCAATATCTTGGACCCCTAAAAATTATTATCCGACTAAAATATCGGCTGTTTTAGCATGTTTAAATATTTCAACCCCCGTGCACCCCCACTTCTGGGGGTAGTAGACTTGTCTCACCCCGACAGTGTTTGTTTCCTGGTCGTAAAGAACACGTGTACGAAATTTGCTCTACCGGTGTAGATTTGTATAACGAACATACAAACAAACATACATACACTCTTTTTTATTTATAAGACTATCTGGGTGCCCGGCGTTGCCCGAGATGTCATTTATCTACAACCATAGATAAGACTCCAATTTTGGTTATTTTTGAACTATTTTTATGTAAAGCTCCTCGAACCCTATCCCTAAATATGCTCACCTCCCATGCTGAAAGGGGATGAAGTCATTGACTAAATATATCGGCCGTTTTTACATGTTAGAAGATGACCACCCCCACAAATATGCGATAATGAAAAAGAATGTATTCCACGCAAAAATCGGCCGATTACATTGCCTGAAAATTTATTCCCCCGCCCAACACCACCCAAACCCGTCACTTAACCAAGGTTGTCACAATTAGATTCAGCGACATTCATAGTCTCTGAATTGATTCGAATCTCGGTTGTTTTTGCGTTTTTTTATTTAACGTACCACCACCCCACCCCTAAGCTTGCTCCCCTCACAGGGGGGAATTATACACAAACAACATCGGTATAAATACTATCAAAGTAATTAACCCCAGGAAATAATTATCGCAAATATCGACCGTTTAACATGTTTGAAAATTTTCACCCCCAACCTCTCCCGCTTCGGGGACTTAAACTGTCAAGTTTAATGTCATAATTAAACTCAGTGACAATCCCGATAGTTTCTTTTTATGTAATGCTACTTCACGCCCACCCTTAAGGGTGCACCCTTCCGAGTCTGAAAGGGGTTGAAATTATACACAGAGAACATGTAGGGAAATTTTATTAATCTAATTCATCCCGAAATATATTTAATCGATGCAAAAACTGCCGGTCAACTCATCCCAACCCAGCCGATACCCGCACGTTGTCCAGATTGTCATAAATAAATTCAGCGACATCCATTACCTTCAATTTGACTCGAATCTCGGTTGTTTTCCCGTTATTTTCAAGGAAATCCACCCCACCCCCACCATGCCTACAAACAACATCGGTAGAAATACTATCAACGTGAATGGTCCCGGAATTTATTTATTCCATGCTAGTATCGATGATTTAACATGTTAGAAAATTTCCATCCCATCCACTACCGCCCCTTGGGGCTAAATGGCCAATTTGATGCTATAATTGAACTGGGCGACATCCATAACCTTGGATTTGACTCCAATCTCGGTTGTATTCGCGTTATTTTTTGCAGCGTTCCTACACCCAACACCTAAAAATATTTATCCAACTGAAATATCGACTGTTTTAGCATGTTCAAATATTTCCACTCCCGTCCACCCCCGCTTCTGGGGGTGGTAGGCGCGTCTCACCCCGACAGTGTTTGTTTCCTGGTCGCAAAGAACACGTGCACGAAATTTGGTGAAATTTTAACCACCGGTATAGATTTGTATTATCAACCCCAAACGCTAGAGGTGCTCTTTCCCCAGGGTGAAGGGGATGAAAATTATATTCAAAAAACATCAGTAGAAACACCATCAATATCTTGGACCCCTAAAAATATTTATCCGACTGAAATATCGACTGTTTTAGCATGTTCAAATATTTCCACCCCCGTCCACCCCCGCTTCTGGGGGTGGTAGGCGCGTCTCACCCCGACAGTGTTTGTTTCCTGGTCGTAAAAAACACGTGTACAAAATTTGGTGAAATTTGCTCTACCGGTGTAGATTTGTAATAGGAACATACAAATATACAAATATATATATATACAAACAAACACTCTGCTTTATTTATTAGATAACTATGACCAATTAGTCCAAAACTTGAATTTTTATAATTGACTATGGTATAATAATAAAATTGTATTCTACTGTACCAGAATGTGTAATTTTGGTTATTTTTCTCAATGTATAGAAAAACTGGATACAAAAAAAGTATAAAAATGATGATCTGATGAACACTACAATACACACCTAATCTAATCTTTCTAATAAATAAAATAGACTGTGTGTCTGTGTAAGACACGTCTGGACAATATTTGCATCAGACATACAGCATACAGCGAATTCGACTTCCACGAAATAATAAAATATTTTTCAGGATAAATGAGATTGAGTGTTTCGCCTGATGTTCTTTTGTGTATAATTTCAATTCCTTTTGGAAGGGACAAGAGCACTCTTAAGGGTGGGAGTGGAAGGAATTACAAAAAATAATTAAAAGCAACCAAGATTGGAGTCAAATCTGGGCACCCAGCTAGTTGGAAATAAAGCTGAGCTAAATTGGTGATAATATGTCTGATAATTTAGTAGTCTATTAACAAAATTCCAAGGCATATATTTATGCATTAATTATAAAATAGTTCCAGAAAGGAAAGTTTCTTGATGAACATATTTGTGTACTAAATTTAATTTTTCAGAAGTATGATGAACATTCAAAAAATGATTCACTATAAATCAACTATCATCCTCATTAGAGAATGAAGACTTTCTCGGTGAATCTGTTGCAGACAGAGATTTGTATCTGCACCATCATCGTTTTTACATTTGACCTTAAAATACTTACATAAAAATGCCTCTCAATATTTTAAAGATAAGGAGAAAAAGTAGTATTAAGGAGATTCATGTTTAACATTTGTTCTAAGCAACTAATTAATGTGATTTATGAAAAAAATATATTAATAGTTTCAATACTAAAACAATCTGATGTTACTACATAAATTGAAAATGCTAGAATCATAAAATAAACCTGGGATTAATTTTGAATTCAATAAAGGGAAAAATATATAAATAGTTTTACAAGAACTAATTGGAATTAAGTACCTCCTGCATTCTTTCCATATCATCTTCAGACTTTTGTCGATCCATTGAACGACTATGTGGAACTACATCAGCAGCTGCAGCAACTGCTGTTAGTTTGGCACTAGTGCCAGGCACTGTGGTGGTTGTAGTTGTATTTGAAATAGGTGAAGTTGTTTTAGGAAGAGGTTGTGGATCATTGTTAGAAGCTGGAGGGAGGTCTGTGATGGTTCTGTAATAAAATATTCCACACATTAACAATATGATATATATATAACACTTATGCAAATGTGACGAGATCAAATTAAATAACACATTTGGGTGATTGTTCAATCACAGTTATCAACAGTTAGGATCAGAAAGTGATTTGTGTTTGCAAACTAAAATATATTTAAATTCAGTGAAATATGGCCTTTTTGTGATGGTTTTTTTTAAAAAAAACAAGTGAGATCGTTTATATATATATATATATATATATATATATATATATATATATATATATATATATATATATACATATACACACACACATATACAATATTAGGAGAATCCATTAAGGAATTGGAACTAATTTGGTGACAAAGTCACATTCAAACTTGGATAGTGAGGAAGGATAGAAATAAATAGGAGAAATAGGAGGATTGCGCTTTATGTGAATTCATATGCTCGGGCGAAGAATGTCTATATTTGCCTGGTCAGGAACTTGACCCGGTGGCCGAGATGGTTAAGGCGTCTGTGTACTAAGCGGAATACGTGGGTTCAAGTCCCGTCTGGGTCAAATATTTTCAGTCTTTCCTTCTTCTTCCATCCTTCTCTCTGCTTTGAACATATGCTTTTCTGAAGCGTAATTCTTCGCCCGAGCATATGAATTCACATAAAGCGCAATCCTCCTATTTCTCCTATTTATTTCTATCCTTCCTCACTATCCAAGTTTGAATGTGACTTTGTCACCAAATTATATATATATATGACTGTAAATCAAAGTTTGAAGATAAACTTCAATCTTTCCTATAAACTTCAATCTTTCCTTGTTGTACAAATTATATATATAAAATTATGTGACATTGCCAAATTAATTAAGTTATTTGGATAGGAAAGAGGGACAGAGAGCAGCTGACCGACCCTTAATCAACAGTTAGTGTATCTGAGCTGGGAAGAAATAATGTCATACTTGCAAGGACCTGAGCCTCCTTCTTCAGTAACATCTTGTAGACTGACAGCACAGTATCTAAATAATTTAATATCATTTCTTCCCAGTCTGGCCTGCCAATGAAAAATCCCAATAGAGAGAGCAATTCTGTTCCAGCTTCGTCTCCCGCAGCCTCGTCGAGGAATGTTTCCTTAAATCTTCAAACCTTGCAAAGACAAGATCTTGAGAGAATGTTTACAAGGGCTATTCTCTCGCAGGCAGTACCTGCGAGGGATGTTCAAGTCATCTGCTCTCAGTCCCTCTTTCCCATAAAAATGAGGTATACATATTGTTGGTAGGTTAAATATATGATAATCATCTCACAGTTGACACACGAGTTTATTAACAAGGTATGTGAAATAAAACATACTTAAAAAAAGGAAACATTTATAACTAGGCATAGAACAAGAAACTATTATACCGATTATACAAAAAATTAGTACTAGTACTATCTGATAATTTCTGAAGATATACATTTGCTAACTTCACTGTAAACAACTAATTTAGTGTCCAATTATTGGAAGAACATTCCAAATCCAGATATTAAACTAAGCAAAGGGATATTTCATACCTTGGTCTTTCATTAGTCAGATGATTGTGATGAACACTTGGACTACTATTACTAACAGCTTGATGGGGCTCCTCACTTTCACGAATGGTTGAGTTCTTAGCAGATTCCTCTTCAGGACTACTGCTACTAACAACAGAGGGTGGCACTGGAGGTTGTAATCTTCGGAATCCAGTAGGTGGTCTCTTACTGCTAGCATTACTTTCAGAAAGGCGACGAGGATGTGATTTTGATAATCCCATGTGCTCCTAATAAAACAAAAGCCAAATTTTTCTATAGTGTGTCCAAATGAATATTTATACAAAACTTATATTTTTAACGTATTAATATAAATGTAATAGTTTGAAGAGCAGCACATTTGGAAAAACATCAAAAGATAATTACTCCCCTCTACTTTCATCATTACAATTGTCACAAAAATTTCACAATACCATACAAGAAGCTGCAACATTGAATCTCACTAAATAAATAGTGTGATGATAAACTTAAGCTGAAATTTAATGTAGAATTTGACTAAGATAAAACATTAAGCCAGTAAATGTGTATGATATCAATTACTACGAGACAGTGTAAAATGGTTGAAAGGCAAGGCAAGGCAATTTTTGAGAAGTTATATATCAAATATTTAGTATAATAAATTTCAATCATTAGAATGGAGGGTTTCTTGGTGTAAAAACTGAAAAGGCTTACCAATGTTGCAGCCTTGTAAAGTTGTCGATAGCATGTGATGTTTCAATGACTGTCCATGTCATCATATTTGCCAGAAGATTATGACATGACAGTCATTGAAACATCGTGTGCTATCGACATGCTTACTCAGCTCGAATCCTAAGAAGCCTTTATTTGAAATATTGTGATTTATCCTTTGGTTCTCTTGTACAACAATATTGCTTACACAACAAAAAATAAAATTTTCACATCAGTATTTGTATGAAATAATGAGTAGGAAATTTGAGTCTAATTTAAGTTAACAGTGGAAATGCAGGACCATAGAAATTACTATTTTAATTTATAGTGCTCATAGAGCCCCCCCCCCCCCTATTTCCACACACACAAATTCACATTTCCCTTCTTTGTATTTCATTATTTATATAGTTTACATGGAAATGAACGCTATTCTAAAAAAATTATGGATAATAATTGCAAGACATTTCATATAATAACAATACCATACCAATTATTTTTAATATTCTATTAGTAATATTAAAATTTTATATTAGATACAAGATATTCTTAAGACCCCATGTTTAAAGTCCTAAGACCGTTTACATTTGAATCACATTTGACTTCAGTTACAATTGCAGATAGATCCCTTGGAAATTCAACACAAAATTTATTTAAATAACATCAATAATTGCCTGATCTTAATAGAAGAATTTTGGTAATTATTCATTATATTCCACTTGTGAAGTCATAGATTGAGGATGAAACATTGTGTTAATTTTTACATTATTAAATTATCTCTGACAAATTGTGCTGTTCTCATTCAATTATAATTATATTGAAGTTACATAAATATAACAATTAAAAATTAATCAGGTTTACTTATCCTCAGTTGGCATATTTTAACAAATTCTAGTTTGGATGGGTTTATATTTTACATATACAACTTACCTCATCTTCATCTGAAAATCCACTGCCTCCATGAAATGCACCAGAAGAATCAAAGCTACCACCACTTTCACTTGGGTTCTCCATAGCCCTATAACAAAGGAGTAAAATGAAAAAAGTGTATGTAAAAACCTACTTCACTTGTATGGCATACTACCTACCACTCAGGTAAAACAGAGTCTTGATCATCCCATGGCCGATGTGGAAGACGAGTAGGTCCACTTTGGTCTGAGGATTCTCCCCAACCCCTCCGCACCCAGCTTCCCCCCCTGTCAGAACTGTTGTCCTTGTCTGACTCACGCCAACTACCACCCCCACGAACTGGAAAAGAGGTAATTACAGTATTTATTAATAACATTCTCAGTAACAAAAATAACAATTAACTGTGTTATTAACTTCATTTATTAATTAATGGCAACACAGAATTAAATGCCAACTTGGTTAAGCTCCAATTAAAAAATTGTCTATCTTTTACAAACTTCCTTCTTTTGACCTACAATCAAGTCTAATCATGATCTAAAACAATACCTGGAGAGAGGATAAATTTATGAGAAAGTTTGACACTCCTTTTCCATGGTAAAACATGATTCATGCTATAGAAATAGAAGCAATGATCATATAATAAATATGAAAACGTTAAAATGGAGAAGTGGTGAATTTAATATAAGCTCAATGAAGAACATCTTTTGGCAGTGAAGTTTCTTTCTACTCAGATGGACTTTCAAAATTCAATATTAAACATTCATAATTGATTACAAGTAATTCTCAGAGATATATTGAGATACAGATCCAAAAATTATAGCAGAGCTTAGCAGTCTCTCTTTGCCGATTAGATATTACCAACATCGAACACTGGAGAACTACTTTCTAACAACACGTTCCAGCAATACAAGCAAACATAAAAAACAGTGCTCGTCTGATAGTTTCTAGAGTCCAGCAGCCAAAACAAGAGAATGTGGTACTGAGAGTAGGTCTGACCATTTCTGTTAATTTATGTAACTTGTCTAGTTTTCAATTTTTGTTTCCAATCTCAATAATGTCTGTTTTATTGTAAGGTCCAGATAATGATCCTGAGATCATAGACTGAAATTTATATTTATTATTTGGCTTCAAGATGTTAATGTTAATTATTCTGAGTTATGATTTTATTTTTATAAAAGTAATAAATATAAATTGTTTGAGAATTCAATCTTAATTATTATGTTTAGTACAAGATAAAGTTTATAATGATCCATTAAAATTAATCCTATTTCCTAATTGGGCTTATAAAGTATTAATTTTCCTGTACCTATATAAATCATAAGGTTTTTTTTTTGTCTGATATAACATAAAAAACAACTATTTTTCAATGTTTACCTGGCTTGTAAATACTGGAAAAATTAGTTTTGATGTTATATTAAATATTGTCTCAAATCTATATTTCAATCATATACAGAAACTGTTTTATATTTAAAATAACATCATAATTACAAAGAAATGTGTACATACATAATTATAGAACCTAGCATAAAGAAACTTGCCAAACAATTACAGAGCAAAATAAACATTTTAACATGAGCTTCTTCATATGCCCAAAATAACAATTCAATTCATGATTTTGTCTACTTTTACCACTATAAAATGGTTCACAATTTCGAATATTTTTCGATGACAATATATTATAACTTGAATTATTTTACAATAAGATATTTCTTTTCAGTAGTTCAGAATATCAGATCCATTTACACAAAAGTAAAATGGATATTATTCCTAAAAAGCACTTGCAAAAAATAAATAACTACCAAATTGGCCCAAAAAAATATAATTCTATTCATAGCCAACCCAGGATTACCATATGTCAGATATAAAAGACTTACCCCATTTGCCATGTGATGAACCTCGCCAACCATCATCGTCATCGCTCACACCTCTATGACGACGCCAATTGTCTGCCATAAAGCCCCCTCCTCCTCGCCCATAATCTTTACGTGGACTTGTGGCAGAACCATTCCACTCACTCGAAGAATGTTGGTCTACCCCATTACGATCTGCCCAACTTCTCTCTGGTCCAACATTCTTGAAGAGAGAAAATAATGGTTTTCCAATAATTAAGTCTCTACATATACAGATACAAGACAGAAATCATAGTTTCGGAGACTTATCAACCATAATCAAGCAATAATGCTAAATGTAGCAGAGGTAAAAATTGCTCCTGAACACACAATGATCTTCAGGATAAACTAACTCCAAAATAATTGTAATAATAGTACTGTAAAGCTTTAGCAAGGCTTAAAAATGACTTAAAAAACTTAATGAATCATTTGATTTGCAAGTTAAAACAATGCTGCAGTACTGCTGAATAACATGTTATGACAAAAACCTTGGAAATACTATTGAACTTACCCACAAACAGAAGTATCATATATTGCTAACAAATGTCATTATTGAATCATACATCAAATAAAATTATGGTTTAGATGAATATGACAAATATGGTTTGCTCAGAATATAACTTTACTTACTGGTATTCTACTGAAATGTCGAAGGCCACGAAGTGCAATATTGGAATTAGCAGTCCTTACAGAATCTCCACTCCCCTCATTACCCACATCATCATAATTTCCACGTCCATAATGGTAGCCACCTCTTGCTCCACCCCGAATGCATCCTCTGCTTCCACCACCACGATCTAGACCTGCAGATCCTCGCAAACTACTACCACCTCCTCTTATTCCACCAGTGCCTCCTGTTCCCAGAATTGGAGGTGCTTTTGATGTCAGGCGTAGTATTGCTTCACTATTGATGCTTTGATTCCACAAACGCTAAAGAAAGGAAACCACCTCTATTAACTATGATAAAGAAAAAATTCAAGCACTGTATTTGAAATTACAATATTCATTGAATAGCATGTTGCTTATTATTTTATGATGCTATTATGCATTACTTTTACAAGTAATAAATTAATATTAGGTAAAAGTGTAATAGAAATTAATATTCAAAACATAAAAATACAAACCGTTTCTTCATCAGACATTTGAAGTAGAGCAAGAGGTGACTGAGTTTTCTCAACATAGAGAGCTGGTACTTGGGTGCTGAGAAATGTTGGAGCCTGAACCAAAGGGTCAAACAAAGCCAACAACTCTTCCCTGCCATACCTATGCTGTGCTAAAGTAAGACAGGGACGTGGCGCTGTTATGGTTGCATCCTCAGTTGGTGGAGGAGGATGACTAATATTGCTGTGCAAATTACGGAGCCTATAACAAAACATTATGATAATGAAATACTTCTCCCAAATAGACTATAATAACTTCTAACTCATAATTAATATTAAAAGTGATAAATGACAGAGTTTGCAATGATCTTGAATGTTAATAAATATAATAAAAATTTAAGGGTGCAAAATTATTTTAAAAGATATGGCAAACAAAAGGATACCTACACCTCATATATAAGATATACCAAAAGTTGCAACAGTCATATACCACACACATCATATTATACTTTTAATCATGGAAATGTAGAAGTTCCCTCTGACAGCAATGACAGCTATACAAATTTGATATTACATATAACATATATATATATATATATATATATATATATATATAATTGCAATAATGGTATGGAAAGGATAGAGAGAGAGGTTGTGGCTTACCTGAAAGTGAAGTGCGGTGTTGCTATAAGGAATTTTTGGAGGCTCTCAGCCTCCTTCTTTAGGAAGGAGTATTACACCATTCCGTGCACTGGCCGGCTGCGGACTGCAGTCTTCCGAAAATTTGAAGAACCTACAGTTCCTTATTGCAACACCGCACTTCACTTTCAGGTAAGCCACAACATATCTCTCTATTCTTTCCATATCAATATTGCAATTATTTTTGACAGTGTCATATCCTTACTAATATCACATACACACACACACATATATATATATATATATTGTAACATGATTGTTGCGAGGTACGGTTGAGCGCCCTTGGCGGGGGTGACTGCAGTGGTTGTGTTTATGCAGGTGCCGGAAATGCGATGTTATTTTAGGCCGGCCAAGGGGAGAATCGTAATGGTCCGTTCCAAGCTGGACTTGACCGAGGATGGACGTGCTCCAAATAGATTACAAAGATTGATAAACCACGCCTTGAAGTTGACCTACGTTTCATGTTCGATTAAATAAAATTATGAAAGATTAAAAAGTTGTTTTGGTGATTTTCTCCCAAAAATTACCTGGCGCCCAAACATGAAGAATCAACGAAAAAACGCAAGGAGGGTAGCGGAGCGGCTACAATATATATATATAGGAAAGAGAAACAGAGATGCTGACTTACCTGAAATCAATAGTTGGTCCTGTCTGGCATAGTTAGAAGTTCATATTTTCAAGGGACTGAGCCCCCTTCGTCAGGAAATAAGATCTGTACTGCATACCGACCAGGCACAAAAAATTGCATGCTCAGCAGTTCAGATCTTCCTTCCTGACAAAGTGAGATCACTCCCTTGAAAACTTGAACAGGACTAGCTATTGATTTCAGGTAAATCGGCATCACTGTCTCTCTTTCCTATCCAATGGTGTTATTTCATTTGACCTCTTCACTTTTTTCATAACTGTTGTTAGAGAGAGGGGAGAGGGATGATAAAGTCAAAACAATTATTATGGATATAAAAGAGAGAGAAGACTCAAGGCTTGTCTGATCATGGCAAACAGTAACCATACCAAATGGAATACATCATTTAAATTTTCTGAGTATCAACCACCTTATTCATGGGACATATTACCACTCTGTAGTTGACTAACAAGAGGAGCTAAAAAAACATTTGAACTAATGAATTGCATACTCTATCTGCACTATGACCGATTGCTACTCTTGGGTAAATGATATTTTAAAAGTTTTAATTGTACATCTGTTTTTGAGTTAATAAATCAATTATTCACCTCATAAAGATTCTTTATTTTTTATTCACATTGTAACCATGTTTCGATACATGTTTGTATCTTCTTCAGTTATTATCCTAAAGTGGAAATATTTACAAATGATTAGTATATAGAGTAACTAGCAGAGTACTCGACGTTGCCCAGGTATTTATTTAAATTAACCCAGAGTAGGAATTGATTTGAAACTAACCTCTTGCTAAACATTTCATTTAACCAACATAAAGGGTGCTAGTGTTAGGAACATTTGTTTGTATGTATATATTTATTTAATCTACATTTACATTGCCCTCCCTGGCCTAACCCCTTAGCATCTAACTACAAATACTGCACGACATATGACGACGTTATTCAGACACTTTCTTACTACATAAAATAAAAGTGTCTAAAAAATCACGACGAATTAAAACAGTAAAAATCCTCTGTAACTTAAAATATTTTAAAACAACACCCAGTACCTTAAAGGAGTAAATAAATAAATAAATACAACCATTAACTAAATAGAGACCAAAATGTAGCTCAAACCCTAAGAAGATAAAATAATTTATTCAGTAACTTCAAATGATCAAAACAACACTGGATAACTTTTTCTCATTTCCACGAAGATAAAACATAAAATTTCATTAACCACAATGATTAATGTGAGATTTAAACTCAATGACTCCTATAACCCTGGAATCGACACTAATATCAATCTTTATAGCATTATTTTTTATGTAAACCCCTTTCACCACCAACTGCAGCGCTTCCTTCTCTTGCCTTTTAAGAGTTGAAATTAAACACTTATCAAAATTCTAGAAATACTATTAAGCGACCCTGGAAACGTTTTATTCTACGATTATAATGGCCATTTAGGAATGTTTTTAAATTCCACCCCCCCCTGCTAGGAGCTGAACTGCTTCTTAACCAATATGGTAAATGTCAGAATTGAAAGCAGTGATGTCCATAACCCCAGTATCCTTTGTATACTCATTACTTTGTGTAATGACCTTTCACCCACGTCCTCTCCGAGAAAGTCGGAATTGAACTCATTGACAACTATAACACTGGATTTGATACCAATGTCTGTTGTTCACGGTTATTTTATGTAATGCCCCTTTATTCCCTCCCTTAGAGATGCTGTACCAGGTTGAAATTATACACCAAAACAAAGACAAACTAAAATAAACAAAAAAATTAACAACTTACCAAATTATTAAAACAAACTAGCACTAAAAACAAAGACCCTGGGGGTTTATCCGAACAACAAGATAATTATCACTGTTCAGTAACATTAATAAATGATTTGTAATAAATGGTAACATAGGATTACAAAATACAACTTACAGGTATAGTTTATATTAATATAAAACAGAATGAACAATTTAGAAAAATAAAGAAAAACAAATTGAATAAGAAAAATAAAGATTATTTTTTCTAAATCATTCATTCTGTTTTATTAATATAAACTATACCTGCAAGATGTCTTTTGCCTCCTGGAATTAAGGTTCAGATTGGGATCGACAGAAAATTTAAGAGGAAAAGAGTCAGTAGTGGAATTCTTCATCTTTGGTGCCTTGCTAAATACTGCTCCAAAGAAGCACTTTTGAAATGTTATTATGGTGTCATCCTCCTATTACTACCTTATGGGATACAAGCATGGGGAGCAATGATTAAGGTGAACCTAAACAGAATTTTTTTTGCTACAAAACAGAGCAGTTAGAGTAATACAAAGACATGTTAGACACATTTTTGTAGAAAATAACATTTTAACAATATTTGCTCTCTATATATAACATGTAATACTGTTAGTTGACAAACTACTGAACAACAGTAGGGTTCAAAACCACATCACTTTATTTGTGGAGATACAACATTCACCAAATAAGGGTGAACTGTAATTATACTAATAAAAGCCCATACAGGGTGGTATGACAAGTTACCAAATGATAAAAAAAGGTTTAAATGGGAGAAACTTTAAAATTGCTGTTAAATTATCTCAAATAAATAAATATCTGTATATCTTAGATGAATTTTAGTATGTGTATATATATATATATATATATATATATATATATATAATCCATTATATCTAGTAATATAATTTTACCGATATTATTTTGGATATATTAAATGTAAGAATTGACAATGCTAAACGACTGTACAAAGTTTTATTGGCATTAAATAAAATATGAAACCTGTGTTACCATTTATTGGAAATCTACTTTTAAGTGAATTTATTAATGTTACAGAGGGGTGGAAATTATCACGTTATTCGGAGAAACCCCCCAAGATCTCAGGGTTAGTAGTAGTAAATTCCCAGATGTAAAGTCAAACCCTCAAGGATACAGTCGGACATTCAGTCTAGCTACAATCTCATGTTAAGTAAATTGTGTGCCTAAGACCCCTTTTCAAAAACTTTGTTAGTTTATTAACATTTTAACTGTTTTTAGTGCTGGGTTGTTATTATATTTGTAAGTTGTTTTTTTTGTTTATATATATATATATATATATATTAATAATTTTTAAATACCTCCTTTTTAGGATAATATCTGAAAAAGATACGAACATGTATTGAAACATTGCTACAATGTAAGTAAAAAGTAAAGTTCAATAATTGACTTATTAAATGATATTTTGTTCACATAAATATTTACTACTCTGATGCTTTTTTAAAAAACTTCTTTGTCCATAATTATATAAGTACCCATTTCTTTGCTCCTTTTTGAAATCCATTATAAAGTTAATTCTATTTTAACTCTACAGATTCAGTTTGAACTGTGTGTTCTCTACCCATAACCATTTTTTTGATTGTCATTTCTTTTAATTGGGGATCTGTAACGGTAATGTAACAATGTCAAGTTAATTAACACATTTGGCTAGGATAGAGAGATGGAGCGAAGTAGCTGACAGCTAGTGTAGCCAGGCTGGGAATAAATAATTTGTCAACTTACTGTCCGAAGAAGGGGGCCCAGGTGCTACAAGTTTGACACATTATTTCTTCCCAGCCTGCCTATGCCAACTGTCAATTTAATGACTTAAGGTAAGTCAGATGCTCTCTATCCAGCTTTCCAATCCAATTGGGTTAATTAATTTGCCAATTACACATTATTCTTACCTGCTTTACATATACACACACATACTGGCTGGACAAACAGATCAGACCTTCTCCCCTTACAGAGGTCGTACAGGCCCTCAAAAATCTGTAATACCCTCTCTCCTAAGCCTGACTGGACCAACTATTGATTTCAGGTTAGTCGACTATGCTGTCTCTCTTTCCATTCTAAATGTGATTTTTAATTTGAACTGACTTCTCACACACACACACACACAGAGATATACATATATATATATATATATATATATATATATATATATAAATATATATATATATATAACACATGTCTATTCATATTATAATTAAATATCTTATCTATTACAAAATGGTTTATTTGTGACTATTAATTAAAACAATACTCTAAATTGAATATATTTTTACATTTATAAAGGAATATGTTTTACATTAAGTCCCAGTTAAAGAGTATCATAAGCTAAATACATTGCTGTAAAAACTGAAATTCTGTGCCATATCTCAAATTAAGTCTCATGAAAATGAAAATGTATTTTCATATATTTTAGCAAAAGAATATGACAGTAAATTATAATATTAATTCTCAGATTAAAAACATGTTTATGACAATTTTTGCTTCTATTGTTAGACACATATGCTATATCTCTTTTGTCAAAACCAGAATAAATTCTTAAATACAGAAAACTATTACAAAGTTTTACATAAATTCTAACAGAAACAATTATATTAAATAAATCTACATATTATACTTTTAATATGCGAGTGCAAGCATTTTAATGAAATCAGATATACATTACAATAAATTTAATTCAAACAAAATACTTGCCACTCGGGTCCAAACTTCAGAGACTCGGTCATCGTTAAATAGACTGCCTGCAACAAAAAACAGTTGTATTTTTGAGTTAAATTTTCAGTCATATGGTGCAAGGTAAACTGTAAAATATACAATAAAATCTATTTAAAAGAACTTCATAACAATAAAAATTTAAACAATACTATAATGTTTCTTTTTTAAAAAAATCCCACGTGTTTTTTCGTGAATTTCAATGCTATTCACAAGTGCTATCAAAAATAAACACCGATCTAAAAAAATACCTTAAACCAGGCGCACTTCGATATCGCTTACTAATTTTCATTGAGAATTTTCACTCTAAAAGATGTCAGATATATGTGTTAATCCCGACGTATTTTTAATTTCTAGCGCTGGAAAGACTCTTACCATCATAACTTTTCGTATTTGTCAAGGCAGAGCCACATAAGCTCGAAATAAGGCAGCAATATTAAGGATATTTTGTGTTCAAAAATAAGTGTCGATTGACATTTATTTATAATACTTTATTCGTGTTCATTATTTTTCTAACGAGGTAACTGCAATGAGAACACGCATGTTGAGTCTATTTATGTAGGAGAAATACCTTTCTTTCTGCTGAAAATTTCAGTAGAAGAAGCACAGAGCAATATGGCCGACTTACTGAATTCAGCGCATGAGCAAGAAAAGGTCACGTGAGAATGCATGCTAACAACCACACATAAAATCAGCTGTACAAGTGTATTCCGCTGTGGAGGAGTAACATGTAATCCGTTAATAGATAAGTCAAACACAAAAGATGCACGAAGAATGTCGAATCTTTAACTACGGAATTCAATGATGTTGTTTATCTCGCTTTGTTTCAATGTGATATGAATGGGCGTATATTTATATGATCATATTCTAGATGTGTAACTGTTTTCCATACAGTTTATATACTAAATTGTCAAAATATGTTTTAACCTCACGAAATTTTATTGTATTCCCACACATTCTTATGATTGTACAGTCTTCAATTTTTCCTCTATATTGAACCAATTATTTCGCACACGTAATTTTAAGTTCATTCTGTACATTTACAATGAAGGTTCTGACCATTTACATTGAATTGTATTTTAATGACAATTTTTGGGTGAAATAATAAAGTTCTGTAAAATTTCTATCTTTTTCTGAAATTTTAATCAAATTCTTTGTATTACAAATAATGTCACCATTGTATTTGTACAGATTTTATTTCACAACCACTACTTTCAATTTGGAATAAATGTCAATATTGATATACAGATCATATATAAAGAAAATATTTTAAAACCATGATAAATGCATTCCTGTCTGATATAAAAATATACATAATAAATATGAAAAAGAAAGTGTGCTCGGAAGATTAATGAAAATAACAAATAGTCACTATATCAGTTTGAATTCTAAATTCAAATTCTCAGAAATGTAACTCTCATATATATTTAGATTGTTATATTTTCCATATATTTCTTTATATACATCATACAAACACATTGATCTCTTTCTCAGAAATGTCAATACAAAGTAAGCAAGCTAATAATATTAAGTCCTTGGCTGTTATTGGATTGTAAGGTATGTTCCCACAAATGACTTTCAGTTAGAAGTATATATAGAGAGGAGAGGTTGTGGCCTACTTGAAATTGAAGGTTGGTGTTGCTATTTGGGACAGGATGAAGTCACTTAGTAATATGACAACTAATTTGTTGATTCACTGATAATAATTTTTTTAAATAAGTTGGTGAGATGAGTCATTTTTACTTGAAAAAAAAGGGCATGATAAACACGTTTTAGAGTTCAGTTTTAATACAAGTAACTGTTGGAGAAGGGGGGTTGGTTATCTTAAATTATCAGAAAAAGACAACATATTCTACATTCTTATGAGTAAGAATATTTAACAGGTCAAATTAATCAATTCAGGAATATACTTTACTTGAGATAATCACAATAATGTATTGACTATGCTACTCTATTTCTGGTCAATAGGATACAATTAATTGGTATTAAATAATTACTTTAAATACCTGCATGGAAAAGTACAACGTAACATATGCAGTGTATGTGACCCTCTGGAAGAAGAATAAAATCTATACATCTATACATTAGAAACTGATAAATATTGACAGTGTCGAGGATAATGTTTTTATAATGGGAATAGTAGAACACTGTGTCAAATGCTCAGGTGATCTGAAGACACGAGTGTAATCTATCTAATCTTTTAATAAATAAAATTGACTGTTTGTATAGTATGTTCTGTATACAAATCTACAGCCATGGAGCATGTGTTCCTTTTGAATCAGAAACAAACACTATTGGGGTAAGTAAGACATGACTTCCAACCCTAGGTTGGGGTTGGAAATTTTTAAACGCACCTAAACGGCCGATGGTTGCGTCGAATAAATGTTCTTGGAGATCAATGAGATTGATAGTGTTCATCCCGATGTTGTTAATGTATAATTTCAACTACTTTCGGTGTTGAAATTACCTTGGGGAATAGAGTTACAAATAACGTGAAAACAATCGAGATTAGGGTCGAATCCTGGGTTATGGATGCCACTGAGTTTAATTATGACATTTAATTTGTCGGTTAACTTATACTTCAACTCCTATGAGTCGGGGTGTAAGGGGAAACCAATGTTCTGCAGTCAATCTTAAACGCGAGGAGCGAATTCTACCAAATTTTGTACTAATGTTACGATACGTCACAAAAACTGGATCGGTAAAACACCTCTATCTCCTATAGATGGTGGAGGTTGCATTTTAAATTCATTCCAAATAACAGGAAGTATTTTTAATCGCTAAGTAACTAGATATTTTGGAAGAGATTAAGGTTCTACGAGTATTTTAGACTCTTGTAGAGTACCGGGTATATTTATAACGGTGTTACGGAACCGAGACTAATTTGCCACACTCAAGGTAACAGAAGTAATTTCGTACGTCTTTGGCTAAAGGAATTTATCTGATTCTCTTAATATTATGAAAATATTTTTTTGAGTCGCATAAGTTACAGGGAATATTTCTGATACTCTAAAGGTACATATATAAATTTTGACTCGCTTTGGGTACCGGGAGAATAATTAACTCTTAAAGGTATTGCGCATATTTTTTACTGCATTAGGGTACCGAGTATATATTTAAGTCTCATAGGGTACCAAGAATAATTTTGACTCAATGCAACGGGAGTATTTTTGACGCTCTTAATATTAAGAGTAATTTTTTACATTTGGTATCGGGAGTATTTATGTTTATCTAAATCACGGATGTGGGGTTATGCTGAAATTAACTTTCCCTCTGCGTATTACTTCCTGATATATATATATATATATATATATATATGTATATATATATATATATATATATATATATATATATATATAGGCTATAAATATATATGTATGTAGATTGTGGTAGTCGTATCTTATCAATCATAACTCCCGCCTGTCAGCTCAGCAATGTAAAATTTTCGTACTGGGCGCCAGAGAATTTTTAAAAAATTATCAAAATTTGAATTATTGATTCAAATTTATTATCATATTTTAGTAGTACACGAGGTTCTACCGAATCTGTACGAGTCGTTTATTTTTTTAATATCTATCGCACTTTTTTAATTCTCAAGTTTTCTTTGAAGAATGTATTTTTGAAACTGAGTTTATTTCTTAAAGATGGATGTTTATTGATCTAATTTAAGTAAATCTATACTGTATATTGATGCGTGATCAAATAACTGTAAGAGTAAGTTTAGTTTAGATTTAATGTCAAATAATATAATTTAGTCCATGGTTCCTTGTTACCGAGTCGACGAATGAGAGATTTCTTGTGAATCACAATATCTGAGAAAGTTTATTATCTGTGGTCAAAAGATGAACCAATAATAATCATTTACGTGTACGCTTAATGAAATGTAAACTGACAGGAATATGCCTACAGGTTAGTATAATTATTTATTGTTAAATTTCAATTTTTATTCCTTAGTTTCTTAAATTTCAAGTAGTGTAACAAAGAAATCAGTTTATACGCACTAATCTTGTATATATTCGCATATCTGGAAACCTTTAGTTCGAACTGGGTTTTCATACAAATAAACGTGGAAAAAAATGTGCACATCACATATTTAATGTACTCTCAACTTAACTAACGGAATAATTATTATTTCTGGCAATTCTTCAGTAAGGTATCTTAATTTATTTTGGTACAGGTTGATTTTGTTTGCAGCACCTCTGCGTCAATACGTCAGTGCTGTTACTAAATACGTCGTTAGCCCTTATTTTCGTTAACTTTAATATATTATAACGAAATTTGCGGATTTTTTTAAGTCCGAACGTCAATTCACTGAATATTTTGTTGCCACTCAGCAGTTATATACCAACCTATGCACTGTTTCTCTCTTGGTTCGCCCTATCATTGATTTACGTCTAATCATATTGCCTACGCGAAGACTGGGCACGCTTTAGTAGTACTATTTTCCTGCCTAAATATTTTTGAAAGATTTATATTCGTGATTATATCTCACCACTTTAACATGATTGGTCATAAAGTAATTTAAGTTTGTTCAATGGTATGCTGTAGATACTGAAATTCACTGACCCCGACATTTTGGACCAGAGTGTGGGCGTTACCAACGTGGTGCGAGAAGAAAACAAGAAGCGACAATATTTTTTTAATTTCGTTTAGATTATTTTATGACGAAGGTATTTAACAGTCGTCGGAAGCATTACAATTTCCAGACAGTTGTTTTTATGAAAAAGATAAAGATCCCTTATTTTCACAAGTTTTATCACAAGTATATTTCGGTGTTTCTATTGTCTGAATATAGAGGGAAACATTTGGATGCTAAATATCGAGATAGCTGTCTCTCCAGGGCTAGGCCGAATATAGTAATTATACCTTCATTTTTGTTTGGACTCTTCTACTATGGCTCTGAATTTTATTCTTTCCTTGATGACGAACATAGTTTCTTTGCTTTCCGAAACGGAGTAAGCTCTACATTCATTCTTATACCTAAGGTCGATTTATTACTCAACTGCGCTCTCAAAACCTATTTGGTTTTCCTGTCTCGTTGTTTGGATGTCTCTGCCTTTTTGTTTCTTCTTTCATTGAGTTTTTCTTTGTTGTATATACTCTGTCCCTATTTTTTTCTTCCTTTTTACTCTGGCAATGGAAGATCCGAAAAATACATACAATATATTTCCTCACCATTGTCAACAAATTTCAAAACTAAACTTCACTATGTTAATGTCCGATCACACCTTTAAAAACTCTGTCGAAAACGTTTAAGAAGATTATTCTATTAATATCTCATTGTAATTCAAGGTGAAAAACATAATTAATAATAAGGTAAGCTCAGTGTTGTCAGTGACAGTATGTCCCATGGTTTGGAAAAAGATCCCGAGTTTAGTATTTTTACTATCCGTCAACTCATATTAAAATACAGATAACGCTGTAATCTGAAAGTTCTGCCCAGTTCTGAGGGGAAGCGACCTCGTAGATTATGACAATGCGCAGATTGCAGGATTTCTCTCGTTAGCAAAAGTTAATGTCTTTAAGAAAAAAATTATCTATAATCACTAAGAAAATAGAGATCACAAAGCAGCACATAGGCCTACGTTAAAAAATCTGTCTATACTGAAACTTGGGATAAAGTTTTCCTGAACACAGTTTCTCGAAATAAAGACGCAAATAGCATTTTATCAAAAATCAATGATTTAATGACGTCGAAGATGAAAAAAGTTTATAGAAGTTGAATTTCCTAGACAACAGATGTATTCATGTCTTAAATTTGCGTTCCTTTTTGTGGATGAATTTCTTTTCCTACTCGTTTCTTAAGAAGACACTTTATTCTACACCTTTCACGTTTATATATAGCTCAATAGTCGGCGAACGTTTCATGCGTTAACTTTACATTCAAATTCATAGCATTCCATCAAACTTATAATTTTTTTCTCAGTGTTACTCTGTTTTGAATTAATTCCACTATTATTTTGGCCCTAAATATCAGTGCTTTCTCGCTCAAAATGATTCATGGTTGTAATTATTCTATTTCAACGTACGTAATGATGATTGTTACTTCCCTGACTTTTCACTCCCTGGAATCCAGATAAATTTATGTTATTCATAATGTGGGTAATCGATGATTATGTTTTGAGAGCGATCTGGAAACCAGGGTACTGAAAATCATACCGTTTTGAACTCAAATGTTTGGCAACGAATTATTTTTATTTCTGTTTCAGATAGTATAATATTTTTGCCCGATTTACCTTGGGGTCAGACTTCTGCCAGAGCTAAACAGCCAAAAAGACATATATGCAAGGAGGTATTTTTATATTTAATTAGCTTATGTGCTGTGTCGTTGTTTCTAGGTTGTAACATGACACTCAAAAATAGTACAATATAGTCATGAAATATATAGCTTTCATTTATTATTATACATTTATGAATTATTGTGGTGTCCTTAGATTTTAATTATAATGTAGCTTTACTCTAATTTTGAATGTTTATTATAAATTTTTGTAGCGATGTTTCATCTTCGAATATATATATATTATTTTATTAAAAGAACAGTAGAAGTGCAGCCAATTCATCTCAGCACTAAGGTTATGAAGCTGAATTAAAGAATCAGCGTGGAAAAATATCGGCAATATCCATTCTTCATTGAAGTCCTAAACATTAGAAAGTGATTTAGTAAATTCCAGGTGAGCCTGTATTCAGGTCTGCACAATGGGCGCAGAGTCGACCCGGGAAGCTCAGATTTGATAGAGCACCACGTCCATGTGGAGTTCCTGGGTTCGATTCCCGGTCCGATTCCCCATCCTGATTCTTTAATTATTCTATTAATATATATTCGTTGAAATTGCGTGATTGCCTGATAGTAAACGAGCCATTTTTGTTCTGTGCGGCGAATGTCGTGGAAGATAAATTAAACTTCAATAAGTAATTACGATTTAGCGATACGACACGTAATTATTAAAATGTTTTGTAAGAAACACGAACCACAAACCGATGTAGAAGAATACTTATTATTAATAATAGGCGCTACAACGTTCCTTTGAACGTTTTGGCCTGCTCCATAATTGCTTTCCATTTTCGTCTGTCATTAATTTCTCTGGGCCAATTTTTAACTCCTAGTTTTTTTTGTCCCTTAGCACTTCGTCCTTCCATCTTATTTTTGGTTTTCCCTTCGTTTTCGTTGAGGTTGGATTCCAGTTGTATATCTTCTTTGGTAACCTTTCATCTTGCATCCGGGATAAATGGCTAAACCAGCCCAACCGAAAGGCTTTTGATGTGGTTGATTATATTTTTTGATTTTATAAGGTCTTCGATTTCATTATAATACTTTATACTCCAAAAATTTTCTGCTATCTTAACTGGTCATTATCTTTCTTTCGAAGACATTGAACCTTCGTATGTCATTGTCTTTCAGTACCCACGTTTCTGCTGAGTATGTTACTACAGGTCTTATTGTAAATTTTATAATCGGATTATCGGAGTTTTGCATTTTTGAATAGTAATTTGCTTTTGAATAAATCATATCACAGCATTTCGTCTCACCTATGTTACATTTAATATATTTGGTCTTCTCTTGGTTTATTTTTAAACCAAATTTTATAGATTGCTCTTTTAATTGTATCAATATGTCCTCCAAGGCTTTTATTGTTCGTGTTGTTATTAGGACGTGATCTGCATATGCTATGCATTGTTTTAGGTGAGTAGTTATGTTTCCCCTTATATCAATTTCCCTTAATATAGAAGAATACTTGCTTGATTTAATATAGAGATTTATATTAACAAACGTCTGAGAACCCTATCAGAGCTTTCTGAAAAATTTCAATTTCTGTTTTCATGACTTCTTAACCCGGAGGGGATCAAAATTTTATCTTTTGACTATTGTATAAATTAATGCTTTGGAAAATATTTTTGTTAATATTTTTCATTATTTAATTATTCAATTATTTAATTACTGAAGTTTTGTTATGCAATCTATTTCTGTTTACTAATGTATTGGTATTTACAGTTTTTACGTTAGAATATAAGGCATAAAAAATACTCGGTTTTGTTCGTCCACGATATTCAGGTTGATATTTTTGGACCAAACTTCGTGCTCCTCGTTGCAAAATGCCGCACCCCAGAGGACGTAAGATCCATAGATATCAGCTGCATGGACTTCAAAGGATTCGAAGATCCCAACAAATTTTCCGACATGATCAATTTGACTACGATAAACTCCAGTTGGAACGAACTACCGATGGAGGCTTTCTCTGGCTTGTACGCTCTGCAAAGTTTAACTCTTGTTCACAACAACATCCAGCGACTACCGCTATTCAGGTAAAATGTTTGTGCGAACCGAATGCACAATAGAGCTGAGAATATAACTAAATTCTGTACATAGTCATAAAACTATTCTTAGTATAATTTTATAAATCTGTTAATAGCCATCTTTTACTATAAATTTGTTATGGTTTCAAAGCGATATTAGATTTATGAATCAGACTTATTATTATTATTGTTCCGACAGAATAGTTAACAGATAGATGTTACTTACTTTCTGTTTAAAATAAGAGTAAACACTAGGTTAATAAGAATAATGTAAAAATATAAATGTATTATTTACACTCGCGAATCACCGTATGAGTGCTATTATAGCGAATGTTACATAAATTTATTGCAATTTTTTCTCTCTTCCCCGTTATCACAGTGAGGGTGAACAAACCATTAATAATAATAAATATTTAGAGAGCCTTTCTTTAATAATAATTGAAATTATGTTGGCTGACATAATATAATGCGTTTTTTTAAAAATTTATTATTTATAATCGCGTCAACATAAAAGTCATTGGCGACTTACCATACCAACTACATGAAATTATTGTAATTAATTCATATTAACTATACCTTTTATTCTTAGTCTCAGATTAATTATCTATTTAGATTAGATCTTGAATGCCGGCTTCCTTGCTAAACTTTATTAGGTTATTTATTGCCGCTGCTGAGGTACATATCTCCCTTCTCGTGTATTTCTGAATTGAAATTCTAGTCCTGTCGTGCTTTGGGCAGTCTTAGAGGATATGCTCGATCGTCAGGGAAGCCTTTCATACGTCACATGTAGGTTGCGATGACCTAGAGAATAGATGGTTGGAAGAGTGTAATTAAGCAAATTTTCTGGTAGTCGTTAATATGTGAAATAATAGGTGAAGAATGACCTATTACGCGTAACCTTGACCATAAGATCAAATCACCAAGCCAAGCAAGTTTTGTTGCCCAAATTGAATTTTACGTTGACAGCCTTATTATTGGTGATTTCTCCTGATAGTAAAATCTGAGCATAAAATCGACGTAGGTTCAGAAAAAACGATTGGTAGCGGTAATTAACATATAATTTAAATAAACATAATATCTATATAATAAAGGCCAAACGTGTCATGTAAGTAACACAGTGACCAAAACTAGCGCTAAAGGCGCTAGCTCTGGCAGCCCAAAGCAAGGTCTACGCCATTATGACGGTAAGAACTCTCGAACTGTGTATCTGAATGTTATTTTCTCCTTGATGATGAACAGAGTTTCTTTACTGTTCGAAACGTTGGAGCAAATCTCTCTTTTTCTATCTTCTTCTGCCCTCCTTCTGGACAATTCTTCGTCACTGTCACCTTCTCTGAAAAAAACCGAACTTGTTTGCTTTTCTTTCTGGTTTCTTGTTTCTTTCTCCTTTGTTTACTTCGTTTCTTACTTTGGTTTTCTGACTGCTGACTTTCCACTTTCTTACTCAGACAATGGAATAACCGAAAATTTGTATAATTGTATTAGTCGTATGCTTGATTCAAGTACTCACAACTGGCTAGCCGCTTAGATCATGTAATTTAAATTTTATAAGAAGAATGTCGTATTTAAAGGTAAATAAATTAATTCAGCATATGCAGTTGAGCCCGACATTTATCTACTAAATGATCCTATGTAGCGGATAAGCGATTACACTATATGAAGAGGAAATCGGATCACCGCGCACTTTCTATTTGCTTCATCATGGTGTAAATTCAAAATTATGCTTTTTGTAGAAAGTTCATTTCCCTTTGTGAGGCAATTGATTTCTTCATGAAACGACTGCTGTTGAGCAAGTTTAATCAAGGAAATCATGGCGTCATTAATTTATCTAAGGGTAATATTCCCATATATTCGCTCTGTTTTCGATTTCCCTATAAATTTTTAAGTTTTGGTCCGGTTAAAATTAACTACAACGGTCGCTGTTTTGTTTTTAATTTTTGAAATGTTAATTATCGTTAAACAAATTTATTTGCAAATATTCCGTATTTAAACTGCAGATTGTGTTTGATCATTTATTTGTTTTACACATTTATTAATTATTTTTATGATAATGTTTTTTGTAAATAAATTTTATAATAGGGAGAGACAACCTATGCACTTTGTCATACTGTCTCTTGTCTGGATCTGTGTTGTGGGGCGTCGTTCCACGAAATTACACTGTCTTCTTTGTTTAATTGGTGATAACTCTTGTTTGTCCCATGTTCGTCATCAAAATTTCTACGATTTTATATATGCTGCTTCATATATTTGTAACAGGTCGGATGTATATCCGAACACTGGTGTCGACAAGGTCAGGTGAGTCTACCTGAAAGAGCTAATACGTATCCCCCAAAACTATATTGATCTTTAGTTAAAGGGCTAAACGCAGCTGCCTGTGACACTACAATTATTTTGCAAGTGCTAGAGTAATTTAATGAGTCAAATCCCAATGAGCATCGAGGTTTTACTGTTTAAAAATGTTTTTGTATATTCACTTGTTAGTTTCTGCATTTTTCATTAATGGAAGGCGTCCTTTTTATTTATTTTTGTTTATACTTTATATGAAAAACTCCTAAGATTAAGCTACCACCAGCACAGAATTAAAGATTTTATTTAGTCATTTATAAAATTTCATACTTTACCTCGCCGAGCAATGCCTTCTCTCGGATTTGTCGAAACCTGTACCGTCAACTTATCTCCTGGATTTAAATTGAGTACTAAATACAGATTCCTAAATAGTACCGGCAGCGTGCACCTGTTTACTAGTCGCTGGCCTTGACTCGCAACTCACATCCGCGAAAATTCGGTGTCCCTTTCTTCCTGCCGAAATGACGCATATGTATTTTAAAAAGTCACCTATAAACCTAAAAATTCCGCATTTTGCATTCTAAATTCGCCAAAACCATACATTACTTAAATACTTCGCTATTGTTTCCCAAATAAAGCTGAAGGAAACATTGAAAAACAAGCACAAATCAGTTTGGCAAGTTCGCCTTTTGGCTCGAAGCTGATTTTAACCTCACTAGATTTATAATTATTTTAATCATTATACCCAAAATGTCAATATTGTTAAGATAATTAAATAGGTACGCATTCCTAATATGTATTTACAATTCTGTATAAGAATATATAATGTTCTTGCATAGACTGAAAATGACCAATTAGTCGAAAGCTCTCGATGTTTTAATGAAGAAAAATTGGAGACTGACAAAAGGTTAAATTGTGTTGTTGTTTCAACATAAGAATATTTAGGTTGTGTTCCATATGCGGTGTTTCCTGTATGTGGTAGTCTCAAAATACGTCCCACTTTTTATGGTCAAACTAGCAGGAAGTGTGACTCAGTCTGGGATTAGAAAAGGAAGTATCCACGCCTCATTTACCTAGTGGACATCTGTAAATCAAACTTCGATTTATTTTATTTAATATTTTATTTTAAAATATTTAGTATATATAAATTCTACGCAGCATTACAAGAAAAATGATATAAAATAATGTATCATTTACTCATAAAGACAAAGTTCATGGGTCGAAGAGATAGCCAAATAAATATTGAGGGGTGAGTACGGCCATTCCTAATCCTCTGGTTCCAGAGAGACATTCTGCCCGGATTTACAAATGGGACGACACCGATTATTTAGGCCCAATGGAAACTCGTTGGACCTCTGGCATAATCGCTCAGCCGAAGCTAGCACCTTTGCAGGTAGTTTTGATCCCTACGTTATTTATTGACACTAATAGTCTTTATAATACGATGATATACGAAAGGTTGCAACGAAATCGCCAGAAACTTGAAGAAGACATGCCACGTTCGCAAAAAAATCAACGCCGGAGTTCCAGTCCTCTCATCGCTAATATTTATGAACTCCAGAAAATACCAATATAAACGATTTATCATTTGACGTCGGTGCTCGTTACGTAACTGCGTCCAAACGATCTACTAAATTTACCTTTTGCAATTGTCGATTGAAAATATGTTTTAGCCACTCTAAATATTTTCCGTCATGATAAACTTGTCTGTTTTGCTAAAAAAAATTATCATCTTCAGATGCATCCGTTTTTATTCAGAATAACTGACAACAATTTTCCTTTTCCGTTAGTAGTGTATCCACACACTTCTTGCGATTACGCACGAACCATTTTTCACGTCATCGTGACAAGATTTTCTTACAAATTGTGATGCAATGTAACCTCAGCCTTAGGCTTGTGTTTGAGCGATTATTGGAAGCACTTAAAGCACAAATAAAAAAAACTAATAGAATACGGTATATCCCTTTAGATTTGATTCTTCCTTCATTGAATGTTCACGGACAGCTGAAGGTGGAAAACAAATAATTTGTTTCTTCGGTCCATGTACCGCGATCTGCGAGGCTTTCTTTGGGTGATATGCGTTTTCTTAATATTGTTCTTCTCTGTACGATATTTAATTCATTTAGTAGATAATAAAAGTATTTGCTGGAGTATCGGATGGAACTCCACAAATTCTTCTCGCTCTTGATAAACATTATTCATCACTGCTTCATAGCCAACATTTATTTTTCTATTACTAACAACTTATCCGTGTATGCAAGTGTAATAAATTGCTCAAATATGTTAATAAGTTTCTCCTATTGCGCGAAGGGGACCGTTGTCGGGCTTCACGCAGTTGCGGATGCTGGACCTGTCGTTGAACCCGCTGGAGTGGCGTAGCCTGTCTTTCGTGAGCCAGCTGCCACACCTGGAGGAGGTCCGCCTACGCGGCTGCGGGCTATGGTGTCTCCCGAAGAGCTGGACCACTTCCGGCCGTTTCCCGGCCCTACGTCGTATCGACCTCTCAGACAACGTCTTGCGAAGTCCGCGATGCTTCCTCGTGCTCAGTTTCCTGCCTCACCTCCAGGAGCTGCTGCTCGACGGCAACGAGTTCGAAGCCGTGCCTTGCCTTCTGCGCTGGGACGAAGTCAATGTGCTGGTGAGTCTTCAATGAGGACTCTTCATTTTCCCCGTTTAAACAAATTGTGACTTTCGGTATTGGAGATACCCATATAAATGTGCGAGTGGCTGAAAGGCAACCTGAAGAAGTGCAGTGAGTAACCGTCGTGTCAACAGTTATATGCAGGACGATTTGATTAACGTTAAAAACCAATTTAGACAAAAAAAGCAATATCAATATAAAAGGCTTTCGGTAACAATGTCGACTTCATCCATATTTCGTTTCTCATTCAGTCCGGCTTGTTCAAAGAGCAACCCTCTGTAGAGAAATTAGGCTATTCCATCGAATGTAGTAGGCAAAATTGAAGAAAAAGTGCGAAATATCAATTATTCCAGAAGCGCAGTAAGAAGTGCCGTAATAGAAAGTGGTTGAAATAGCTGGGGGTAATTTACTCAGCAAGAACGAGAACTGAGCGTAATGAACGACGATGGAAAAAAGAGCTATGGAAACAAAAATTAGGTCCATCGTTTCCACGTTAAGAAAAACCCAGTTCGTCTTCAGATAGAAAGAAGAATTCGTGCTGGAGCATTGAAGTATAAATAAATTTGGCCGAGCACTTGAGGGACAGCTTGCTGGTTTTTTGCTTCTAAATTCTGGATACAGTTTCTAAAATGTTTCAGTCGCCATTGTTTACTCTTGTCCATACCTCAGTCAATGGAATAACCTTTCTACAAGTGCCACCAAATCTGGTATTCACCTGATTCGTCAGTTTCTTGTGTCCACAACATAGATTCGTGAGACTTTTGGATATTCCAAAACTGAAAAGGACACGATTTGAATCAAGATGTCCTTTGCGCGACACGATGACCAGCCTAACAATCGTTCCTCAAGGTAAGACACAGAAGTGTTTCGAACAAAATCGGGGAACTGCTTTGAGAGATTAGAGTAAATTAAATTCATAAGAAATATTATAATTTTTGAAACTTTTTTTGAATAGCGTATGTGTTGACGGTCAATATTTGTTATAATTAAGAACATTAGCCTTTATTAGGTGCCTGTTATGCAACACAAATTGAATGTTTCTTGTTTCTTCTATTTTTTGATAATGATTCAGGCTCTGAAAAACTTGTTTTTGTTGTGCCTGCTAATAGTTTGTTATATTTCTATTATAATAATATATTATTGTTCTACCCTTTAATTCATTATCATTAATTTATATCATGAGTTGCAATTACAGGTGTTACAATGCATATTAAAATACCTACTGCAGTGCCAGTTTTTTTTGTCTTAAAGCACCGACGTACTTCAACTATTTTGCTGCCTTTTAGGTGATAGATGGAGTATGTTGAGTAATATGTCATTTTGTTTCCATATATATGTACATTTTATTTTCTACATTTTTAAACTTAAAAAAAGTTTTACGTTCGAAGGTTGAATGTGTATTGACGTAGATAATAACGCCGAAACTATTATTTCAAAGAAGCGTCTAATGAAAGACTAAATATCTGAAAATTCATTCGTATTAAAATATTTTGAGTTATAATCAATATCGGTTTCAGGATTCGATTAAGAGAAGAAGTGTTCAGAATGAGCAGAAAATGAAAAGATGTACCTGTTATCTCACGACATTTGAAATGGGAGTCTTAGATGAGGTATTATTTACATATTAAATCATTATTTAATGATAAGTTGAACTTACTCTACTTTATTTTCGACATTCCAATATTTAAATTATTATTTGCAATTGGATTGCTTTCAATATGGAAAATCTGAAACGTCATTTTGTCTTAACGTCCGATTAAATCGATTAATGAAATATGATACCCACGATTTCTGTTGCCAAGCAGGATAAGCAGAAATAAGAGGGGTACAAATTTTAATTTGAGTATAAAAAGTGTAAACGATTTCTTCTGAGACAAAATTTTATAGATGACAAAGTTGTATAGCTTAATTGAAAAGTAAAAAGCTGAAAATATATTAAGGTTTGCCTCTCAGCAATGTTTTGAAGGAAGACGAGAACAATGGAGAGCCTCGGCATGGAAGCATCCTTCACTTGTTGATTAGTGTAGCAAATAATATCATTAACTAGGGACATCGTTTGATTTAACCAAGAATCACCACAATAAACTAAAGTAGATCATCATAAATTTTGTATCGTTACTACTAGAGATGGAAAAAAAACGAATATTTTCGAGAATCTGACCAGAAAATCATTCTCATTTTAACGTCTTTAAAATAAGCAAGAAACGCATTCTTTAACTGCATGTACACTCACATACAGAAAAACTCGCATACACGAGAAGCGATTATCCTAGACATAAAATTTGTAAAATTGCTCTTCAAACTTGATTTTTGTATCATTTGGCAATATGTCTGATAAAATGAATTAAAAATATTAATTCAAAATATTCATTATATCAGAAAAACATGAAAAAATAATGTTGAATAAAATATAAACATTAATTTGAATTTACAATACAATTTACAATAAGTTTCGGTCGACACAATTTTTTAAGAGTTAATTTTTATGTTTTTTATATATTAGTAATTGTTATGTATTTTGTATATAGTTTTAAGCTTCTGATAACGGATAAAACAGGTGACGGCAAAATTAGTAAAAGTATATACAATGTGATATACATTCCACTATTATTATAACAGTACTAAATATTAGTATTATCTGAACTCGAACGGAGATCGATGAATGAAGATCAAAACTAAATCTGATCCAACTGAACGAATGAGAGCACGAATTATTGAATGATTTATGCTACGATCCGCAAGATTCATAAAGTGTCACACTGGGGAGTAGCTCATAGGCTGCAAAGATCACCGAGTGAGTACATAAGCTACCGCTCCAGATATACAGTTCGAATTTGATAGCGATGTGGATCGATTCAGGACAGTTAGTGAGTAACCGCTCTTTTATTTTGATTCTCCATTGTCCACTCCGTAAGCGAAGCTATCTCTTTGAATCTTACAGTTGCGTGAGAGACTCCTAGTAGCACGTATATTATGCTACCCGTCAGACTCCTGCACAATGCCAGTCTTCTACTTTAAGGTTTTAAGAAGTACAAGGACTTACACTATTAATTTTGGATTTGAAACAAAATAACCACGTTTTTATACGAAATAATATTGTTGGATTCGTATAAGGAATCTGCGAAATTATGAGCGGTAAAGAAAGAGATAGAGAGGAAAAGTAATTCAGAGAGAGGAACGTGAATTAAACTTACTAGTATTTTTATTTCATTTTTGTTCATTGTCGTTCGAATTGGGTCCGCTGCCGCGGCGGACAATACTGGAAACCTCTGAGTAGCTACTGAGAAAGTCTGTTCTTTCTTAACCAAATATAAAAATTCTGCGCAGTCTAAAAGCCAAAAAGAAAAATAATTCAAGCAAATCATCAGCGGGTAGAATTCGAGTCCGAATGTTTCAATGTTGCAGAATCCGTCGGAGGAGTGTTTCTGTTTGGTCTGTAGACCCGGAAGGCCTTCCCCGGAGTGCGGATGTCGCCAGAGCGTGGGTGAGGTCGCTGTTTGCACCCACTCGGACAAGAGCAACAAGTCGAAATCCTTGCCAAAGGTGCAGTTACTGGTTAAGTACCTGGCCGCGTCCTCTAAAGGTCAGAGCTACGTGGGAAATAGCGACAAAGGGATTCCAGGGAGCTTACACGGTCAGTGCTTTCCATATATTTAATACTACATAATATTACATATATGGTGCTTTCGTCGGGTGGAGTGGGGGGGGGGGAGGCAAAGATAACATGGTGTCTGATAAAAGTTGTTTTTTATTATTTACAGCAACCTGTACACGTTGCATTATCTCTTGACCAAATAAACAGTGAAACGTCTCTGAAGCGTTGTTTCTGTTCATTTCAAAATTTCTTATGGTGATTTTGAAAATTGGTCTCCACTTTTTCCAATATCACTTTGTCGATTCCACAATATAGAATCCTTTATGCCCTTTTTCATACAAGTGCATTAGGTGCACATACAATATGCTATAATTCAATAATTTGGTCAAATTATGAAACCTAGGAGGCTTAGATATGCCAACAAACACACGACCTCACCCTTGCTCTTATGTTGGCACAACTTGCGAAATTGCAAGTAATTCGTTTCGGCAGTTATCTATAGGGAATTGTTTAAATAACTTCCGGTACGACAGATCTTGGGAATGAAAAACCAAAGGGTATCGTGCAGTGATAAAATTCTACATAAAAGAAGATTTAATGCCGACCAAAATTCATTAAGGATCATAATTTTGGTGACTCCAATTTACACAGTCAAGAAATTAGCGGCAGTCTTTACACAGGTCCAAGATGATCCACACGTCACCACACCTGAAATCATAAAAAAATGTGCACGATAAGATGTTTGAAGATTACAATTTGCACCAAGAATTGCACATGAAAAATATTTGCCATAGATGGATGCCGTGAATGCTCTGTGCGGATCAAAAACGCATTCGGACTACACTTTCCCAACAGTTCTTGGCTCCTTTTAGGAAAACAAGAGTGATTTTTTGTGTCAGTGTTTTAATTTATGAAACATGGATTCATCATAAACACACTGCAGTGGAAGCTATTTATTCATCTCTGAAGAAGGCGAAGGCAGTACAATCAACGGATGTCTTGGCGTCCGATATTTGGTTTTGGAAAGAAATTATTTTGATCGATTGCTTTGGAAAAAGTAATATAATAATCCAACGAAACTAGAAGCAAAAATCACTGGAAACAGTAACCAGCTTGCTGAAAAAACATATAAATCGCATATCAATTGGGAAAATTGTGGTATTTGCGCTATGAAGAGCAAGAACATCAACCCATTTCCCTAGACTTGATTCCTTAGAGCTTCCATTTTTCTGAAAGCTCAAAATGATCCTCGCTGGTTAACGTTCTTCGTCCGCGAAATTTTTGTAACTGATTGTTCGTCATGAATAAACCGTGTGCGAGTGAATGAATGCATTGTAAGTTCGCGTTGCGAATAGTATCAGCCTGATTTGGACGGATGCGACTGAATAGTAGAACCTATAAGCAATCCAACCTTTTCCTAGACAAATCGGAACTATCTTACAATCTAATACTTAGTATCAAATACAAACATGTATTTCTTTAAAAGTAAAATTAACCATTACGTGATGCGACTATGTTATTTGTAGGAGTTCCCATGTTTCCTGTAAATCATCTACCCTTCCCAGAGTTGGTTGTTCTCAGTCTAAGGCGAAACAAGATCAAGCTCTCGTACAACGTCTTCAGTCCCATAGCGTGGCCGAGCGTTAGACGTTTCATCCTTACCAAGAACGATCTGTCTGATCATGAAATATTCAAAATACACGAAGTTTTTGGGAGTACAGTTGACATGAAGGAAATACAGGTTAGATACTTTTGAGCTATATTATGTGTTCTAATTAAATTTCAAATTTTACTAGTTTACCAGAAAAATTCTAAGAATTATATAATAACGTTTAACACCCGTAGTTACTCCTTTATATTTAGTTTTATTTGAGGTGTTGCGGATACGAACAGAGCTCATCCAGGCCTGCGAGGGATGTTCTCTCGCAGGCAGTACTTGCGAGAGAATGTCTCTCGCAGGTAGAACCTTGTAGGAGAGATACGAAAGGGCTACCTTTGGGGATGCCTTTTCCTAAGGAAGCCTGCGAGAGGATTTCTCGCAGGTGAACCTTCCCAGAGAGCTCTGGCGGGGGCTACCTTTGGGGATGCTCTCACATCTCTCTGGTTTTTTTTGAATTAAGGTTCCCACATGCCGAGGCACCTCGGTCTGTTTTGAGAGGTGTATGTTCCGGGGTTGCAGACCTTGGGCATACGGCAAGAGTTGTCCGCTATTCCTATTGGAATAGTCGGCCAGCTGCCTCCTAAACTGGTCGAGGCACGGAGAAGGGAATGCTGCGTCCCCACAAAAAACTCCTCTCCCGCTATCGGAAGGGCGTGGGACAAGTACCCAATGCCCGACCTACCCGATGCAGGTTTTTCTAGGGTTTTCCCTGCATTTCTTTAGGCGAATGCCGGGTAGGATCCTTAAACCACAGCCCGGGGGCCCTAGTTAACCCTTGGCTACCTTCCTCTACCCTTCCGCATCCCCCCTTTCTAATCCCTTCCTATGCTATTAAAGGGGAGTTGCCCAATGTGGATCACCCTCATGTAGCCTGTTGCCTTAAAAAAAAAAAGATGTTTTTTCCTAGGGGCAGGTTACCTGCAGGCAAAACCTTTTAGGAGAGATACGAAGGGGCTACCTTTGGGTATGCCTTTTCCTCTCCGTTTTTGAACTAAGGTTCCCACAAGCCGAGGCACCTCGGCCTGTTTTGAGAGGTGTATGTTCCGGGGTCGCAGACCTTGAGCATACGGTAAGAGTTGTTCGCTATTACCATTTGAATAGTCGGCCAGCTGCCTCCTAAACTGGTCGAGGCACGGAGAAGGGAATGATGCGTCTCCACAGCAAACTCCTCTCCCGCTATCGGAAGGGCGTGGGACAAGAACCCAATGCCCGACCTACCTGATGCAGGTTTTTCTAGGGTTTTCCCTGCATTTATTTAGGCGAATGCCGGGTAGGATCCTTAACATATAGCCCGGGAACCCTAGTTAACCCTTGGCTACCTTCCTCTACCCTTCCACATCCCCCCTTTCAAATCCCTTCCTATGCTATTAAAGGGGAGTTACCACAATGTGGATTACCGTCATGTAGCCTGGTACTCTAAAAACAGACCCAAAATGTCACTCAAAGCTGTAACGAATTATACAATAAATACTTCAACATGTAATTATCCAATTCTGTAATTTTCTTAAAGTTAACAATAGCAGACCAGATTTTGATCTTTACGGTTTAACCTACAGATAGAAATGAAAACAATTACGATGCAAGTATTAACACCAAACAGTCAGACTAATATATTATTTCTAATTTGTTTATGTATAGACAAGTGTTCAGAAAATTCGATCTGAATTTTCTGTAACGAAGCAGCCAGGTTTAGAACTGCTTTATTCGGAGAAAGTCGTGTATCACGATGAACCCGGACAGAATTCAGTTAATTTTCCAAAGAAATCATCCGATGATATTGCTTGGGGATCGTGGTGGAGTGACAGCAGCAAAAGTAGTAAGTTAATATATTAGTCAATTCTTCAGTATTTATGTTTATTTATTTGTCCCTTTTACATGAATAAAAAAGTTACACAAAATTATACATTCTAAAACAAAATTACATTTATAATATGCATTCGAATATTTTTACATAATCATTCATAAATCATACTACTTCAGTTGATGTGAATTGATTATATTTTACCATTTTTAAATCAGTGTCAAATAGGTCCTGGAATGCCTAATTTTTCAATCTGAATATAATTATTAACAGAATCAAAAGCTTTAGCAAATTCTGAATACAAGCTATCAATTTGCAAAGATTCGTCTAATTCATGTAAAATAAATTGAGTATAGTAGAATAAATTTGTATCCATACTTCACTTATTAATAAATCCATGTTGATATGCTGATAAAAATGTCAATGTAAGAGGTTTCAACTTAACATTTACTATATAAATTTAAAAACCTTTGGTATTCTACTCATTATAGAAATTGGTCTATAATTCCGAATAAAATATAAAAATTGGTGTCACAAAACAATTTTTCCAAATAGAAGGACACATTATTTCATTTAGAGACATCAAAAATTATTTTAAGAAAGTTTGTAGAAACAAATATACAATTCTTAATTAAGATAGGTAGTACACCATCAGGTCCATGTGAATATTAAAATTATAGATACTTTTAATTATGTCATTCACAGATATTTGAATATTGTTTATATTGATTATATTTATTTATATTAATCAATTGTATTGGAGATTTATATTTCCAATTATTCGCGACACACAACACTCAATAATAATAAACTTTCAAATACGCAAATTAAAATTACGGACAGAAATTCAGTTCCGATCCTGATTTAGTTATGAGGGCAGGTTCTGTAAATCTTTGATTAATTTATTTTTTCATATCTTTTACCGTTCCTTCCTTCTTAGATGACACTCTATTTTCTGGTTATACGTTTCCCTCTCCTTCTGGAGAGGTATGATAATATTTAAATGAGAACATTGGCGCGAACCAGATAATGGCATTGAAGGAATACAATTCTGAACTCGCAGAAGACTTTTTCTTAGATATTAGCATTTAATGCATTTGCCAGTGCTAGAACGATCTTATGTGCTTGTGGAGTCATCATCGAAATATACCATCAGAACAATTGAAAGATGGATTGTTTATTAAATGTACTGAAATATGAAACGCAAAAACAGCGGAATAGACAAGCGCATAGACTGGTTTTCAAAAAATCCTATACGACAATATCCAGATAAGATCGATGATCCGCCAGTTGTCATTGACAAAATCAGACTCCTCCGTTGAGCTCAAAATTTATATATATATATATATATATTCCAATAATTAATTATAAACAATTTAAATAATGATTAGCCACACGTTGGTGAAGCCAAAAATGTAGTGATTACAATTGCTATTAAACAATTAATTTGATTTAATAATGCACAAGTTAATGAATCTATTTATATCATCATGGAATTTTTTAAATGAAGGAGCATAAATAATAAGATTTATTTAAACTGACCAAACAATTCATTTATTCAATGCTCACAAATTTTATATTTACAGATAAATTTCAACAATTTTTTTACTTTTAATCTCAGGGTCTTGATCTGGGCCTTTTAAATAAAGAATATTATTAATCGATTTTTAAAATAATCCAATTTCTGCGCCAACACGCACTTGTGAATCTATTACAAAACAATATTTTCAATAGTCAACAAACAAAATACGAAATCTGAAAATTATTTTTACGCTTAAGTTTACAATTAATGAAATTTCGATTAGACTTACAGTTTTGTTGGTACCTGGGCAATCAATTTCTACCTGGTTCCGGAACACTTTCACACACACTTTATTTTTACAACAGGCCTGATTTTCAAAGAATTTAACACTGCACTTGATAATTTGGCAAATTGGCGCTGCTCTGCTCCACAACAATTTCGTCAATTCGATCACGGTCCAACTCCTCCCCGCATATTTTGATAAAGTTCCAGACAAAAACGGCTAATGATTTGCAATATTTACTTATGCAAAAATTTTATGAACATTTTACTTTAATGCTGCTCTATATTCTCCAATACTTTTAATAATGCATTAACAGGGTGTAGTCTCTGCTCGTTTTTAACTTTAGTTCCTTAGGCATCAATTATTGACCATTCTTGTGTTTAATGTGTGTTCGCCGATAACAATTCAAGTTCAACAGTTCTCTTAATTATTTATTATTAATTGCCATTTTAATTACCACAATAAATTGTAATATTTACTAATGATAGGCTTTTTAAATGAAAGATTAATAAAATTTACAAACAATATTTTTATTGTGGCAATAACTCAAACAATTACAAAATTTAAATATTGAATTTCTCAGGATCCTCACTGGGTTTGATAATGGACAAATCAGTAATATTTATAATCTTATCAACAACAAATTACAATTAAAAGAAAAAGAAATTTACTCGTCAATTAAACTGGAACGAAATTTAGTTGTGAACGAAATTAAAAGTAAAAAAGATTGACTCTGATTAACAATTTTAAATAAAAAGAGAACGAAATCTGACGGCTATCTTTCAATTACGTTTACATAATTAATTGTTTTTTTAAAAAAATTGTCACTCACGTCAGCCCAGCATTCCAGCGTACCTTTAATTTTCGAAAACACTATTACGGGTTTTACTCTGCTTCTGAACTCACAGATTATACATCAAATTTTTAAGCCAAAATTGTATATGATGTCAGGAACTCGGATGATCCTCCTTTCGTCATCTATCGGTTGACCGCTCGCCTTAGGTGAATTCTGCAATTTGTCGATTGGGTAGTCTTTATTGTTCCGGACTTAAACCGAAACTTTCGCTATTTCTGGCCGGCAATGGACACAAAAACTGCTTTTTCTTAGCAGGTTTCGACGTTATACTTTTATGAATGTTTTACTTTGTCCTGCTAATTGCCAACCCTGTTGAATTCTCCTTCCAAAACTGTTATACCTCGACGAGGTCTTTCCGTGAACTCTCTCTCACCAAATCTCCATGCAAACTGTATCTCACCAAACCTTCCTGCGATCTCTACTTCACAAAACCTTCCTGCCAACTGTACTATCGTCTCGCAATTTGAGCGCGCATACGCCATTTTGACGGACCTTCCGACAAAGGAACAGAGCCGGTTTTTCTATTGTTGTTTCAAAAGCTCCTGCCACTACAAAGGATTTCTCAAACAATTTAGCTTTTCAATTTCATAATTAATGTCTTAATTAATTGGCATTACAATATATATATATTGTCCTAGACTTAGTGTACAGTAAAGCATCTAAAGCAGGGTTCTAAATATATCGTGTCTTATGCAAGTGAAACTACAGTCCTATTGCAATCTTCGAGACTGATGACAGAATCAGGCGACGGTCTCTTAAGGATCGTTAGACGTGATTGAGAAGAGCATACCACAATAACTCCCTGGAAACCTGCAATCGGCCCTCGCATAATAATATTTGAAATCCGTTAAAAATGAAGAGCCCGACTACAAATCAGGATGTTGCATAAGCTAAAATTACGATCACGCTTTTAAATGAAAAACAATATATTAAAGAACAAACTTCAATCACTACTGTTAACAACAAACCACGCATTGAGAAGAAGAGTGTGAAATAAAATTTTGCAATTGAATCCAGTGAGAATCAATTTCTCCTTCATATACATTGTATGTTCGATAAAGAATTCTTTTTATTCTTCTATTTTATTGTGGTAAATTATTCCATTTATATAGATTTCATTATTGTATTATGTCACACACGTTTCACCAGTTTTCCGTAATTACAAGTCCAAATTATAAATCATTTCAGGAAACATATTTACATTCGATGCTTTTTTTTTAGGGCAACAGGCTACATGAGGGTGATCCACATTGGGCAACTCCCCTTTAATAGCATAGGAAGGAATTTGGAAGGGGGGCTGTGGAAGGGTAGAGGAAGGTAGCCAAGGGTTAACTAGAGCCCCCGGGCTATATTTGAAGGATCCTACCCGGCAATTCGCCTAAAACCAATGAAGGGAAAACCCTAGAAAAACCTGCATCAGGTAGGTCCGGCATTGGGTACTTGTCCCACGCCCTTCCGATAGTGGGAGAGGAGTTTTCTGTGGGGACGCAGCATTCCCTTCTCCGTACCTCGACCAGTTTAGGAGGCAGCTGGCCGACTATTCCAATGGGAATAGCGGATAACTCTTACCGTATGCCCAAGGTCTGTGACCCCGGAACATACACCTCTCAGAACAGGCCGAGGTGCCTCGGCTTGTGGGAACTTTAGTTCAAAAACGGAGAGGAAAAGGCATCCCCAAAGGTTGCCCCTTCGTTTCTCTCCTACAAGGTTCTGCCTGCGAGAGAACATCTCTCGCAGGTTACCTGCGAGAGATTCCTCTCGCAGGCTTATCTATTTACATTCGATGCTGGTAAGACACGAATAAAAATAGTTTATTTCGTAATTTGTTACTGTAAGAAAGTATTTTAATTCTGAGATAAAAATAAGACTCGGTAAATAAATCTACAGCATCACCAGCGCCCAAAACGCAAAAGTGCTTAATTCTGAAAAGGTTATGGCCATATCATTTTTCTATATGCAAGAAACAGCATTGCAGCGTGTCATTCGAGCACACACAAGTGTAACTTGAGCATAATATGGAGAGATACTGAAAATTTACCAAAGCCATAGCAATCGCAAAACACCACATTTCAGAGTAAAAGAATGGAGAATACACATCAAGGCCGCACTTATTGATTTATTCCGTTGATTCTTTTATTTTCCCGTGGAGCTATTCGTTTTCCCCTCATAGCAGTATTTTTTGTCCGTCCTTCCACTGAGAATGCAGAAGAGAACCCACCCACCATTCGATATACCGATTCGTAAAAATCAAAGTAAAACTGTGAACAAAAAGTAAGGTAAATTTATTTATAAAATATAAATTCTTTATTTATTCTTCCAAATCAATTTCATTCCCTTCAAAGTAATCCTCGTCCGATAACACACACTTTTTCCATCGCTTTTTCCAGTCCTCGAAACAGGCGGAATAGTCTTTTTCCGGGATAGCCTACAAGACCTTCTTCGATTCGGTTTTTATCTCCTCAATCGTGTCAAAACGCCGTCACCGCATTGGCCTTTTGAGTTTGCTGAATAGCCAGAAGTCGCACGGAGCCAAATCAGGCGAATACGGTGCTTGCGGAACGATATAAGTCGAGTTTTTGGCAAAAAAGTCTCGAAGAACCAATGCAGTAGGACATGTTGCATTATCGTGATGAAGGATCCAAGAGTTGTTCGCCCATAATTCCGACCGTTTCAGACGAATAACTTCACGCAAACGACGCATAACGCTCAAATAATATTCTTTGTTGACAGTTTGGCCCGGCGGAAGGAATTCATAGTGCAGCACACAACGATAATCAAAGAAAACTGTCAACATGACCTTGATTTTCGATCGACTTTGCCGTGGTCTTTTCGGTCTTGCTTCACCTTTTGCACGATATTCGCTGGATTGGTCGGTGGTTTCAGGGTCGTATGCGTAAATCCAAGTCTCGTCTCTAGTAATGATGCATTTCAAGTGGTCCTGATAGTCAGACAGCAAAGTTTCACACTCATTAACGCGACGCTTTTTTTTTAAAAAAATTGAGCGATTTTGGCACCAATAGAGACTTGACGCGTTTGAGACACAAAACATTCTTCAAAATGGTTTGGGCTGAGCCAAATGATATTCCAACACTATCAGCGAGATCTCTAATTGTCCATCGACGATTTTCAACCACCAAATCTTTGATTTTTTGGACGTGGCCCTCGTCGGTAGACGTTGATGGTCGTCCAGACCGCGGTACGTCTTCAACGCGTTCTCGGCCCTCTTTGAACTCGTTGTACCGCTTATAAACGTTTTTTTGTGCCATAGTTTGATCACCAAAGGCCTTCCGCAACAGTTTCAACGTGTCCGCACAAGAATATTCGTTCCGCAAACACAATTTGATGCAAGTTCTTTGCTCAACAAAATCACCCATTGGAATAATCGAAAAATTCACTTTTGGTTGTTTACAAAAACACGTGTAACTCTGAGATAATTAAACCTTTTAACAAACAGACGCTTGTCAAATATTATAGACAGTCCTAGCAAAATAGGAAAAAAAAATTACCTGCCTTCCTAATACCCGGGAGTTTTAAATGACAATTTCACCTTACTTTTTGATCACAGTGGTAAATACTCCCTAATCCAAGACTCACCACTTTTTTCTTTTCCCTCTTTGTGAAGGAACGCAGTGTTGAAGATTGTGAAGGTGATTTTGAAAAATTTATGGAAGATTGTTTACCATATGTCTTTGATATCTGGAAGAACCCCGATCCATCCATGTTTAAAAGATAATTAAAGAACCGTTTTTTTTAAAAAAAAATTTGATCAATATTTTATTTAACAACCTACGTATTTTGTGTGCAGGAAGTTAATAAATGTGGCCCTCTATTGTCAAATATGTTGAATTATCTTCAATTGATAAGTCAACTCAGACACAATTGTAGCTAAATATTTACATACATTATACAATATGTATTTTTTTCTCTCTCGACGCATGACGGTATTTTATTTGAACACAATCGTATTTTAGATGCTTAACAATTTTTTGTTTTGCTAACTAATTTGTTTTCTTTCAACATTTTATAAAAAAAAAATTCTTTTTTTCCCCACGCAAGCCAGTGGACTTTCGATACCCGAAGACTCCCAAAAGGTAGCTGTAGATCTCTTACACGGTTATTGGGACAAAGTCTGGCAGACGAAGAGGCCGCCTTCCCCGCCGCCTGTTATTCAGCATTGCGTTCCAGGAGTGTTTTGCTTCCGGCACAAGAACAAACACTTTCCTGAACCACAACCAGTAATTCCGAAGAAGAAGTCACAACCGTTATGTAGCGCCGAAGCTCCTTGCACTCAGGCTACGAGACAAGCTCTGTACCAGATTGTATGGGGATCTTTATTGCGAACAGGTAAACTGTACAAACATCTCTATGAATTTGATCCATTCAGGATAACCTATAACCAACGGAAAGGTATGTCCACTATACTATGAGAGACACACTTCTCGTAACTGCCCCCACGTTGTGGAATATATAGACCCTACCAATTTAAAAAATATATCTGAGTACCGGTTTAACGGATTAGATCTTTGGATTTGAATAATGTATAATTGGTAGATTAGGTTCAAAAATTAATGTACGTAAACCCCAATTAACTTTGAAAAAAATAACAGCTTTCCGGTAGATTAGAGATAGGTTTGTTGTGTCATTAATATGAAGGTAGTCAAAGATTGGCCACGGGGTTAGCCTACGGGAATTACCTTGTCGCAGAGTAATATAGCCTAAAACCATAGCCAAACGACCACAAACACGTCAGCTCAAAGTTTGCAGACCCGGTCTGCGAAGAGCGGGACTGTAGACTTAAAAGTTCACAGCCTTGGGCATGATTTAAGTTAAGATGCGTTTAATCGTTTGTCTGATGCGCTCTGAAGTCAGACTAAACGGCAGGGATTCCAAAACTTTTTCTCTATATCGACCACCTTCATAACTGTTTTCAGTAGGTTCCCTAATTTTTTATTATAATTCATACATAGCGTCTTGCACCAAGTTTAAGTTGTAAGGACGTTAAGTAACTGACATAACAAATATGAATATGTATTTGATTAAACAATTTTTCAATTTAGTGACTTAAAATTATGATTTTTTAAAAATTTAATGCGATGATTGTAGTAGCTTTCCCTCAATACTTTTTTATTAGGTTAAAATTAGTTGATAATAATCCTAAATCATCCGCGTTCTACGATATTTAACGATTTCTAGTTTTTCTTAATAAATCGTTAATGTGACTAAATCCTGCCTCAAAGAAGTAAGAACTAGGAAAAGGGTCATTCCATGCCAAGTGACCAAATCGCCTTTTCGGTACCACCTTGTATTTGGATGAAATTTGGTTATAGTGTTGAATAAAGCTTCAAGTGATGTGCAAAATCTAAGATTCACTAGTAGTATAGAGGGGGCGCCAGAACCTCCTGGAAAAAAGTCACCTGTGCAATTCACCCGTGCGCGTAATAGATTGTGAAGTTTAAAGTACTACTGTTCTGGAACTGTAGCAGCTAGATTCCTGAAAAATGGTAACTACAGACAACTTTTTATGCACTACATGAAGGTTCCAGTTTCAAGGTTTAAAAAGCTTTAGTTTTATTGCTGTTATATCACAAAGTTGCTCAAAACAACAGTCACGTCAATTTGAGGCCGACTTTTCGGGCTTATAATTTAAAAAAAAGAGGTTCTAGAAACTTATGCTTTGGTAAGATAACTAAACCCATTACTGATTATAAGCTGCCAAAGTATCAGCTTTCAAGCTCACTTTGTTGTCAAGATATACGCTATTAAATATGAGTTTCAAATTTTACGCGTCAAATTTTGTGCATTTTCACACACAAATAGGAAAAAAGCATTGGCTACAATCAAGTTCTTTTTTACCATTGGAAAGAGAATACCTTTTTATTTTAGAGTCATCTAATTTCATTTTAGAGACTCATCATTTAAGTCCAAAAATTTACTTTGAAAATTGCATTTATTTTATTACGTGTCGTGACATACATATATGATTCTACAAACAATCTGCAGGAAGTTGATAGTCAGTCTGACTGGAATTACCATACTTTTGTTTTTAGGGTCAATTTATAAGTTTAACGTACATTTGCTTTGCTCAATAAAGTTTATTATATACTATTATTTTATTTAGACAATCATTACTTGCTAGTATTCAGTTTGAATGCTAATTGGAAAATTTCTTTTATTTACTGCAATTTGCCTATTTATAATACGATTATTGAAATTTTTTTATATATAATCCAGACACATTATTGAAATTTGTGAAATATCTTCCCGACACATTATTGAAATTTGTGATAAAGAAGAACTATATTCAAAGTAAGGTAAAAACAATCTTCCAAATTTAAAACCAAGTTAGTAATTGTACAATAATTTCCTCAATATTTAATGTAACATTTTTAAATAACAAATTGAATTATAATATGCACTTCAACAAAGGCAAGTCTAATCAACAATGAGTCATTTGCAGTTACCACATCAAAACAAAGTTATGCTTCGTTTACATAATTTTTTAATAGCATTTGACTAAACACCTGAACGTGTGTGCCTTTTATCATGGAAACCGAAGGGAACCCACCTAAATGCACCATAGGGATCAGTGAAAATTCGGTGTGTCACTATACAAGATTCTATTCTCACACAGCTGTCTTAAAATTAATAAGTGGGCTTAGTAGCGAAGACAATGAACTGATAAGTCGACGACCTGGATTTAAATTTGATGAAGGATCTAGAATTTGCCTACATCAGGAATCAAGTCTGCTAACGAATTTGATGCAGTCAAAGTGTTGTAACCCTTTTGGAAAGAAAAACTATGCACCAAAGGAAGGTTTGCAACCCATTGACTTTTCAACAGCAGATTACCTAACGGAGCTAACGAAAAAATATATGAAGCCTGGACAAAAATTATGCCCAACATGTAGAAAGGAAATGAAAAACCATAAAGAAGCGTCAGCAGTTCCATCTCCATCTTCAGAATATGATCCCGATGATGAAGTGGTACTTTATGAAAAGATGAACTCAAGTCTGACATCCATCGGCATGTGTGCAATTTTCAAAGTAATTTTTCTGGACTTAAATGATGAGTCTCTAAATTGAAATTAGATGACTCTAAAATAAAAATGTCTGCTCTTTCCATTGGTAACAAAAAAACTTGATTGTAGCAAATGCTTTTTTGCTATTTGTGTGTGAAAATGCACAAAATTTGACGCGTAAAATTTGAAACTCATATTTAATAGCTTATATCTTGACAATAAAGTGAGCTTGAAAGCTGATACTTTGGCAGCTTATAATCAGTAATGGGTTTAGTTATCTTACCAAAGTATAAGTTTCTAGAACCTTTTTTTTTAAAGTTATAAGCCCGAAAAGTCGGCCTCAAATTGACGTGACTGTTGTTTTGAGCAACTTTGTGATATAACAACAACAAAACTAAAACTTTATTAACCTTGAAACTGCAACCTTCATGTAGAGCATAAAAATTTGTCTGTAGTTACCATTTTTCAGGAAGCTAGCTGCTACAGTTACATAACAGTAGTACTTTAAACTTCACAATCTATTCACGCGCACGGTTGAATTGCACAGGTAACTTTTTTTCAGGAGGCCCTGGCGCCCCCTCTATACTACTTACGAAGGTGAAATTTTACACATCATTGTCTCAGACACATATCTGTCCCTACACAACATTTCAGCAAGATTGGAGATGGTGACATAAAATTTTATTTGAAAATTTGGTCACTTGGCATGGAATGACCCGAAAGCTAGATAAAAATAATGGTTCGATGGCATGGGTTAATTTGTCTTTAGAAATCCAAAGTTTGGCATAACCACTTGTTTAAAAATTAATTTTTTCTTCCAAATTGTCCCTACGGCGACTTTCGTTGCGTATGACGCGATAAGATATTTGGTTTTAGTTTTGTGGGTCAAACCATATTCAAATCAATATTATATATATATAAGAAATTGAAACGGATATTATTATTTTTCAATTACATTCCTTAAAAATTAAATACAAACAGAAAAAGTTATAATCAACCCCTTGAATACTATAGGCTCGTTTTAAACTTTCATAGTCAACTCAGTTGGGAATCTCTGGAGTTAAGTTTCAAAACCAGATCTGCGCTCTTAAAAAAAAGGTTTTTCGATTCATATTAAAGGGTGCAGACCTGGTCGTCGTAGATCGCCGGTCGGACTTGTGAAGTCCTTAAGGCAGGATACTCACCACTGAAAGACTTTTAAAGTTAATCAATTTTCTAACACCCTACGATCACAATCATTGGCTATAAGATAGGATAAAATTAAGGTGACAGACAATTGCCTTCAAAATCATACTGAAAATTAGATAATTGATTAAAAACTCCCGTAATATGCATATTTTTAATATTTGAGTGTTTTCGGTGCATAATTAGAATAAGGAAAAAGTGTCTTAATTTTCTAAAACTTAGAAACAAAATAAATTATAATCAATACAACGCTTTTATTTTAAATACTACATTAAAAAATTCAATTTTTTATTAAGGGAGGAGCTCAATTCGCCGTCAGGGATCCACCTTAAATGTAAAATTAAACTGAAGTAAATGACCACGGCTCAGACCTGCGGTAAATTTTACGTTTGACGGAAATAAATTTGTAAAGTTCCCCTACGTTCACCATTGAACCAAATTTCACTTTTTTGCCATTTGTCTTAAATGGAATGCAATAGCTAACTATAATAATATTACATCAAAAATTCTTTGTCAATGCCAAAAAAGAAATTAATTTATGGGCTAAAATATACAGGGATTAAAAAATATGTACATATGGAATTAAATTTGAAATGCTAAAATTCCTGATAAGTTCATGTTAAAATTATTGAAATTAATAAAATTAATCAATAGAAATTATGGTGTACTCTCAGAATTATTTAGCATGATCGCATTTTTTAATAACAACAATCGTCGCAAGAGGTCAGCAGTAGTCTGTTAACATTATATTGTTGGTTTTACATATTGACACTAATGCAACAAGTGATATTGGAGAGGGGAAATACAAACGTGAATATCGTAAACGTATTATTGAACACATTCCATCTCATATTCTTTTAGTTTTAAAGGAACTTCACTCGCAAGTACTCGTAGTTGTGCTCCTCACAATTCCCAGATAATTCTTTGTAATCTTATGAAACAAAATCTATGAGTTTGCTTCATTATAACTCGCTTACCAAATGAATATGCACTAGTTTAGCTTCCACTTAAGCTATTCTTCAGGATATGGAAACCGTTTTGCGTTACGAATTTGTTGGTGAAATTTTGTATGAAATATGTAGTTACACTTTTTTGTAGTTTACGCAGTTGCCCCCGCCACCCAATCGACAAAGAAACCCAGTTGTAGCCTAACTAGATCAGGGCTGTTTGTTAATGGCTATTTCCTGCGAGAGGATGTAAAATTAGAGCTAGCTGGGAGGATAACGTTGGCCTCTTAGGTCGATTACTGCTCAAACATTTTTCGTGTCCCGGGTAGGTTTCTTTTAAGGACGGAGTTAGGACCGTTTGTATCCAGTTACAAATATGTATTGGGAAATTTGACCCTCTGAACTGAAATCACATTAATTTTGGGAATTCAGAGAAACGACTTTCATCTCGTCATTTACATAACCTGTGTAAGGTATTACAAAACTGTAAAAAAATCTGTTAAGTAAATTAACATGAAAAGTTCATTGTAGTCTACTATTCAACGCCAAACCTGGATTATATCAACACACAATCAGCAGCTGTCGAGCACCATATCGGAATATATTCAGCGTGTTTAAAATCAAACCAAAAGAATAAAAAAGGGTCCGTGTTCATATTTCGCCAGTCCATAGTTTTTAACATTATTAAATGTTCGACTGTGTCTTCAACTCAGTAGCGTAGCAGGTGTTTCAGCCGCACGGAACGTAGCCAAAATTCGCCGTCCCCCTTATTTTGGTTTTTAAATCCAAAAATTTACCAAATTTTCCGACCTCAAAAAGTGCCACATAACTCATAACAAATTTTCTAATTGGCATCTGCTTGCTTTTGCACATGCAGTCGTCGGCTCACCCTTTCAAATATTCCAAAACTACATTGGACGGTTTCACAGCCGTCATAGATACGTAGCGGAAGTGCATCGCCATTAGGGATGTTTGCTACAGAAACCAATTGTTTTAGATGGCCTCACAGATAAAAAACCAAATTATTGAAGTCAGGGGTATTGGTCCTCCTCTACTTATCCATCAGGCATGACAAAATATCAGCAGGTACATCTCGAACAATGCGGCTAAAATATGCTGGTGCCTCATTATACATAAACCACAAGTTTCTTATTTGCAAGCAGATATGGAAAAAGTGCTCTGAATACAGTCGCAGTTGGGTGTAGTACAAAATCCCGAAGTGGTTTACATTTTTTAAATATGCGGAAACGGCGTCTAATAAATAGTTTACGGGGTTGATCATATTAAGTGTCATTCTGGCATGTTCAGGTTAATAAACCTTAGCGGCTGATGTAAATAATGAGGACAAAAACATAATTTCAATAAAACCAAAATCAGTCATATATGCATAGAAAATACCGGAGGCAAAGTATATTCATATAGTAATACGTATATTGCGTTTATAATTTATTGTTACTTTTTGCATTAGAGTGCAGAGAGGATGACAAAAAAATTAAGACGACACCTAAGTAAAGTCTACTTAGTTTGTGTGGTAGTTAATGTTTATTAATAGTTTTCAGCGACTACCATAACCCCGGATTTGACATCAATCTCAGTGATCACATTATTTTTGTCACCACCTTCCACTCGCACCCCTAGAGGAGTTCCCCATGCCGTTAGTGGTTGAAATTAGACGCTAAAAACATCGAGAGTGACACTATGAATCTGAGTGACCCCGAAAATTATTTATTCGGCGCAAATTCAGGCCGTTTTTACATATTTTTAAAATTTAGCCCCCTTCAATATCCACCCACAGGTGGATTTGTCTTATATCCGCAATGTTTGTTTCCGGATTGTAAGTGGCACGTGTAGCAATATTTCTTGAAATTGTTCCAAGCGTTTATTAATCATTTAATTTACAATAATAGTTGTAACATATTTAGTTTTATGCATTGTTTTGTAAAAACGTACCTTTCGGGAAAATGACCCATCGGGATATTGAACTGTCGGGCAAAAGTAAATCAGGCAAGTGTGTCAGATTCCGTTTCAGTTTCTGTCAGACTTGCTGGTAGAACATAATGCCCTTTAATTAATAATTTAAAAACTAAGTATTGTCAAATATATGTTTATCAGAACTTTTTTACTTGTTTTGATGTGAGGAACACATCCCAAATGTTTGTAAAATTATTATTAAAGCATCCTGCATATTCTGTTAACGGGCAACTATTGTATGCGAGCCAAACATGGTGTACTGCTGCTACCTCTGGGATTCTAGTTTATCTGCTTAAAATTATGTAAAGGCTGCTTATCAAGTCTCACCATAATTCTTGAACGAAAAACAAATATAAATATTTATATATATTGTAATACCTCAAATAAAACTACCAATTTAAACAAACAATTATTATTTATTAAGACACAATTTACAATTACACAAATAATATAATGAAATTTTATAAAATCAAAACAATTTTATTTATTTTGAATACATTTGATAACTTAGACACAGTACCGCAGGGTCTTTACTGGGTTGATAAGGAAACGGAACACAAATTTTACAATTAAACAAAACAGTTAAAATAAATTAAAAACAAAATGAAACGAAATGATTGAAACGAAATCTGACTTTTACCCTTATTTAACAATTTACAATTATGAATACAGAAAATAAACTTACAAGCTCTCTGATCCATGCAATTTGGATCTCTCACATACCGGCATAAAAGGGACCAGGTTGTGCTCACACTCTGCTTTTACAGCCCCCTCTTCTTGATGACGTTACCCTTACGACAAATTCAACCAACTCTGCTGGCAGACAGATTTCCACGACGAACTCCTACCGACTTTTGATGACTGATGTCCAACTGATTACTCTCAGCCACCTAGCTTGGCCTACCATCCGATGATCTCTCCTGAATGCAAACTCCAGACTGTTCATAACATTGTTTCGGCCACTTTACTTAGGCCCTGCGGACCTGCAACAACACGCTCTCCCAGCGGTCTCCTGCTCCTGACCAACTGTGCTTTTTATCTGCTCTCTTATTTATATCCCAGCTCCAGAATATTCCCTTGTTTTCACAGTTGTTTTGAAATTCCATGTTTGCCAAACAACACCAGCTGTTGGCTTTCTCCCGCTCCGAGAGCCACTCAATCAATTAAAATAAACATCTCCTTTTAATATAATTGCATCGTCCACCAAACATCTGTTATCATGCCTTTCAGGGTTCCGTCGCCAAGATGTCGGTCATAACCATTTAGCCCTAAGAGCCGCAAAATGCCCAATTATAGTTCTCCCCTTCTCTAAGAGCCACTTATCCATCATTTTATCATTATCTTTTAGATGTACAAACCACTCAAGGATCCCCAGTCTGAGTTGGTAAACAAATCTGATAAAAATAAGAACAGAATTCATGTCCTTCTTTACTGGTTATTACAATATATATATTTCTCAATCCGAACTTCTACTTTATAAAACCTGTGCACGGATATTTGAATTAGGGATGAAACCAGAGGTGGCAAACGTTGTTAAACACATATGTAATAATATAGTATTAAATATATGGTTAAACATAATCCACTACGAGTATACTCGTTGGAATTAAAGTGTAGGTATTCAGTAAGGTGTTGGGTTTTATGAGTAATAACACTTATGATATTAGTTTTTATTATTAGAATACGTTCAGCGAAACAGAACACAATCACAACAATGTACAGACAAAGACTACGTAAGAAAACTACTCCCTCTTTCACAGTGCTACCACAATGACAATAATGCAATTAAATTATCCTGCACAATTTTGATTATCATTTGCGCCAGAGAAACACTTTTTATAATGCAATGATATTAATAGTCAATATTCAACCCCCCTCCCCTGTAATTGTCATTCTCCTTGATCAATTGTCCCTTTTTCTAGATTTCCAACAGATATTATAAAAACTTATTTAAGTGACTAATTACACTGAGCAGGAGCCTGGCGGTGACCATAGAGTGATTTTTGCAGCTTACAAATCTTTGTTCTATTTGAGTAACCTTCTGGTAGCTCCAAGTCCAGCTCTTTTGTGACCGTACCATATAGAAAAGCAGTCTTCACGTCAAATTTCAACATTTTGTAATTCTGTTTTGCAGCATAGACTATCATCGTTCTCACGGCTGACAACGGGACTAAAGACATCACTGTACTCAACTCTTCTTGTTTCTGACAGCCTCTCACTACAAGGCGAGCTTTGAATCGCCCATCATCTTTCACTTTGAACACCCATTGACTTGTATGAATTTTCTTGTCCTTAGCCTCAATGTGGTCGATAAGTTTCCAGGTTTGATTTTCTTTATTAGCCACCTTTTCTTCCTCTATAGCTTCTTAACATCCAGCTGCATCATCTCCAGAAATTGCCTCTTCATATGTCAGCATAACATAATCATAAAAATCTCTCTGGTTTCTTTTTGTTCGCTTTCTTCTTCCTTGAACTTCATCATCATTTCCAGGTGTTCTTCATTGGATGCATTTGAGTTATCTTTAGATTCAACAGTATGTTTACACTAACTATACTATTATAACAAAAATTGATTATACTAATCATCACAACAGCTCAGAAAAACATTGGCAACTTCCACAAAAACTGACCTCAATCTTCTGGTCCAATATTAAATTTTGAAATCAAGACAACTGAGCCCACTTACGGCTGACATATACATATGGGGATTCAAGGAACAAGTTGTGTTTCCTATAGTTTGGTTTGAACCTGTAGCAAATACCATCCATGGAATCATTTTTGAATAATAGAAAACTGTGGAGCAACAGTGGCAGTTTCGGAACTGTTAAGAAATTTTTGCTGTGCATCACAGACGAAAGTTTCTATCCATACACATCCATAATCAATTAAGTGAAAGAGTGATACATCTCAGATCAACCTCTCATGGGTAAATAAAATAATTTATCCAAATATGATATATCAGTCAGTCAATCTAAATTAAGTGATCAGATTAATGGTCATTCAAGATACAAACACCATGTTTATCAGGAAAGGTACGTGATGCATTATGTATCACAAGCTAAAATAACTATAAACCATTATACTGAGCATTTCAGGATAACATACAAATTTTGCAAAATTATCTTTAAATCTATTGATAAATCAATCTAACAAAATTGTGTACCATTTCAGGTAGATGAAAATTGTGACTGTAAAGTAAAGCTATTATGTTCCATTAAACAAACAAAAACAGTTAATTCAGACAAATATTGAACATGTAACTTCCACCAAATCCTTTGTACTAACATACATTCAATAAGTTATAAAATAAAATAATTGGGCTTTCATTAAATGCACCATTGTAAGACAAATAAACAATATGAGTTCATATATTAATTTTGTACTATACTACCACAGGTTGTGATGAGAAGAAAAATGTTATGCAAAACTGAAGTTTGTGTTTGCAGAATTCAAATATAGTTTCTGCAAGTTTACTTCCCAAGAAATGGCACCAAAAATATATAAATGGCTGAATACTTAACCTGGAATGGGACTAACTTAACTATTTATTCAATAACTGAGACTTTAACTTGAAGCAATCTTCAATAATAAATTTTAGTGTCACATTATTTAAAATATAAACTGCCCTTTTTAATGTTTCGGCATTGTTCAATCACGTCAAATAAATAAGTAAAAAATGAGAACATTTTTTACAAACAAAGCATTTATTGTGTTATGCAGTTTTTAAATTGAAAATGTAATAAATTAATTAAATTGAATTTGATTAAATATAAATTAAATATGTGAGGGCAAGTGGTGATGTGCTAAAAAATGAAAAGGACAACATAATTTATGGCATGGAGGTGGGGTTTTGTGAAAACAATGGGTTTGTCTTTGCAGAGCAATCTTCGTAGCCTCAATTTATTTCCGTATATTCCTGTCTGTCATTCCATAGTCTACGATGTTTTGGCGTGGCACTTTTAGCATGAGGACATTTTGGTGAAAGAAACAGCATTTTTAAGGACACATTTTTCAAACATTTTTGTTTTGCATATACTCACCACATATTAATATTGTAAATTGAAAAATTACTCAACTTTAGTAGAGCAAACTGTTTCATTGGTATTGCTAAAAACAAATATACGTAAATGAAAAGTATACTAGATTAAATGTAATTGTAAGCTATACCACATAAATAATCTAAACTATTATGATGACCAAAATTCTTCTCTTTACAAAACCCAGCTATAAATTTCGTAATTGCGGGATGCTCCATACCCAATACCAATTGAATTCTTAAATGTTTCTGCGATTTTCTTGGCCAATAGTTCTCTCGTAAAAGCCCTGCATGACTCGTTGAAATATTGGTGGCTGCTGACCATTTCCTTATTTCAAGGAACCAACATATAAATCTTCAAACCACTGCAGAAGCGTTTGAAGTTGTAAATGTGTAGGCACATATGGCACCTCTAAGTTGCCAATTAGAACAAAAGTGAGTGATGTGCTTTACAAGAAAAATCTGGTTCATTATTATGTTGTTGGTTCAAGGCCATGTCTATAACATGTTTCCTGCAATTTTTGCACAGATCGAATCAGCAATTGTTGACCTTGACATTAGAAAACATATTGTGCATTGGTGGAAATGCAGTTAATTTAAAGTTGAAAGAAATAGTTAGAGGGTTCACATTTTGATGCAACTTTTTCACTTAATTCAGACATTCTGGCATAAGTATCATGCTGTTTGTTTGCGAGTAGTGCATATGATACGGGATGAATGCCACCAAAACGTTCAATCACAATTACACTAATTTAGGAAAAAACTGCAGTTTCTGTTCATGTCACTACCTGGATTTTAATTTAGATGTCTTCTTAGAATGCATCTAGCTAAGATAGTCTCTCGGTGAGTGTTTTTATTGTTCTCTTATCTTATATGTGTTTTTAAATATTAGCATAAAATGTTATCTATTACAATTTAAAAATTTAAGATCATAAGTGTCTGCTTGTAATAATAATAAAAAAACTTTCAATTTTTTTTGCTATAATCATGGTTGATTGTTCAATTTATTTCAGAACAGTAAAAATATTACTCAAATTTGTACAATAATAATGCAACCATGACATTGTATAAATAATCATTTCTCTCGGTGAGTGTTTTTATTTTTCTTACCTTACATGTGTTAGGTATATATTTAATAATATGAATTGTATGCAAACTCTGTAAATATTAGTGTTGAATTATGTAATTGTAAACTTCCAAATATAATCAATTGTAGGTTAATAACAATAAAGATAGCCAAATACAGACAAAATTAGGCTTTTGAGTTTTGTCAACTGACCAGTACAGTTTTGTCGTTCTAAGCTCTTCTTAGCCCTTGAAGAAAGGGACAAGGATCCCAGAAACGTGTGGTATTTATATTATCACTTACTTTGTCTGTATTTGGCTATCTTTCTTATTAATTTTCAATCAGACAATTGTTCATTTCAATTGTAGGTTAACATAAAAATTTCTAATAATTATTTGTAATTTCGTGAGTGACGTACACTATCCCCTCAACAAAGAACTAATGGAATTAAAAATACCTCTTAAGTTTAAATAAAAATGGCTCATGCCAAGACATCCCATCCTGGTCATTTCAAGTGCTTAAACGTTTTAGTTGGACTCCATGGGTGTTGAATTCTCACACATCCAGGAATCCTGAAAAAATGACTTAATACTGCAACATATTATGTCACACTTTGATGTCCTTTCTGGAGTTGTACTGTCTTCAGGTTTACAGAAGTTTCTGGTCTCTTGATGTTTAAGAAATCAAGGTTCTTGCCTGGACAGTGCTTGTCTGTTTACTCAATTGAGGGAATGACTATTGTTGCGCATCTGCACCCTTGCCATCATACATCCCACTTGGACACAGTAGCCAAATAACTCCTGCATTTTTGAGCTAGTCTTTAATGGAGCAAAATTATCTTCGTAGAGCTTTGCTGATTTTAAACATGACTCATGATTGTCATGTCCTAGGGACATTTTGATGCTGGCTTGTCAATCATTACCCTCAAAATCTGTGGATCAATTCATTGCCTCGAAACACATCAGAACCCATTATTACAGCTCACAAAGTGTAACAAAAGAATAAAATATTTACACAAAAATATATACACAAATCATCTTATAAATAAAAAAGAGTGTATGTATGTTTGTATGTTTGTTTGTATGTTCGTTATACAAATCTACACCGGTAGAGCAAATTTCACCAAATTTCGTACACGTGTTCTTTACGACCAGGAAACAAACACTGTCGGGGTGAAACATGTCTACCACCCCCAGAAGCGGGGGTTCCACGGGGGTTGAAATATTTAAACATGCTAAAACAGCCGATATTTTAGTCGGATAATAATTTTTAGGGGTCAAAGATATTTATAGTCTTTCCACTGATGATATCTGAATATAATTTTCATCCCCTACACCCTGGGAAAAGGGCACCCTTAGGGTTTGGGGTGGAGAATACAAATCTATACCGGTGGATCAAATTTCACCAAATTTCGTACACGTGTTCTTTGCGACCAGGAAAACAACACTGTCGGGGTGAGACGCGTCTACCAACCCCAGTAGCGGGGGTGGACGGGGGTTGAAATATTTAAACATGCTAGAACAGTCGATATTTCAGTCGGATAAATATTTTTAGGGGTCACAGATATTGATAGTGTTTCTACCGACTGTTGGGGTAAGACCCATCTACCACCCCCAGAAGCGGGTCGGGATTATCAGCAGAGCACTCTTAGGTGTTGGGTGGAGGAACGCTGCATGTCCCTGAATTTATTTATGACAATCTGGACAACGCGCGGGTATCGGCTGGGTTGGGATGAGTTGACCGGCTGTTTTTTGCGTCGATTAAATATATTTCTGGATGAATTAGATTAATAAAATTTCCCTACATGTTCTGTGTGTATAATTTCAACCCCTTTCGGACTCATAAGGGTGCACCCTTAAGGGTGGGCGTGAAGTAGCATTACATAAAAAGAAACCAGAAACTATCGGGATTGTCACTGAGTTTAATTAATTTCCTTGAAAATAACGGGAAAACAACCGAGATTCGAGTCAAATCGAAGGTAATGGATGTTGCTGAATTTATTTATGACAATCTGGACAACGCGCGGGTATCGGCTGGGTTGGGATGAGTTGACCGTCTGTTTTTTCGTCAATTAAATATATTTCGGGATGAATTAGATTAATAAAATTTCCCTACATGTTTTCTGTGTATAATTTAAACCCCTTTCGGACTCGGAAGGGTGCACCCTTAAGGGTTGGCGTGGAAGTAGCATCAGATAAAAATCAACCAGAAACTATCAGGATTGTCACTGAGTTTAATTATGACATTAAACTTGACCGTTTAAGTCCCCGAAGCGGGAGTGGTCGGGGGTGAAAAATTTCAAACATGTTAAACGGTCGATATTTGCGATAATTATTTCCTGGGGTTAATTACTTTGATAGTATTTATACCGATGTTGTTTGTGTATAATTTAACCCCTGTGAGGGGAGCAAGCTTAGGGGTGGGGTGGAGGTACGTTAAATAAAATCCCGCAAAAACAACCGAGATTCGAATCAATTCCGAGACTATGAATGTCGCTGAATCTAATTGTGACAACCTGGGTAACGCGACGGATTTGGGAGGTGTTGGGCGGGGGAATAAATTTTCAGACAATGTAATCGGCCGATTTTTGCGTGGAATACATTCTTTTTCATTATCGCATATTTGTGGGGGTGGTCATCTTCTAACATGTAAAAACGCCCGATATATTTAGTCAATGACTTCATCCCCCTTCGGCATGGGAGGTGAGCACATTTAGGGATAGGGTTCGAGGAGCTTTACATAAAAATAGCGCAAAAGTAACCAAAATTGGAGTCTTATGGATGACATCTCGGGCAACGCCGGGCACCCAGCTAGTATTAAATAAAGGAAGATGGCTGGGGAATAGCTTGAGTGAAAATGTGCACCATAATTTATATAATGAACAACTGATGCAATCATTTAATAGATTAAAATTAATTAATGTTGAATTATGGCTTAATTTCTTTTAAATTCAGAGTGATTATTCAGGTGAGAACATTTTGAACTGAATTGCATACGAATACAAGTTAAACATAGACATAAATATAACCATGGACTAACACAACTTGAAAATATAAAACTCTGGTACTGCTGCCAACTGAGATAAAACTTAATAAAAGTTCAATACACAACAATTGTACCTTATGAAATCAGTCTTTCACCTTAAAATGACATAAATATTGATGAAATGTGCTACGTTGCAAAATACTTCACACTGACATGCAAGTTATTGTTTTGTGTAATAATATAAGTATAGTAAATATAATAATTTGTATTAGATGTTATTAAATTTCTTATGTATGTGAAACATTATTATCAACTTTTCTTATGAAGAGGCCCAGCATTCTTCATAAAGAGTGGTTTTTGCAAGTTTAATTATAATGAAGTACTTAATAGGTCCTAACCTGCATGTGTACAAATTTCCCAGTCTCAACAGTCAAAAAACAAAGCAAGATCATGGATCTCTCATTGGATCACAATGGGCTATTTCAAACCATATTAATGATTTGTATGGATAGTGTTTAATGAATTAACAAATAAGAAAGTTAACCAATTCAGACAAAAATGTGATATTATAAATACCAAACAACATTTCTGGGATTCTTGTCCCTTTCCACAGGTGTGAAGAAGAACCTAGAGCAACACAACTGCACTTGTCAGTTGCCAAAAGGGACAAGGATCACAGAAACATACTTTGGTATTTATGTTATATTCTTGTCTGAATTGGCTAACTTAATTATTTTCAATCAGATTTTTTTTTTCATTTTGATAGTGTTTGACCTATAAATATTAATATAATATTCTTATGGTATATAAAGGAAATCACAAATATAGAATATTTAACTGTTTTATTAATGAAAAGATCACAGACCAGAATATCATCACAATTATTCTTACATTTTTTGTGGCTGGTAAGAATTGGTTAGGAATTATTTTAATTAAAATTAAGAGATGTAAACTGTCCTTAAATATTTTATAGATCATATTAACAATATTAAAGATTAGATGTTTCAATATTTTATTGAGTAAGAAGAAATGTTTTCTCCAGAAATAAATACATAATCCAAATATAATTTAAAGAACAATAATACAACAAACAAAAATACTAAATATTGTTGCAGGATGTAAATAAAGTTTCTTTAATGCATTAAAGATATTTTATTCCTTAATATAACACATATAAATTAAGTATTCAAATTATTAAAGAAATAAAGAAAACATAAATTAACATAGAACCAATACTTATTCTTTATTGAAGAAAAGAATATATTTACCATTGAAACAAAAAGTACTAGATTCCTGTATTTATTTACCATGTGTGTACCAGTGTTTCATAACAAATACTTCAATACCTTTATTCAAATGTTAGAAATAAAACAAATAAATACAACTATTAGAACTGTGCCAGACGATCCAATAGCAATTGGTTAAGTTCTTTAGGCAAGTACTTCCAATGGTCTTTGAGAGAGTTACAATGTGCTAACACAACATCAATACATAACCTGTAATCAGATGAAATTTCCTTAAAATCAAATTTTTAATAAATGAAGAGACTAGTTACAGTATTGCAGATATTGTAGAACAAAAGAGTGATCCAGAAATAATATTCAACTTATCCAAGAAAGCAATATATAAATAATATAATAAAAATACTGTGTGTTCGGACTGACTTAAAATCATGAATTTTAAAATATTCTTAAGTGATTTAACATAAATCTAAAAATTCAAATACACTACAGGGGTGCATACAGCTATTCTGGAAATGAAACTAATTTAATATTAAATGATATTATTATTTAAGTTTTACAAATTATCTATGTCACATTATTAATTTTAGCTTCATTGAACTGTAAGTCAGAAATTAAACTTTGGAAGAATGTGAGAATTCTAAAAAAATTATAATTAACCCCTACAATGTATCAAATTTGTGTTAATCAATAAATTATTCAAAGGCAGAATAACATTATTATGAAAAATGACAATTACAAATGACACAAGAAGCAATTTTGTGTTAAACAAGTAAATATATAAATTAAATATAAACATTATTCTTGTTCCTTTAAGTTTATTAACAATTTTTTGAGCTTAACAGTTTTCAGTATCTTCTTAAAATTGTTTCAGAGAATTTCATATTTCGTTCAAATCACAAATACACATATTATAATAATAATTTTTATTTCTGTTCTGTATACAGCACATAGGAGACTTTAGTGGCTGAGATGCAGTCAAATAACAACTAAAACTTAATTTGCCCCAGTCGGAGTCAGTGTTCATTGACTTTTAAAAAACTGATATGAATCAGTCTTTTCAATTACATTATTAAGGAAACCCTGGGTGACTGTAGGGGGATTAGAGTTTTCCTACACTTTACTAGCCCTGCAGTCTGCACCTGAATTTTCTTTTTTGGGTATTAAATATAAAATAATAAATATGGTAAATATTTTTCAGTGAAATGCTTAATGTGTTCAGACTCCTATTAACTTGTGAACATTTATATGTAGAAATACAATAGTCCAAATAATTAAATTAGCACATATAATTTATAATTAAAATTTTTATTGAAAATATATTATCTCAATTGTTTAAGCTTAATACATACCTACGTAGAGATTTTGGAGTAAATGAAATTGTGAGCAATTCCTCTGCATGATCCTATATAGAAAATACAAATAAGACTGTAGTTGCACAAGTGGACAGACATTATAAAATAAAATTTATATTAGTATTAATTACTTATTAAAGATCCCACCAAAAGTTATGTTTTACAACTAAGAAAACAAACTGATATACCCTTAGCTTTATGCGAGTATAGTAGTATGGTTGAGTGAGTCCAGAGTGTATCAGCAACTCTCCTGGAAGGCCAACACATGCCCCATGCCAGCATCGAGGTTCTCCATGGTCATAAGAAAGCTTGTGTTCATGCCATCCTATGTATCCATAATCCAATTCTAACAGCCAGCAATCATCTGTTTATATACTAACAAATGTAGTTTTTACTTGACTTCTTGAGAACTCATTGATTGTGGATCTCCATACAAAATTTAAAAATGAGAAAAAATGTGTAATAAATTTCTGTTTCTCCTTACATTTACTGACTTATAATGCTATTGACTAGACTGAAGAGCATATTGCAGTAAATCATATTTCATCAAATAAATATACTCTTCCAAAGTTAAGTACATTCACATAAAATATGCTCACATTTGGATCCACTCCACAGATATGAATTGGTTAAAACTGCAGCATTCATTTAAGTAATAACAAACACAAACATGTATTAAAATATGTTATGTTTCATAACTTCATTTACTTCCCACTACAGAACCGAGAGCAAACACAAATTTAAGTTTGATTCTGAAATTTCATTGACATGAATTAGCAAGCATATTGTTAATAAAATTTTACATTATGTAAGGAGTAGGAGTAAAATGCAAAATTTAAAAGAACTTTATAAAAAAGGAATGCCTGGAGAAAGGGTATGTAAAACACAATAAAACAAAAACTAAAGTAGCAAATATCTCCAGCCCAGAGTGGTTCAGTCTTCAATGTTTACTGTCCAGTATGTCATGAAAATGTTGTGAGAGCTCCACCCTGAAGATCATCTAACCTGTAGATTTTCCTCTCTCCTTTTTTTAGTTTGTTGTTAATTTCTTTAAAATACTTATAATCTCTCTCCTACTACTATTTTTTTTACACATACTATATTCCAATGAAATTTCAACTTCCCCTTCTAACTCAAGCAATGGAGAAAATCAAAAAGATATTAAAAAGTAATAATGTCCTTATTAAATCTACATTACAAACTTAAAGACATGTAATAAGTTTTTTATATACTATCTTATTTGAATCCCAAGCTGAAATTTATACTGACGTTTGACATTATTAATACCTTTCATGTGTGCAAGTTTTAAATATTTAACTTTTGCATCTTAAAATATTAAAAAAATTGAAAACTTCCAATTTTAAAGGCATTTAAATGGTAACCTAGTACCATTAATAGTTTATATAATGTAACTATACTATTATATGACAATGCACAAAAAAATTAAACCTGACCAACTGTTCCTCCTTTGAGAAATTACCATACAAAAATTGAATTTTCTTTATTTCTAATTGATAACTTTGTGTTACATAGAACACATGAAAAAATAATAATAGTAGTAGACATTCAATATATATATCATGATGCAGTTTATTTGAAAATGATAGGACTACCCAGTGCTGCGTAATTAAGAAATTCTTAGCTACATACTAACACTAAAAACAAAAAGAGGTCTGCACAAAAATGGCCACCATTTTTCAACCATGCACAATAAAAAGTTAAAAAAATATAGTTTTGAACTACAAAAACATAAGAGTGTGCACCAACAAAACGTGATTTTTTTAAAAAATGGTCAGGCACCTAATTCCTTTTTTCTGGACCACTGGAAATGACACTACTATATTAGAATTAACATTGATGTGAAGAAATAATCAGAAACCATCTCCAAGTCTATAATTGTATTCAATAATCCGTTCAAAGCTTTCAACTAACTTGTCATAATCATCCTATATGAACAAGAATACATTACTCCTTATATAAAAAAAATCAAGTTGAAAATACATTACAGAACAACATCAGAATAACATACCTTCCTATGTCACTATAATTAAAATCACATTAATTCACTTAAAAAGTGTAATATTCCTATTTATTTCTATCCTTCCTCACTATCCAAGATTATGTATATATATGTATATGTATATTTATATGTATATGTATATATAAGGATATGACATTGTCAAAAATAATTGCAATATTGGTATGGAAAGGAAAGAGGGAGAGCATATTGCTTACCTTAAAGTTAAGTAAGGTGTAGCTATCTCTCTTTCCTTTCAATACCAATATCGCAATTATAGGGGCGGACAGTCCACAGCCGGCCTGTGCACAGAATGGTGTAACACTCCTTCTTGAAGAAATAGGCTGAGAGCCTCCGAAAATTTGAAGAACAACCTTCAGTTTCTTATGGCGACCCCGCACTTCACTTTCAGGTAAGCCACAACCTGTCTCTCTTTCCTTTCCATACCAATATTGCAATTATATATATATATATATATATTTTCAAACTTGGATAGTGAGGAAGGATAGAAATAAATAGGAGAAATAGGAGGATTGCGCTTTATGTGAATTCATATGCTCGGGCGAAGAATTACACACATAGAAAAGCATATGTTCAAAGCAGAGAGAAGGATGGAAGAAGAAGGAAAGACTGAAAATATTTTACCCAGGCGGGACTTGAACCCACGTATTCTGCTTAGTACACAGACGCCTTAACCATCTCGGCCACCGGGTCAAGTTCCTGACCAGGCAAATATAGACAGTCTTATTGTGGACAATTAATAGTTTTAGTGGAGGAATGGATAGAGTAGAGTTCCTCCACTAAAACTATTAATTGTCCACAATAAGACTGTCTATATTTGCCCGGTCAGGAACTTGACCCGGTGGCCGAGATGGTTAAGGCATCTGTGTACTGAGCATAATATGTGGGTTCAAGTCCCGCCTGGGTCAAATATTTTCAGTCTTACCTTCTTCTTCCATCCTTCTCTCTGCTTTGAACATATGCTTTTCTATGTGCGTAATTCTTCGCCCGAGCATATGAATTCACATAAAGCGCAACCCTCCTATTTATTTCTATCCTTCCTCACTATCCAAGTTTGAATGTTCCTTAACGGATTCTCCTAATATTGTATTTATTCCTTAATGGAAGCTCCTAATACTTCATTCCCTCTACTCTATCCATTCCTCCACTAAAACTATTAATTGTCCACAATAAGACTGTCTATATTTGCCTGGTCAGGAACTTGACCCAGTGGCCGAGATGGTTAAGGCGTCTGTGTACTAAGCAGAATACGTGGGTTCATGTCCTGCCTGGGTCAAATATTTTCAGTCTTTCCTTCTTCTTCCATCCTTCTCTCTGCTTTGAACATATGCTTTTCTATGTGCGTAATTCTTCGCCCGAGCATATGAATTCACATAAAGCGCAATCCTCCTATTTCTCCTATTTAATTCTATCCTTCCTCACTATCCAAGTTTGAATGTGAATTAGTTCCTTAATGGATTCTCCTAATATTGTATACATATATCAAGTATCATATTTATAGCATATTTATAGCAGAGCAAAGTGTAATGGAATGATCTTTGTTTATATTTTGTTTCAATGATAAGGAAAGAAAGCTATATTTTATATTTGATAGGTACCTTTTCTGTTGCAACATAGATATTGTTGCGATATCCCCCAATAATCACCAGTTCCCCATAAGGAGTAAATAATCCACAGTGCCAGAGTCGAGGCTCATTGCTTTTATATGGTAACCATCTTACAGAAGGCAGCTCCAAAATCCAACAGTCGCCTTTTAGATGATATAATGAAATTAGTACATTTAATGAAACTGAAAATAATTGTTTATGTAATAGTTATGTAAGACATTATGCATTATGAAAATGAAAAATTTAAATTTGTTTTGAAAATAAATCGTAAGAAAATAGCCAAATACAGATAAAAGAAGTGATGATATAAATACCACACAAAAAGGCTTTTGAGTTTTGTCAACTGAATTGTGCAGTTATATCTCTCTAGCCTCTTTTGTTTGTTTTAGTTTTCTTAGCACCTGAAGAAAGGTAAAAGGTTGGCAGAAATGTTGTGTGGTATTTATATCAACACTTCTTTTGTATGTATTTGGCTATTTTTGATATTATTATCATTACGCATTATGATCAAACTAGATTTGAATTTACATATACAGTAAGGCATGTTAATATAATGTTAAGTTATTTTTAAACACTGTTATTATTAATAAAATAAGGAATATTGAAAAACAATACACACAATGAAAGTATATTATTGTCTCAAAATATGATTTACTGATTGATAAGAAAAGAAAGTTCTACCTTCATTAAAAAACATTTCAGAATAAAATGTTACAAAATATTTACATTGAACATTCTCATAAAAATATATACATTCAGTGAACATAGTGATAAAATTTTTATTGGAATTAAAAATACATCTAATAAAATGTTCTTTCAATATGTAATATTCTCAATTTCATATAAAAAAAACTACTTGGAACAATAAAAACTGATTGTTAAGTTTTAATCTTATAATTCAACACAGAAAAGCTAATACACAATCAATGGTCTCATGTAAACAATTATTAAAATATTTTAATGTGAATTACTAAAATTGTTAAACATGCAATATCTTTGAATATCTCTGCAGTAATTCTGAGATTAAATCACAACATAACTAAATTTCATCAGCATTATGGAACATTTTCAATATTAAATACAATCTGCTGAAATATAAATTTTGTACATACACTAACCATTTACAGAAGTATTCCAATACCAAACTACCACATTGCTCTCAGTTTTTTAACTACATATGACAGGTGATGAAATGGTTGGTTATCTCTGTAGTCACTGCATTTCTGGAAGCGTTTCAATAACCACTAGTCTCAATTTTAAAGTGAACTGAACAGCTTTCCTATACATTTCTTGGAACTTTCTCAGAATATTCTCAAATGCAGGCGCTGAAGTCACCCAATGTCTTATTTCAGGTAAGTCATTTAAATATATAAAGAATAGAGTTAAGGTGAATATATCTACCAATATATCAGGACTAGTTGTTGATTTAAGGTAAGTCAGCTACTCTTTCTCTCTCTCCTATCCAAATGAGTTAATTATTATTGTCATGAACACCTAGAGTTTGCTTCAGAGTTGGTGTTTTAATATTTTATTACACTTCTTTGTTGTTGGTTATAAAAGTGCGTAGCTTGAGTATTGTTGAGGACCAGAATACATTGTTGTCTGTGTGTGCGAAAGTGACAATGAGGAGGTCCGCCTTAGATTGTCAGAAGTATGCTGCTAGAAGACCCTTTTTATGCAGGATGTAAGGAGTGTTCCAATTGGTGGGCTTGTCACATGTTACCAATTGTGTCCTAAGGATTGATTTGATCAAAGAGAGACGGTGGATGTTTCTCTGGGAAGCGTCACAGTGAAAGGTTCTGTTCCTTGTCAGTTTTAAAAGAAGTGTATATAGTTGAACTTCCTACAACAAGGGCCGAGTATTTTTGACTCCGCAGTTCTAGAGTTCTATCTTGGCAACCAGCACATCCTAATCGGCTGGCTTCCACAGTCCGAGGATAATGTCTTTGCATCTCAGGTTGTACAAACATCGTTGAAATTTCTTCCCAGCTTGGTTACGACAACTGTCAATTTAAGAGAAGTCAGCAGCTCTTTATCCTATATAAATATATGCACACAGTTCAGATCTGCCTTTCTGATGAGGGGGGCTGAGGCTCTCGAAAATTTGAACTTCCACCAAGCCAGACTGGACCAACTATTGATTTCAGGTAAGTCGGAATTGCTATATCTCTTTCCTATCCAAATGTGTTATATATAATTGTGATATTGGTATGGAAAGGAAAGAGAGATAGCTCATGGCTTACCTGAAAATTAAATATGGTGTAGCCATATGGAATTGAAGGAAGTTCTTCAAATTTTTGGAGGCTCTCAGCCTCCTCCTTCAGTGTTCCGGCCGGCTGCAGACTAACCCCCACAGAGTCCATAATATTATCACTCGGTTAAAATCCCAAGATTTTATTCCTTCATGGTGACACCAGTCTTCAATAAAAGGTACATGTAGCTAAAATTTATAACATGACAAAGTCAAATAATTATAAAATATAGTATTCCCTATTGTAGCCAAATAGATAAAAACGAACTGCTGGTTCTGCTTGAAACTCACTGCATTAATTATTCTATAGTATAGTGTTAATGTAACATACTATTTTCGAACCTTTAGTATATTTTTGAATAGTTAAAATTCTCCTAAATAAATAATTGCTGCACTTGGACATATTTGGTTCTGAAAATTGAGCTTTTGTGCAAGTTGTTTAAATTAATCAAATTACCGTCTTTCACTTACTGAGGATACCATTTTTTTCATCCAAGCCTCCATAAATAACTGCACGGTGTGGAGTTACAAATGTAAAACTATGCCATGATCGGCCAACTGGGCCATCTTCTCTTCCAACGTTCAGGCTGAAATGAATTCAACAACTCTAACTTAACATTTATGACATTAAGTTTAGTATAAATGTTTTTTAAATGAACATAAGATATTGAATATATTATAATAGTTATATTATCTGCCAGAAAAGTCTATTATCAGATCTAACAAATTTTAAATTTCAGTGCAAATACATCAAGTATATTTCCACATTGTAGATATGTTGGAAAACAAATTATATCAAAAGTCTACATAAGCAAAGTAACTGATTTAATTTTGTATATTCAAAACTGTTTTCCTAAGACAAATGAGTGTAGTTGGATGTAATAATCATATTTATTTATCCGTGGAAATGTTATTAGGTATGTAATGAGATCATTGTTTCAAGACAAATAAATCAAAACCACTGTTTCCCAACCTTTTTTTAGCATTGTCACACCTAAGTTTTTCTTCGCCCCCCCCCCCCCCGGCCGCACCTCCCAATGTAATTATACATTTTTTATATTAAAAAATTGATTTATTTCCTAACGTAACCTAATTTCAACTTGAGTATCTATTCTATAGTAATAATTCTGTATATAAACAAGTAATAATTTATTTTAATCTTAAATCACAAAACCTATCGCCATTTAGAGCTTTTGTACAAAATTGAGTTCTTAATTCATTTAACACATGGAGTTGGCACTAGACTACAGTAGACAACCACTTCGCACAAGTCATAGCAAATCATCCAACACAAAATGTACTATTCCTCACTAGACAGTAAACAACAGGCCTACTCTCCGAGTACATTGTAGTTTAATTACTCCAATCTTTCAAGTTAGGCTCTGTGGAAAGCACCAAACTTAAGACATGCTTATTTCAAATTGAGGTACCAACAATTTTTAAAGTTTAAAGTTAAAAGTTAAATAATAGCTAGCTGTTTTTAAAGTTATAGACGAGCAAATTTTCAAATTGCTCCCCTGAACATTCAAATTGATCCCTGTGGGGCGTGTGCCCCACATTGGGAACAACTGGTCTAAAGATTTAATTCTTTATATATACTAATGAATGATAAAATATTTATATGGAACCACATAAAATTATTTGGATAATACTACTGTCTCACGTTTATTAACTAATAATTTGTCCAAATTCTTACTTTTTACTCCAAGTCATTGAACTCATATCAAGACAATAAAGATCATTCATGCGTTTTGATCTGTGTCGTCCTCCAAATATGTAAACTGAGTTTCCTGATTTGGCAATTGCATGAGCAGCTCTTGGTAGTGGTGTAATGCCATTCGTCTGAGGCCATTCCCAACAATTCTTAAGAGGGCAGTAACATGCAAGTTGATTATTCCAGCCTCTTTGCCATCTGTCTACATGTGGGTTGTCAATTACATGTTGATATCTTGCATCAGATGGAATATATTCAGGTGGGGAACCAAATCCTCCAAAAAAGTATAATCTAAAAAAATATTATTACAGACATTGCTATAAAAGTTTCAAAACAGCGTTTAACATGTCAAAGGAACAATTATGACAAATTGTTCCCTTACAATAATCATAATTACTTAAGATTTATACATGAAATATAAAAGAAGTTTAATATATTCCTTTCTTAACAGTTTTCTCTTCATTATTTTTACTTTTCCTTGAGACAGAGGGAGTCATGACATTTTTTTTTGGAAAGTCTTGCTTCTGTGTAAGGCCATCCTTGCACGATTTTTCAATTGAATTATGCAGCCAACAATCAAGGTTAACACTTCAGCAAATTACAATTCTATGAATTGTGGTGTGTGTTTTTCATCCACATGTAAGCCACTCCATATATATGTTCAGTGTTGCCACTCATGACAGAAGGTTCAGCCCATTCCCTGCCAGCCTTCTATCTATATAAATTATTTTGTCTGTGTCACATCATCACTTATTTATATATTGTAATGAATGATAATATATTAAGTTATTTTAAAAGTAAAGTGCTTAGTATTTCGGGACTGACGACTTAAAGGACGTCTGCCTGCATCCTATTTAGGTACAAAGGAAGGGCGGAGAATGCAAACCCTTTACAAATGGTGTTAATAGGGTGTCTGACAGCCTCCAGTGAGAGCCAAAATTATTAGACAGAAGTAATTGAGTTATGGAAGCATGCTAAATTTTAAATATCTGGAGGAGGAAGAATTTGGAGATTTTGAGAATTGAAATCAGATGAGGAGAGAATATCTGGAATTCAATTGGAAGTTCTTGTACACAGCCGTCGGTTCAAAGCCACAACACAAGCAATTGGGTCCCAATCATGACCCATAGAATAGCCTGTCCAAAACCTGCCAGTGATGTACCCAGTAGCAACCTTCCAATGACACTCGGCTGACTGACGCTAGTACTAATAAGTTACATATTGGCACATCAAGCACAACAACAAACAACACCTGCCTGCACGGAATTGTAATGAATTTTTTTTAAGTATCGTAATGCCAGGTGCTTAATTTGCTTATAAGATAAATTGGAAATAATAGCAATTTTTAGGGTAACCCCACAACTTTGACAAACCCTGACAGAAAGAGTAAAATGTTATTTTGTATTGTATAAACTTTTTATATCAAATTCAAATTTAGTTTTCTGTTATTACATTATTGTTTTAAAATTAATTAAATTATTTTTTTACATAAATAAAATCCTATAAATTAAATCCTTATCACAATATTAAATTTTACAAAAAGTTATTGTTTCCAATTGGAATTGCTAACACTCCTTTCTTTTGAAATTCATAGTACACAGTGAATGATTCCAATTGGCATCATATGTTATAGTTCCGTTCTTTTATGCAATATTGCAACAGTTTATTGATAGATCATTTGAGTGTTCAATCATATTCTTCTGTGGTTTCTGTACATGTACACGGTGCTCCAACTTCCAAATACACTCAAAACTTTTATTTAGCTTCTGTTATTGGAATTTACACATTTGGAGGTGTTGAAAATGAAAATTACAATATAAATTATATATAATTTTGAATACATACTATAATATATGGAAAAAGCGCTCCTGATGTATGCTACAGTAGTGTAGTCCACTGGCATGAACATTTACCAGACAAGTCAAGATGCAAATTGTGTATCAAAAGTTATTGTCGAACAAAGTGTGGGAAATGCAACATTTCACTTTGCCTCAACAAAGAAAAGAACTTTTTCAAAATTTTTGTCAACATATTATTGAACATTAAATTAAACTTTTAATGAATAAATTTAATGTATTTTGTAATATTCAGAGAGACATAGTTACAGGATAAAGTGAATTATAAGAAAGTCAAATGTTTATTCTTTTTGCTTTCTCTATCTGCACCACAATTTCCCAATGGTTCCAATTGGAGTTGTTTCAGAATTTGTACCCCAAAGTGTATTTTCATAAATAAGTTGTTTACTTATACCTAAACACAAAATAACTAAAATGAAAAATATTATCTCATTTTTTAAAAAATAATTCACGTCAGAAAGGGTTAAATTGACAATTGATGCAGATAGGCTGGAGATAAATATTTATCCTACGTGGTTCATTTAAGGTAAGTCAATGCTCCTCCTCTCTGTATCAAAATGAGTTAATATATTTAGTCTTGTAAAATGTTGATTATACTGAGGTACACAACATTGAAACAGATTAAGGCTACTTTTCTTATTTTTTATGTATCCAAACAAAATGTTATTTTTGTAAGGTAAGATAAAATTCAATAAAATTTATCTTACTTTTGGTTGTGTTCCCATCCAACTGATTTGTCACAACAGGCAGGTTTAGGCTCTCCATCAGCTTGTATATGTTCCCATGTCAGAGTGGTTAATTTAAGGCGATATAAATCATTTGAGTTTCCTGTGAAGTGGCCACTTTCACTTATAACACAGTAACCTAAAAACAATATTTATAAGCAAGAGTTACATTTTTCCTTTAAACAAATTTTTAATTATGTTATATTACTGTTATTAATCATAGTTTGAACAAAATTATTTCAAATTTAATATCCTATAAAAAAAGCAACAAATCTTACAATAAATAAATAATCTGATAAAATAACACACTTAAAATACCTCAAATAATTAATTATATTTCTCTTTCTGTAGATGCACAATAAAAATTTAGGATATTAACCAAAATGTCTTGAAAAATCATTAAACACTGCTTACATAAAACCACTTCAAATTTATTCCATAGACCAAACTTGTAACTATTCTCGTAATTACAAAATCATGTTTTTCAGGTGCTCGTTTGTCCAATTTGTAAATTTATGTGAACCAAGAGTGGTACAGATAGGAACAAAAGAAGTAATGGATAGAAAATTATATGTATCAATTTTTTTAATAATTCATTAACATGAAGAAATAACAAGAAAGTTTTTATTCAAAGACAACAAGGTTTTTGAGTGAAGAAAAGAGTTATTGAATTAATTATAACATTAGACTTTCTAAAAAGAATTTTTACATATTTACATTTTTATTAAAAAACAAGAATTGCATAACCTTTTCTTACAGAACTATGACAATATAAAAAAATAAGAGTTACATTTAGTTTGAATTATATTGATGAAGAACTTGACACATATAATATTACTGGTGCATACATGTATAATGAATCAAATCATTAGAACAATTGAATGGAAAACATTTACGTATTGAAAGACCATGAAAGAACACACAGAATAAATCTATAATTGCTATTCTCTTAGTTGAAGGAAATAAAAATTCATTATACAATAAGTGGATAACACCTGCTAGTCATTATAAAATTACTACTGCAGCAATCAATAAGTAATCATAAGAAATGTTTTTCCAAAGTGGATTCAAAATTTATACTGGGGAAAGGCTTGTTTATTCTTGTTTTAATCAACCAATGTATTTTTAGCATACGCACATGGTACAAACCTCCAAATATATACAAATAATCATCAAGTATTACTCCACAAGATCCTGAACACCGAGGTGGCAATTGTCCTTTAAGCAAGACTCTCTCCCTGAAACAATCGTATATTATATGGAAAAGGAAATATATACACAACAGAAAATAATAATAATAATGTGACCAATATTAACATAGAAGGAAAGAAATTAAGAAATTGTGTTAGGAAGGGAGAATGGGAAGAGAAATAGCTTACCTGAAAGTGGAGAAAGGTCACCATGCTGGCTAGACTACATAACTCAAACTTTTTTAAAAAGTCTTTATCCTTCTCACTCCGAAGACAAATTGCATGCAACTCTGTTAGCTGACTGCTCACTGGTGACTCGGGTGAGGCTGAAATTTTGAATTACGTATTTTATTCAGCATGGTGACCAATATTCATATATATAAATGTGAGTATGGGAGTGACATTGTCAAAAAAAAATTTTAATTGTATATAAAGGAAAGAGAGAAATGTGGTGGCTTACCTGAAATTGAAGACCAGCATTTCTACTCAGTACAGTAGGAAGTTCTTACTATTTTCGAAGGCATTAACCTCCTTCTTCAGGTAATTGGAATAGAAAGGAAAGAAAGTCAGTCACTTACCTTAAATTGAAGTTCATAGGCATTAGCACCATTTTTCAGGAGAACCAGGTACCTGCAGGTACAAATACTGTGTTTCTTCTGAGGAAGGGAACTAACAGCCCTGAACATTTGAAGAACTTCCTCCAGTACTGAATGGAGATACCAAACTTTAATTTCAGGTAAGCCACCCACTCTCTTTCTTTTCTATACCATATATATGTAAGGAATTTTATATTTACAAAGGCACTGAGGATCTGTTTGGTGCAAGTGACGAGACTGTTACAGGCCTAGCAAATAAATATCTCCCCGAATGGCTAGGTGTGTTTAGGATGACAAACTGTGAAGTGGAGGTATTGTAATGTGTTGGTAGATGTGTTCTAAGATGTATGTCAACATTAAGTAAGATGGTGATGGTGGGTGAGTTCCAAGAAAATTAACAAGGAATTTGGTGTTTAGGTTTTGCATCAAATCAGAAAGGGCCCACAAGTCCACAGTATGAAGATATCTATGATGCCCTTTCTGATTTTCTGCAAAACCAATACACCATTAAGTTTACATGGAAATACTCCCCCGCCAACATTATCTGAATTAATTATGATATCTCATGGTTTCCCACACATAACTTATTTCTACTGTCACATTAATCTTATTTTTTAGAGTATAGTACAATACATAAGCTATATTATTATTGCCAGAATAAGAGTTCTATATTTTGAATAATTCGCAGGAATGAAATTTGTGTTTATTAAACTATTTATACACAACATGAGTGTTGATTTAAGTTCGATTTTATATCATACCACAATTCAGTATTGCAGTCATAACTCCATAATTCATCTGTGGGGTAATAAACTGTGAATATTGGTGACGTTGACGATACTTGAGGAAGTTCCTGTAAGTAGGAAACGGCCATTTATCATATATGTAATTAATTACAGTTCAGTTTTGGATACAGCAAACTTCATACCGTATATCCGCCCCACACAATTAATGAGTTTTTGTAATTGACAGCTACATGACCGCTTCTTCTGTGAATCCTATCATATTCCGTTGTCATTCTTTCTTCTTCCACCATTTCATTTAATAAATTAAGACGTTTTATAAAGTAAAGAATTCACAGTGCATTACTAACATTAAAAATAAACAAACTCAGCTGTTCATTTAACATGCCTTCATAATCGATACTCGAAATGATGGTGAGTTTACTCGCGTTACGATTCATTTTTAAATAATTAACGATGAAGAATTTATATAGATAAGTTGCTTAGTTTAAAGAAACCAATCTCCAAAAATCTCTTCATTCTTCTAGGATTTACTAATCTCACTGAATTACTTCATTATGGATTTTTATTTTATAAAACTCTTCATATATACTATATAATAATAATAATAATGTATTATAACTAACCCCTTGTCACCCGCACCCTACGTTATAGGGTCTGAAATTGAAATTAAGTAGCAAAGTGAAAGTCAACTAAGCGACCCCCATTATTTTTGGCACTCTTTCATTCACAATCAATAGGGACGAACATTCCATGCCGTTAGCGGTTGAAATTAGACATAAAATACATAAAGAATGGCACTTCTTATCTCCGCAACACTAAAAATTATTTATTTGACATTGTTTTCTCATTGTTTTTAAATATCACCCATTACAACTCTCACTTCACTGAGTGTCATCTCACACACACAAAATGTCGTATAATCGTACGATCCTCAGTCCTTAAATTTTTAGTTATTAATTAAATAATATTGTTCTCCCAGAACGTCTTACAGGCATGTGGTTTACGTACGATGAAGATCCAGTTTAGACAAATTGTTCGATATAGATGAAATTTCATTAATAACTCCAACCTGCTTGTGACCTTTGTTTTCTTATTTTATTCTGCGGTCACTTCAGCTTTTCTTACTTTTAAAATTTGCTCCGTACAGCCAACAGAAAAAGAACGACTGTATTAGCTGGAGAATAATTACTTTGCTACTTCTTTACGTAATTAGTCTTTCAACGCTATGTTGACAACGTTGATTAAGTCGGCAACACGATATCAATCTCTTGTTGCCCAGTCTACACTAGGCTTTATTATTATGGATTATAATACCATAGGTTTTATAATGGATATTATTTTATGTATATTATTATTTACAAAACCACAAAATGGACCCGTTTTTACCCGTAAGCGCCAAAATCGGAGACAAAATTCATGATTTTTTTTGGTTCAAAAGTTATTGAATAAATCCCTAATAATATTGTTATTAATTGTCCGCAGATTAGCTTTTCTAATAACTATCTAAAAATGTTTGCTATTAGATAAGCTTTACTAAGTATTTATTAATTACATTTCTTCCTAAATCTATTAATGTAATATAATAAAACATTCTATCAAAATTTATGATTGAGACATTAAAAAAATGTAAATAAACAAAATAGTTAGTTAAAAAAATATTAAACACACCGACGTTTCGTCATTTTTTAGGACGTCTTTAGGTTTAATCTAGAATTTAGACACGAATAACATACGTAAATAAAGTTATTTAATAATTATTTACTAAATATTTTAAATAATTTAACTTAACTTACAATTTTATATATAAATCAAGCAAAAATTGAAAAAAAAATGAATTAATTTGCCTCATATACAAAGAATTACGTAAACAGAGTTTACAAAATAAGCTGTGAAGTGAAGTAAAAATACACGCTGCGGACAGGATTCGAACCTGTGCGGGCAAAGCCCATTGGATTTCGAGTCCAACTCCTTAACCACTCGGACACCGCAGCTGATGAACATTGATGCTGAAAGCACAGGTTATAGTTCAAAGCAAAAAGTTAGGGGTTATATTTTGTTTTATTATTATCAAAGTAAATTATTCCATGTAATATGATTAAGGTTTTCACACGTAAATGTGAAATTATGGAATTTTTTACGCTCTTTGTACGCTCCCCTAGTGCTCACGTAAAAATCTTCGCTACACTTTTTCCGATAGGTAACTAGTAAATTTTAATTTGACTAGATATTAATAATATAAATTTGATGAATCTTTAAAGACACGACAGTTTCGCGATCAGTACAATTCCGTGTTGATTTGAGAGTCAACACGTAGTCAGATGAGTGACTGATAGCAAGTTTAAGTGTTTTTTTTAATTGCGTATAAGATTGGGCAAAGCTTAGAAAAAGGAGTGTTGGGGTAAGGAAATAGGTAAATCGACAAAATGAATTGGAACTTTGTTCAACACTCGTCAATGATTTGGGGTTGGAGAATGCACAAGTTTAAAAACTTTATTCTGATGTCTGTAGTTCAATTTGATTTACTTTCAAATTTAGTCATTCTTGTATCGCAATTCCTGTGCAATTTATATTTAACATTCCACAGAAACTACTGTTCCTCATAAATATGGATTGGTCAGTCTACTTCCGTTTATCAGCAACCATTTACACGCTCATTTTGTCAAATAATGCGACAAAATAATATTAAATTACTGTGAAATAAAATTGGAATCTGGAGTTTTCTAACAATGGCAGCTCTTCAGACAATTACTGAAGTACTCTGAAATACGTATGTATAATATGAGGCAAAAACTTTATTATTTTCCGTGAATCTAGGCCTATTGCACCTTCGAAACAATTTATTCTTCCTAAGACATTTGGGTGTGAAGAGTTTAGACTGTGACGTGAAGAAATATCCAAAAAATAGTTGAAAGCTTCCAACGAATTTTTAATAAAATTGTAAACTCGTCAACGTCAACAGTCCTTTTAAACCTTAAACATCACTGCAAATGAAGGCAACTTTCCGCCTTGACATATTTGATTAACACGCATATACACCGCATATTTAATTGGTGCTCCTTCATGATTATTTTCTGTTAAATTACCGAAGCAATTTCTGTAGTATACAAAGGTAAGAGTTGTCCGCTGTTCTTATCGGAATAGTCGGCGAGCTGCCTCTAAACTGGTTGAGGCACAGAGAAAATAATGCTACGTCCCCACATAAATGTATTCTCCCTCCATCGGAAGGGCGTGAGACTAGTACAAAATGCTCGACCTACCTCATGCAGATTTGATCTGGAAGCCTGCGAGAGGATTCTCTCGCATGTAACCTGCAGGGGATATTCTCTCGCAGGCAGAACCTTGTAGGAGAGATACGAACGGGGTACCTTTTGGGGATGCCTTTTCCTCTCCATTTTTGAACTAAGGTTCCCACAAGCCTGTTTTGAGAGGTGTATGTTCCGGGGTCACAGACCTTGGGCATACGGTAAGAGTTGTCCGCTATTCCCATTGGAGGCACGGAGAAGGGAATGCTGCGTCCCCACAGCAAACTCCTCTCCCGCTATCGGAAGGGCGTGGAACAAGTACACAATGCCCGACCTACCCGATGCAGATTTTTCTAGGGGTTTCCCTGCATTTCTTTAGGCGAATGCCGGGTTGGATCCTTAAACTATAGCCCGGGGGCCCTAGTAACCCTTGGCTACCTTCTTCTACCCTTCCGCATCCCCCCTTTCAAATCCCTTCTTATGCTATTAAAGGGGAGTTGCCCAAAGTGGATTACCCTCATGTAGCCTGTTGCCCTAAAAAAAAAACAAAAAAAACATGCAGATTTTTCTAGGGTTGTTCCTTCAAACCAGGGCTTTGGGGCGGAGCTGGAGAATGGAGTAGGTGGAGTAATGGATTTTTACTCGGAGCACGGAAATTTGTACTGCTCTGATAAATATTTTTTTATATTCTACATAATCAAATATTGAAATCACAATGGATTGTAATACTTTCCCCGAGGGACTTGTGATGTGTATTAGAATAACACCACTCACTACGCTCACATTAAATAACAAAGGATTGATATAGAAACATCTTAGAAGATTGGTGTATCAACAAGGCAGGATGCTGTTTGTCATTTGGTAATAAACACAGAAGAGTGTACATGTTTCAATCTAAGACAAACTTTGAAAGGACAATTACACTATTTAAGCTGGATTCTGCAACCGACAGAAGTAGAAATTTTCTTACCATATATGTACAATTTTGGAAGGAGAAAACTTAAAATTAAAAAATTGGATATTGTCGATACTGAATAAAGACATAACTCTGTAAGTTGAAAAATCAAATGATAGACTCTTTAAAAAAATCTTATATCTAAAAAAACAATGTAGATTAATTATTTGCGTTGATAATGCAGCAAATATGATAGGTCCTGTAAATAATCTTAGCAAGTCAACAGGCAACTATTAATTGATTTGGCTTAAGAGCCAGCAAATGTTTAACTCTCACTGCAAATCTGTAATATAAAAAGTATAGATTCCAAAGATGATTTTGAAAAAGTCTTGTATAGAATAGGAAATAGACTTTGAGTTTCCACTATGCATAATACAAATACAATGCAATAAACAAACATTGAGGAAGACTGTAATGCAATATAGGATGTGGTGCGTTCAAAGCCATTGGTTATTATTTGGAAATGTATGCAGAGTCCCTTTGAGCATACCATCTTCTCAAACAAGTGTTGAGCATCTATTTTCCGGATTAAGATTAATTTTAAGTGATAATATGCAGTCAATGAAGGATAATTTGTTGTCTCCCATTTTATTTATTGACATCAGCGAATAATTTATTTTTAAATTATTTTAAATTTAAATTGTATTGCATTTTTAAATTATTTGCTTGTATGCTATTAATAAATAAATTATTAGTAAAGAACATGTTTTATGGATATTTATATATGAAAGGAAAAATTAATGTTATTCCTATAAGAATATTTTAACTGGAGCATGGAGCAGAGCACGGAGTGGAGCAAATACTTTTGTCAGAGCGGAGTAACTAAAAAACTGGCTGCTCCAAAGCCCTGTTTCAAACTACAGGCCGGGGGCCCTAGTTAACCCTCGGCTACTTTGCTCTACCTTTCCGCATCCCCCGGTTCAGTCCCTTTCTTATGCTATGAGAGGGGAATGGCCACTATGCTAATTACTCTCTATATAGCCTGCCTACACCTTCTTCTTTCAGGCCAATACCTTCTTCTACTAAATACCTTTATGTAAAATGACACGATCTATGCCTGTTTGCAATATCACTTATTTTTAAGTGTGCATTTCTGCTGTATTATTCTCGGTTGTAGGCCTAGAGATCGCTGCATGTCCTGAACGCTTGTAAAAAAAGGAGGCTCCATTGCATTTGATTTCAGCTTTGCAAACTATGGTTAAGTTTCTATAAGATTGAATCTAATACCTCTTAAGCAACTCTCTAGGTTAAATCTTTTATAACAGTTATATATATTGCAATACTCATATGAAGCAAATAATTGAAGAAACATCTGTGAAACTTTTTGAATACCATATACAACAAATATTTGAACTTCAAATCATAGTCTGTGCCTACTAACTCCATATTTATTTAATGATGGTCTTGTTGAAATGAAATATTTTTCTTGAATAGAAGTTTCTTATCTTTCAGGTTCATCCTTGCAACTACCCGAATTTAAATAAAACTTTTAAGGTAAAAACTAAAAAAAAGGGAAGTACACACAGCATGCTGATCTGATATGAGTATTAATCACTTATTGTTGCTACATTTAAGCGCCACTACTTTCACCTAATATCCCATTAACATGAGGTTGATTAAACTACAGCACATTTGCTCACTTCTGTGGTTGTTATTCTACACTTGGAATATATTGTTTTCATACTGACTACATCAATGTTGCTTATATGTCCTTGGGCCAGTTTAATAATATATAGAACTGATCTAAGATTAATTTCATCCCACATCAGATTTTTCCTTATGTATGCAGATGACACAAAGTAGCCGGTGAAACCACTAATGAATAAAACAATTCCTCCAAACATGGTTACAAGCTAATGGGCTCCTTTTAAATCTTGAAAAAACAACAACTGTATTTTGTTGATGCTAAAACAATTATGCTGAGAGAAAAATGAAGTAACAAATCACATCTGCCAAACTGTTAGGGATCCAAGTGGATCAAAATCTGACTTGGAGTTCTCATACAAGACCAAGAAATTAGCCAGAATTAATTTTCTACTGTGAATACTGACTTACTGCCTGAAGACTTAAGAACAGCCTACTATGCTCCTTTTTACAGTCATCTCATATATGGAGTGAGACTATGGGGAATATCAAAAGGAAGTCAGGCAGTGTTTATAGCTCAAAATAGAGCTCTCCATCATATGGCAGATGTGAGGTACCGCAAGTCCTAGAGATCACTCTTTCTCCAAATGAAGATCCTGACTGTTCCTGGTCTTCACCTTATAGCCTGCCTAAGAGTGAGTTCTTCAAACTCTTGAGTTAAAGAAACTGACAATTAGATTTTCATCACCACCAGACTCGTCAGAGGGATAATCTCTCCATCCACATACTGAGAACAACTAAGGCTGACTGCGGACATGAGAGGCTGGGGTGGAACTGTACAGCTGACTACATATGAATACTAGAAAGCTCCCTACCTCAAGAATATGAGGATTGTAAAAAAAAAATATACAAAATATCAGTATATAGTTTTGTATATTTCTTTTAATTAAATCAAGATGATTGGTTATTTTAATTATGAAATGAAGTATCATTTATTATCATTAAGATAGTCGTGTACATACTCTGTTAAAACCTGATACTTGCTTAACATTAATTTTTTTTTGGCAGTAAAGATTTATTATTATTATGCCAGATAAAAAAATCCCTCAGTATTGTGGAAGATCCAACACCTGTTTCCATCAGATAAAGCTGATGAAATTAATAATTCTTTTATTTATTTAAAATTATTTCATACTTTGAAACCAACTTACTAAAGTATATAATTTTTATAAAAGTATACATTTTCAGTGATAACATGCCAAATTGTTCTTTGAAAACTTAATGAATAATTATAATTAAAGATAATTTGTGCTAATTTTACTAATTTCTTTCAATGTTTTTGGTCTGATTTTATTTGATCAGGAAAAATGTTTAGCCTTTTAGTGCTGGTATTCTCGCTACTCATTATAGGAGATTTTAAAGTAAAGAAATGGTTCAATTTAATTTAATTTATTTTAATTAGTAAGTCATTGATGAATAATAATATGAATTTAAAATACTATAACATAAGTTAACATTATATTATTAAATTACAAATAATTGTAGGATAAAGAAAAGAAAGCCAGTAAAAGATTAAAGTGCCTTCATTATTTATATTTAAAATATAAACATTAATTTAATAATCTCATAAAAATCATAGCAGCTACAATTTAGTTAACATAAAACTACAGTTGCTAAATATTTGCTTCTAAATAAATTAGGCCTTTAAAGAGGAATAGACCTTGATTGTTGTCTTGTTTTTATATTGCAACATCTTTTTTTTGTTTGTTTTAATTTGTTAACTTTGAAAAGAAGAGTGTAAAACAACATGGAACATATATTTACTATTTAATGATACATAGTTTCAAATCAGTATTTTGTATGAATGATTACAATGTACATGTTGATAGATTAAATACTACAAAACCATAAAATTGGTCATATATTACACTTTTTGTTATCTTAATGAAATATTACACAACATTACATTACAAAATTATTCATAAAATAAGTTATTATACATATTATTTTGTGACACTTAGTTTTTGTACAATACATGTCTGGGTAGTAAGTTGTTTCAGGATTTAGTGCCGCACTGCAATGTTTTCATGTATTGTATAAAATATAGTTGCCATTTAAGTGAGTCATTCAAAATGAAGGTGTAACATTGAACAATATATGCCAATTAAAATTATCTAGTAATCTTTATTCTGACTAAAAAGCAACATTCAAAGACACCATCCTCTTTTGGCAACAGCTTCCAAACCACATCATATTCCCTCTGAAACATTTAATAGTACAGTATTATAAATCAATGTAACATTAAACAGTTTACATGATAAAGAGAATTATTGGCTTTGTTAGATGTCAAATGTTGCCGTCTAATGGTTAGTTTGAATTAGATGATTCATGCTCAACCAGAATGCAGTTCAAACCTTCTTTTCAGACAAAATGGGTTCAGTATTTCAAAAATTTAAAATTCTTTACTCCTCAGATCGACTGGATCAACTATTGATTTCAGGTAAACTGACTTCACTGTCCCTCATTCCTATCCAAATGTAATATATATATATATATATATATATATATATATATATATATATATATATATTACAAATTAATTAACTCATTTGGATAGGAAATTTTTGAGGACCTGAGCTACATTCTTAAGGACAATAGGTCTAAACATAATGCCAATTGGCTGGTTAGTGTGTGTGTGTGTCTATATATATATATATATATATATATATATATATATATATATATATATATATATATATATATATTGGTATGGAAAGGATAGAGAGATAGGTTGTGGCTTACCTGAAAGGTTCAGTTCCTCATGGCGACACCACACTTCACTTTCAGGTAAGCCACAACCTATCTCTCTATCCTTTCCATACCAATATTTTTGACAATGTCACATTCTCACTATTACAATATTACTTTTTACAGAGAACCTTAACATGGCACTGATATTGGATGAGCAATCTGATTTGACATTTTTTTATCAAAACATTCACAGAAGCAAAACATTTCCAAACTTACCGCAGGATATGCCTTGCTGATAGTAAGGTTGTAGGAGTAAGTCTGTTGTACACCTGCACTTGTGGGACATTGTGAGAACTGGCAAGCTTCCTTATTCATTCCTGTGAATGGAAGGTCCCTATCGCCTGTGTGCCAGTAAGCCATGCTGGTCAGGTTTGAAGCTGTGCTCCCTACACAAATTGTCAGAAACAATATTTTACAGCAGCCTCATCAATTTTTTCCTATATTTATATCTATCTATCTATATATATAAAATTTATAGAACTAAACGTAATATATACAGTTCATTATAAATATAATGATACTGATAAATAAATGAAATGGCCAATACATCATAAATAATTTACAGTTCACAAATGAATTAAATACTAAATAACAAAATCACATGATTTGTCGTAACAGTGTATATTAAGGTAAATTTAAATTACTTTGTGTACTAACAAATTGTTAAGCTCTCAACTTACTAAACAGAAAAAAACTAATTGATTTTCAGTGTGTCCTTATGTTACTCAGTTTTTTATTGTCGATTATACCTGCTGAAGCATTTAATTAGAAGAATACACTTCCAAAGATCATCTTCTAAATGTACAATTTTAAGAATTCTTTAAATAATCTTAGTGCAGTGGGATTTCATAATATGAAAATACATTATTCTCGTTTCTCTGCTCTAATATTAAGCTAATAGTTATGCTTCTTCATCTATATAATTTAGTTACTTCAACACTACTCTATATCATATCCAATCATGCATATTTTGGTTTATATTTGAAATCTAATGGCAATGGAGAGTTTAATTCAGATATATTATTTGTTAGTAATTCCACTGTCAGATTTGGAAATAAGTTTGTGATTGCTACAAGGATAGGGCATCATATGAGCTGAGTATTGTAATTTAAACAAAGTTGTATAAGTGAGGGAGAAATTATATTTCAGATTGTAAATACAAGAATCTGAAACAATTACAATCATCATCATACTTAGTAACTTGCACTTTAATGGTATTTCATAGCATTGGCAGTATACCCTAAACATTTTTTTGGACATATAAGAACCTCCTACATTTATTTCCTTATATTTTAGTTAGTAACTGCTCTATTAAATGTAAAATAAATAATAATTGTAAACACCTTCAGGATTTACCATAACGTTTGGTGTAAATTTGTTCCACTGTTTCTTTGTACAAATTAAGCATAATTCATTAGGGATAAACAGAATTCTATTTGCTGTCCTTATTTGAAAAGTTAGAACTAGCTCTTCTCATATTTTTATTAATATTATGTTCATGCCATCAAATTAATGATAATTATTTTCTTAATTAGGTAAAATAACCAAATGACACACACAATGAAGTGATGATGTAAGTAGCACACAACATTTCTGGAATTGTTGTTTCTTTTGTTAGGTGATTAAAAATACAAAAGCCACTGGATTTAGTAGTTTTATGACTCATGACTCTCGTGCTTTTAATTGCCTGAAAGGAACAATAATTTGAAAAGCATCGTGTGGTATTTATATAATCACGACCATGTGTGAGGACGACAATAGTACAGGGATATATTACCATCACCACTCTAATGCTTTTAGATTAATGTCAATTTATTGACTACAACCATTTATTTTCTTTTTATACAAAGTAAATGTAATCCACGTTGGGCAACTCCCCTTTAATAGCATAGGAAAGGATTTGAAAGAGGGGATGTGGAAGGGTAGAAGAAGGTAGCCAAGGGTTAACTGGGCCCCCGGGCTATATTTTAAGTATCCTACCCGACATTCGCCTAAAACCAATGAAGGAAAAACCCTAGAAAAACTTGCATCAGGTAGGTCAGGCATTGGGTACTTGTCCCACGCCCTTCCGATAGCGGGAGAGGAGTTTGCTGTGGGGACGCAGCATTCCACTCTCCGTGCCTTGACCTATTCCAATGGGAATAGCAGACAACTCTTACCGCATGCCCAAGGTCTGTGACCCTGGAACATACACCTCTCAGAACAGGCCGAGGTGCTTCGGCTTGTGGGAAACTTAGTTCAAAAACAGAGAGGAAAAGGCATCCCCGAAGGTAGCCCCTTCGTATCTCTCCTACAAGGTTTTGCCTGCGGGAGAACATCCCTCGCAGGTATTGCCTGCGAGAGAATAGCCCTCGCAGACCTTGTTAAAGTTAATGTATCATTTGCATTGTTATTTCTAGAATATATATTGCTCCTTTGGCTACAGAAAAGTTGTTCATCTTACAAATCAGTTTTTTATTAAATCATTTATATTAAGCCTTATTACTTTTTAAATTAACACCAAAGTGTTCCATTGAGTAGCATACACTAATAATACCCAGTCAGCATCTAGTTAAATTAAAGATACTTTTGAGTTTTGTCAACTGATAAGTGCAGTTGTGTCGCTCGAGGCTCTTCTTCACACCTGAGGAAAAGGGACAAGGATCCCAGAAATGATGTGTGGTATTTATATTATCACTATTTTGTCTGTTTTGGCTATCTTTCTTATTCATTAAAAATAGTTCCATTTATTTTGTGTTGTGAGTCTATCAAGTGTATTGTTACTATTCAATCAAATTTTCCATTTGCATTCAGTAAACCTCTGACTAACTGATTGTTATTTCAATGGTTGCTAACATATTGTCAATCTGAAGTTACACTGGAAGAAGTCTCAACCACTGTCAGATGGGTGACAAAAGATTGAGTAAGAAAATTCTTCTGATAAAGTTTACAGTAAAGCTGGTTCTCTAACTGACTATCTTTAATTATTTAGGAAAGAAATAAACTATCATATAACTGGCTATATATATATATATATATATATATATATATATATATATATATATATTTGTAGTTATAATTAAAGAACAATTTATTCATTACCTGGAGTGAAGTCAAACTCGATGGATGCAGTGCGACCTTTCCTGATTGCGCACCGCTTAGTGTCTTTGCAGGGTGTCACTCGTACATTGTGGACTGTGCAATTCTGCGGTTGGTCTGCCCTTACTGTTAACATAGAGCATCAACAGATCAATTTCATGGCATTGGCAATGGTAGAAAACAGGGTTTAAGAATCAGGGAGAATCGACACACTGGCCATGTGTCACTCATAAATCCAGAATGTGTCATATAAGATGAAAGTATTGCAGTTATGTACGTAGGCCACGGCACTCAATGGCTTGTCGAGGCATCGAAGATGAAGAAGAATTAATCAAGGTTAAAGGCACGATATTATAATTACCCGTTTCTAGATTATCTCAAATTAGAATAATGGAATGAATCATTCGGCAACAAGGGCGTTCATTTAGTCAAGATTAAAGGCACGATAATATAATTACTCGTTTCTAGATTTGTTAAAATTAGAATAATGGAATGAATCATTCGGTAACAAGGGTGCGCGTTTAAGAAGACGAAGTGTTTCAGGGAGGCTATCATACGTTTCGTCGAGGTTGCACATTATTCAGAATATATTTAATTCTTTCAAACTTCGTCGCGGTTTCATCTTAATCAGTATATAGTTAAATTAATATGTATTACCATCTTCAATGTTTTCACCCGGTTGGAATCCCGAGAACTACTTGTTTGTCACATACACCTGGAAAGCCTTCTTTCGATAATATATTTAATTAATTCAAATTTTTGGCATACCTTTCAAGAATTTAATTTTCCCCATTGATTTATTCATTTAAATTACGGGCTAGTGATATAAATGTTTTTTCCATACAAAATTTAAATATGTTCCTCTTGCTTGCAATTTTTTTTTCACAAAACAATATTTTTTAATCTGTTTATTATTTATATATATTATTTCGAATTCTTGATTATCTGGAGGTTCCATATTTTGTGCTTATACACACGTCATTTTATGGTAGGTAGTTGGGCAATAAGTAACATGATTAAGTAGCTCTGCAAAATGATACGCGTGTAAGGCGTGTTGCTCGATAATAAAAAAGTTAGTAGATGAAGTAAAAACATTTTATTAAGAATTTCTATGATATAAGTTCGTAGGAGTCTTTTGGAGTTGGTACTCTTGCACTGGAACTGAGCACTGGACTTCGATCTTAGCCTAAAGACAAGATAATCTATTTCTGTTGCCTGGTAAACAAATTATTTGTTGGGTCAACGGCTCAGTGTTCTACTTCCTTTGTTTTCTGCAGTTTATGTGCACATGTTATTTATTATTTTCACATATTTCAGTATGGGTTATTTATGTGGGAGCATATATTTTCATCATTCTTCTTATCCTTGAAGCTTTGACTCTGCCCAGATCTTTGGAAAAAGTATCTAATATAATTAACTCAGTAAATAATCAATTGAACACTTTCTGGAAATATTATAGGTACTGTTAGAGTTCAAAAATGTAATTATTGAAATAACTATTTTAATGTAACAATCCGTGCACAGTTTCGATTATAAATATAAATGTTGACTTTATGCATTGTATCATTCTTGGAGAATCAGGATGAAAACGAGTGAAGTTTACTCGGCAGCATTATCTTAAAGTAGACTATTATTATTATTTGCGAATAAGAGAATAAAGCCTGCACAAAGTACGTTGAAGTGTGGTTTGCTTTCCTTTGTGCCGAAATTTCTCTCATTGTTTTATTATGGACTTTCTTTCTCTCTTTAGACCAGATTGTTCCAGTATTACTTTTTGGATTTTCCTTATTCTCAACTTGCCATTTTTAATCTATGGGATTTCCAGTAGTTTTCATATTTTGGTGACATTGAAAATCGGTTTTAATTTCGCCAATGCATTTCATAGTGTCTGTTTCGGCTTTACTGCTGTTTTCATAGAATTCGACTATTAGTTTTGTTAGTCTGTATGGTTTCAATTTTTTTAATGCGAGCATAAAATCATAATTGTCGCTTTCTAATGTCGCAGTGAATATTAGTAATATATGTTTTATTTCCTCCTTGCTTTTGAGTAGGTATTGTTAGTCTCTCATTTTGGTCCCAAATTTGTTATGATTTTGCGTTCATTATTCCCGATATTTTCTATATATTTTTCCTCTAAATTTAGACTATATTATTCATGCTCAAAGCTAAGTACGAAGTAGGAGAATCATAGTAGTAGAAAGAGATCTTTTTCTATCTTTAATTTCATAATTAATTATTTGTTTTAAGATAATACTGTCAAGTAAACTTCACATCGTTTTCATCCTCCTACTCCCAGAATGGAACAGTGTAGACTTGCATAATGTCAAAATTTATTTTTTAAATCAAAATTGTGCACGAATTGTTGTAGTACAATAGATGTTTCATAAATACATTTTTTAACTATTTAAGAAAATATTCAATTGTTTATTTACTGGATCAATTGTATTAGATACTTTTTCAAAAGTTCATAAGCACGGTCAAAGCTTCACGTTGCATGAAAAGAAAAATATAAGCTCCAAAAAACGAAAATATCCCACACTTAAATTTTTGATACACAGATACATAGATCTCTAACAATTATATTAATTAAAATATTCACATTTTCTCATAATTGATCTGGGGTTACATTCTCACAAAATACAACACTATAAACTGAAGTATCGTTTATCAAATGTGTAAACAAAATCAATCTCAAATAATAATAATTTATTTGGTAAAATGCTACTATTAACAACAACTCAAAATTTTAGATAAAATTAATTATCTAAGTAAACCGATAATAAATACATTAGCCATATCACAATTTAATAAATAAACAGAAAAATGGGCAAAATGTAAGAAAAAAGTATTATTGAACTAAAACTTGAAATTATGATAATTTTACAACGTTTCGTAAACAATTTTGGGACTTCAGGTAATAGACTGCTTTGAATGTACGCAATGACAGTAAATTTGTATTTGGACATCTAATTTTTATATACATTTATGCATACATTGAATAATACATTTTTTCTGACAAATTGGCAGTTTTTCTGTTTATTTGTTAAATTATAAATGTCAGATCAACTTCGATATAAAATATCACAATTTCTTATTTCATTTTGAAACTGGTTAAAATCTTCACTGACAAAACTGTATGTAGTTTTAACTCGGGAAAATATTGTGAAGTAGCTCATTTAAAAAATGAAGCGAAGTAATTTTATTCGATCATTAATAGATTAAATAATAAAAATAGAAGCCTTTTTAGTCAGAATTTTTTATGTTCAACTTATAAACACGAAGTTTTGTCATATAGTTATAATTGTTTACAACATAATTGCTTTGGTAATAACTGTAATTAATTGGTTACAAAAATCTATAATGGTTACAATGATATTATATTGCGAATTAATTATTATGCCTGACTTCCTGATACGTGATTTTTCGAATCAATAATTAACATGATGCTTAGATTCAAAGTAACAATTCATAAGTTTTGATACTTCTATGGAAAATCGCTAATGTTTGTAGGCTAGTCGTTTCTAATTAAAAAAAACGTATGTTTGATTTGTATGTTCCATTTAAGGAATTATTAAAAACTATGAAGTCAACGTATGATTTAAAAATTCTTAACGTGTTCATCCTCTGTCACTCAAAAGTAATTAGAGGGTCAACAAAGCGCCAGTGGGCATTAAATAGCGTCTAGTTATATTTATAGAAGTTTAGATTCACACGCATTTAGTATATCGTACATATTTTACTCGCGGTTTTCTTCGGCTTTCTTGTAAACTTTGTCACAAAATTAACTTCAAATTTTTCCTTCCCTGTATTTATAAACTTTTTATTACTGTTAAGGTAAGACAAATCAAGCATGCAAAAATACCGCGGTAAGACATCAAACACTTTTCCAAGGCTTACACTAACCTACAGCATACTTTCTCCGCATATACTAAGATTACTTGTGGCAGGCTAAACATTTTTTAGAATGAAAGAATTGACCTTCCAATCCACAAAATTTGCTCTTAAAATAAAGTTCGACCTACGTACACATCCTTTGGGAGACTACTTTTTCTACTCAGAGTTATGGCGTCTATTTAATTAGGAATGTAATCATTTAAATGAAGTTGGATCATTATGTAAATGTTTGTGTTACTGGTACGAGAAGGATTAAGTCAAACGAATCATTTATCATTATAACTCTGATTCATAGTTTGTTAAAATTTCCTTATCGAATGCAATTACATACACTTCTGCTTTCTTCTTTAAGAAACTGCCACAATTAATTTAAGTGCTGTCTAATAACCAAAGTCAATTTAAAGCTGAGCTGACTTCATTTCCCCTCAGACACTCCTATTCAGTAAAAGAATTTTAGAATCTCGGTCACAAAATCTGAGATATACTTTTAAGTTATATTGTAAATAGTCTGCATGAACAAGAAAGATAGCCAATACAGACAAAAAAAGGGGTAATACCACACAACGTTTCTGGGATCCTTGTCACTTTCGTCAGGTGCTAAGAAGAGCCTAGAGAAACACAACTGCACTGGTCAGTTGACAAAACTCAAAAGCGACGAAAACGCAACGACAATGGGAGAGCCGAAGGGTTGGCGTAACAATAAGGGAGCAACGACATTGTCGATGCGTTTTCGCAGAAACGTTGTGTGGAATTGTATTACCCCTTTTTTGTCTGTATTGGCTATCTTTCTTATTCATTATTTTCTATCAGACGTAAATTTTTTAGTTTTATTAATCATTATCATCATCACAAGGCATTACTAATATTAAGACTGTAAATAGCCAACAACTATTCGTCTGTCTAAGTTTATTTTATATGATCAGTTCAAAATCGAATTATTGTCTATATTTAACATGTACAATGTATACCCTGTGTTATCCAACTATAAGGCAAATACGATTATATGAAATAGACAAAAAAATTAATACGACACATTCCACATCCTTGACGTTTGGATTCTAAACAGGGTCTACGGAATATGGCATATTATTATTTAAAAACTTAAATTTTAAAAATGATTGTTAATAATAATTCAACTTTTGATGAAAAATTATCTGGCATTTATAATAATATTAATAAATAAACAAACGGTCTTTGATTCAGAAAATTATGTATTGAAAAAAAAAATAATTTACCGAAGTTATGTAATTTTTTGGACCGCTTCACGTTTAATAATTTTAAAATGAAAAAAGATTACAAAAATCTTTTGAGTGTTGTCAACTGACTAGTGAAGTTATGTTTCTCTAGGCCATTCTTAGCACCTGACGAAAGGAACAAGGATATCAGAAACGTTGTGTGGTATTTATATTACCCTTTTTGTCTGAATTGGCTAACTTTCTTATTCATTATTAATTTTATGTATAAAACGTGTAAAAAAATCATTGCCACCTATGAGTTTCGTTTCGGTTGCAACAAGCAAGGCAGGAAAACCTTGTCTTAATTTTTTTTAAAAGATTTATAAATCTTACAAAAGAACTAAACGTCGCTATATTAAATTTTTTTGTCAACAAACAATTTCCCGATACAAGGCCGTTTGGTTATTTATTTGAATTCAATTTTAGCTGCCACTGGTAACAACAATATCAAGTTTACTTCCACCGTAATGAACAATAGTGTTTTGTTGAAATTATTAAATATAAAACGTCTGCGTTAAAAGTATACTAATTACATAAATAAATAGCAAAATAACACAAAAATAAGTGCTAAATTGAATACCACAATACGGTTCTGCAATCCTTGTTGCTTCCGTCGAGTGACTGAAAGAATGTAAGAACCGGAACACATCGCACAAACCAGTTGACGAACTCTGTAGGCTTTTTATTTCTATAATTAATAGAAATATGCGTTCAAGTTTACGCATTTTGTTTCTTGTGTTGCTATTTTTACAAAATGCCACGTGTTCTAAAAACCGAAATAATTTTTATGTCTGCGACTTTGAATTTAACACATCGCACTTAAGAAATTATATGTCCCAGGCTACACGCCTGTTTGTTATGCTTCAAGTGAGTCTTGATTGAGTGTCTCTCGTCTCGTGCAATTTGGCACACACGCGGTTTGGAGAGAACCGTTCTTTGGCAACAACAGATGAATATTCGAGAAATACTCAAACTAAAAACGTGCTCTAGGGCCAAAAAATCACTTTTTAGTATTTTAGAATATCTTTCCCGTCCCGAAAGTGACGTTTCGGCCTACCGTGGGATTGTGTCAAATTTAAATTAATTAAATCAAGCATTTTAGCCGAGAAAGGTCTCGGAACCGTTATAGCCCTCTTCGACAATTTTTTTAAAAATAAAATTCCTTACATACTAACAGTCACGTAATAGCAAAGATATCTACAGCAGTACGACCCGATAAGAGTGAGGATGAGGGACGAGGGTAGATGGGGGTGGAAGGTCATATTTAAGTTATAAACATAATGGACTAATGGAAAACACGTAAAGTAATTTATAAATTTGAATGTAAAGATTGGTCGCCGTGTTATATTGGGCAAACCAAACGTGCTGTAAAATCTTTGTTCGAAAAAACATAATCGGAAACTTTTTTGAATACTGAACATGTTGCTAACGTTCCTCATCTTATTTTTTGATATCTTTGGTTATTTGTCAGTCATTTATGTCCGTTAATTTTGAAGTGTGTATTTAGTTTAAGGGTTCTTGTTTATGTTTAAAATTCAGATCGAAACGTATGTAATAATTGTTTTTTGTAACAACTCTGACAATCAATGTTTTACTTTATCTCGTTCCTTACTCAACCATAGCACGAAATCTTGTGTTTTTGCACTCATATACCAATGTGTGACATGGTTATAGTATACGAAGTCGAAGTGGTGATGATCCTATTACAAAGTGGCAATATTTGAGGAGGAAGATGTTCTACGTTTTGGAAAAGAAGGAAATCACTGTTCGGCTTCAGAGTTTCGGCAGGAGCGTCCACACTGTCTTACAGGTTAAATCCAACCTTGGATACTAGGTGTCTCGACTCGAGCAGCCGGGCAGAGCATAGAGCATGTACACCTGTAAGACAGTACAGACTGCCGATGTTCTGAAGACGAGTGGAGTTTTCTATTCCCATTCGAAACGTATCTTGTAACTGGTTTTGGTTAGTCAGTGGAATATATGGACTTACTTTGGGGACAGGCGTCAAAGCCGACTTCCTCGGCCAGGCTGAGGACGGCGCAGCTGAGGACCAGCGCTCCGAGCAGCTTCCACGTGTTGTCCATGGCGTGGCTGTCCAAGGGCGAATGCTGCTTCTTGCTAGCTGCTCAGCTGCCCAACTGCCTGTCTGCGTCACTACCCTCTCTCCAAACACGCGCCTGATTGCGCTAATTATCAGAATTCCATTAGCTGATTCCAGTGCTCTCTCTGCTAACATTCAATACAATTACTATTTCTTTTCATCGGGCATATAATGTTTACTGAAATTTTGTTAAACAAAAAGCTTTTCGTTAGCAAAATTTCTAAATTTGAAATGTTACGCATTTTACATACGGCATATTCATATTCCACAAGTATAGTGGTTATTGGAAAAGTTGTCGGCCAGGTGTGAGCGATCGAGTGACTCCCTTGTAATTTTGACAAAATTTTTCAAACTGGCCTTAAAAGAATATTCAAACCGCCCACCATCGTAAATCTTCTCGATATATTAAAATAATGCTTTGCTTTGGTCAAAATAATTTATTAAAGCTAAAACTCTTTTCATCCGCAATTTTGGGGCTTCTTCAGGTAATCCGATAAAATACCTAAATACAAAAAATTATACTATAAATTAGGAATGTAAATTGACCAAAACATAGTTTAATAAGTATAATTAAATCCGAAATTGTGGACTAAACGTTGTATTCAAATGAATTTTTGATTTAATACAATTTTCTAACATATTGGATGCATTGCTTATTTATTTAATAAAAGATAATTGTCAGATTATATTAAATGTTAGATTTACTTTGGTAACCAAAGCCGTGCCGACACCGGGAAACCCATTGTTGGACAAAACAACTGGATTGTATGGACCACGTGTGGTAAAAGGAGGGACGTTTGCAAGGTGAGGGATGAAGTATAAGGCCTAGTACACACTTGTATACAAAGTAGAGTTATTTTGTATCTAGACAATGTCTATAGACAATCGAGTTACAAATTCTTGTATATAGACACGCTTTCAGAACAAAATCGCAGGACATTGGTCTCCCGTCTGAAATGGGAGATTTGAGACAATTCGCAGAATTGTCTACTAATAATAATAACAGGCGTTTATATGCAAACGAAGTATTTTTTTACTGGAGATGCCTCTCTCTTCTTCGCCTCACTAATTTTTTATGCTCCCGATGAAAAGTTGTTTTCAAATTATGTATTTTTTTTGCGTCACCTACGTACACTTAATATTTTTTGACCAGCTTTTCAATAACTATTATCTTCTTAGAGTGATTTTTATATTCTGGATTAGTCACTTCCCACAATATTCTATTGAAAGTTCGTTGGCCACATCTTGATAATAAACAAGAAAAAAAAGAATCGTCCTTCAGTCTACACTGGATAATTGGGGACCAAGTCCACAATGAAATGTTGCGCAACAATGTTTCAAGTATTACATTTCTGAAGGAGGGAGGTGGGGGGGCAATGTTCTGCGATTTTGTTCCGAAATTGTGTCTATATACAAGATTTTGTCGCGCGATTCTATAGACATTGTAGCTAGATACAAAATCGCTCGGCTTTGTATAGAAGTGTTTACTAGGCCTAAGAAGCCAGAGAAAGAGGTTCGTCAGATTTTTTCTTCGCCAGTTGTTGTTGTTAGTGTTTTTTTTTCTCCCCTTTAATAGCATAGGAAGGGCTTTGAAAGGGGGGATGCGGAAGGGTAGAGGGAAGGTAGCCAAGGGTTAACTACGGCCCCCGGGCTATATTTTAAGGATCCTACCTGGCATTCGCCTAAAGAAATGCAGGGAAAACCCTAGAAAAACCTGCATCAGGTAGGTCGAGCATTGGGTACTTGTCCCACGCCCTTCGATAGCGGGAGAGGAGTTTGCTGTGGGGACGCAGCATTCTCTTCTCCATGCCTCGACGAGTTTAGGAGGCAGCTGGCCGACTATTCCAATGGGAATAGCGAACAACTCTTACCGTATGCCCAAGGTCTGCGACCCCGGAACATACACCTCTCAAAACAGGCCGAGGTGCCTCGGCTTGTGGGAACCTTAGTTCGAAAACGGAGAGGAAAAGGCATACCCAAAGGTAGCCCCTTCGTATCTCTCCTAAAAGGTTCTGCCTGCGAGAGAAAATCCCTCGCAGGTTACCTGCGAGAGAATCCTCTCGCAGGCTTTGTCCTCTTCACCAGAGACGTGGAGATGATAATGTTGTTTTTGTACTTATGGTAACGCATCGTAAAACCGCGAGAAACAGGTCCAAAAGTTCTTCCCATGAAAGATTGTAGCCGTTCTTTCAGAATTTGCAAGAGCGATAAGCACGACTGCAACAAGGAATACTAAAACGTCGTGTGTTATTCAAATTAGCACTTATTTCTGTCTGTTGATGGCTATTAATTTATCTAATTACAAATCATTGCTTCCTACACCACGTCTCCGTACACATTGGCGTATTCCAGTTGCCTGACCTGCATACTCAACATACAAGATTTTCCTCCAAATAACTTTTATTATTGAAAATATACGTTTGTATATGTTGAAGAATAATTACAGAATTAGCCAATTAACAAACAAAATTAACGACTTCGGGATTGGAAGACCATAAAAGCTGAAGACACCGCTCGCTAAGTTTCTGAAGACGCCGGAACACATTCCCCAATGACGCCGAGTTTATGTAAGCAAATCCTGTAATTAATTCTTTCGTCACATTGCTTTTGAATAAGGATTCAATTTATTTATTTCATTTTGGTTCGATTTTATTTTAAAATAAATTATTATAGTTATATATTCTGACTATTTAAAACATATTATAAATAAACAACTATATGATTTTAAAAAGACAGGGTTACGTGGCAATATTTCGGCCACAGCAGCGGAGGACGACCCTGACTATCAAAGTTTTGTAAAACGTCATACCTGAAGAGGTCGCAAACTAGCGACGAAACGTAGTGGTAATTTTCAACAAATATATTTTTCTGACTTAAGATGGCTGTTGTTTATTTATAACTGACATAATTATTGGTTTACATTAAAACGGTGGCTCGCAATTTGCATAGAAAAAATTAATACTTAATTTGTGAAATATTTTGATATTGTAATTTAAAACAATTTGGTGATCAAACGATGTAATAACATATCGACAAATTAGGTAAAGTAATTTAAATTATTTTGTTAATTAATTAGTATTTAAATATAATTTAACGCTATTTTTTAAAAAAAAATAGCACCACATTTGTAATGACAGAACTATTTAGGATGTCAATGATATAAGGTTTTCCCGGCTTATCTGCCGGATAAGTAGTTCTTGGAATTCCACCCGGGTCAAAGATGTACATTCCGCCATTGAACCCTCAGGATTTAATCTAACTTTGACCCGAGAGGAATCGCAAGAGCAACTTATCCGTAGACCTATTTACCATATTTCAAAGTATCCATTAACGATGCTACGTCATTATCTCGTCTCTCATTGTACGGTTTCAAATTTACTTTCCCCCTAAAATTTCGTTAACATGATAACATTAGAAAGGGTAATGCTATAATAATATCACTCATGATTTATTAATAACAACAGGGATGGGTCAAAATTAAAGAGGCGGATTGCTCGAAGGTGAAGAGATTTATTTCAGTTAATAGATGTGGCAAGAAACATTTTATTTTGTGGAATGTGAGACTGTGACGGGTACTTCTCAGACTCAATTTAGTGTATTTGAGAAAACCATAAATAATTATAAAGTTTGATTGACTCGCCACAGTCTTCAATATTGAGTTGCTTATCAAATACTATTCCAAAATAACATACGAAACCATTTATATTAAATTTAACGTCATTGCAATTTAGGTACAAACCGATACTATGAAACTCAACAAACTCAACTCTTATTTTAAGGCTAATTAATTGCTTTTATCTTAGTATCTTTCCTTTTGACGTCATTTCAGCTTTGATTTTGAGTTTGTGCGTTCTTGGGACTCTTGCGATTTTTAATCACTTGACGAAAGCAACAAGGATTTCAAAAACGTGTTGTATTTATTTTATCACTTAATTTTGTTTGTTAATTGGCAAATTCTGTAATTATTCTTCATCATATACAAACGTATATTTTCAATAATAAAAGTTGTTTGGATGAAATTGTTGTGTGTTGAGTATGCAGGTCAGACAACTGGAATACGCCAATGTGTGCGGAGACGTGGTGTAGGAAGCAATGATTTGTAATTAGATAAATGAATAGCCATCAACAGACAGAAAAAAGTGCTAAATTGAATACCACACGACGTTTTTGTATTCCTTGTTGCAGTCGTGCTTATCGCTCTTGCAACTTCTGAAAGAACGACTACAACAAGGATTGCAGAAACGTTGTGTGATAAGTAGAGCTTATTTTTGTCTGTTATTTTATAATATGAAGCAACGATTGAGAGTCTGTCTGTGGACTTGGAGAGTTGCTAAGTTGGAGAATGTCGAGGGTGAGGAGCAAAGCGGACGCTCTAAACACACGGAGGAGTTTGTCGTATTTTCTAGGAGCAGGAGGAGAAAGATTCCAGGAAACGAGTGCGAAATTCCCTTTCACATCAGGATGCTGTGCCCGTAAACATCGCCGAAGAAATCTGCACCTCGTACTTCACGGAAACAAATTTTCTGCACAGAACAACTTTTTAAATTTAATTCCTAAGATATTGTGTTATGGAGAGTACAGTAACATATAATTTTGCCATTGGTCAGTAATAGCCAACCATACAATGGAAGTCATGAGTTTAAAATTGTTAATGCCCAATTATAGGGATAAGTTTTGTAATTAATCAAAATTGTGTAGAAGGAATTTTATTGTTTGCAATAAAATAATTATTTATTTAATAAATAAATTTATTCTACTTTAATTAATTTTATTTATTACAGCTTCTTTGTTTTTGTTTTTTTTCAGGAAGAAATTAAATTTAGAAGGAACCGATTGTGGAGAGCATAATTGGATGCTCCAAGAATTCTCAGTGCACATCTCTCACAATTTAATAATACAATTGAGGACGGGAGCGTCAATTAAAAAGGATTTAAGTGTTTTATGAACCGGGTGTTTTATTCAGATTTTATTTTGTGTAACCTCACTCCAGTTATTGGAAGACCGACCTAACAGAAGTAGGTTTTCTAAGGATTGTTCTGCATCACTTCTAAACGAATGCTGAGTAGGATCCTTAAACTATAGACCGGAGACTCTACTTAACCCTCGGCTACCTTGCTCTACCCTTGCGCATCCCCCTTTCAAATCAATTCCTTTAAATGTGAGTTATAGCCACGTGGATTACTTTCATGTAGACTGTCACTCGAAAAAAAAGGTTACCAAACAAATATCAGGTAAATTGAATTACAGGATCAGATTGGAAAAATCTTAATTAATTATCTTACCGTGGTGGGGAGGTGTTTTCGTTCCTCAGTGACCCTGCGAGCTATGATGACGGGAGCTTAAGCTCCTGGTAAAGGGCTATTCAAGATTGACAGGGTGAAGAATAGTCCACTGGTGTTTCAGGTCGGGGATTGTACATGGGGCTAACAACTCGACCTCCAAGGGCTAGAGGGACAGTTAATCGAACCCGTGACCTCCACTTGATAATGTGTGGTGCTCCTTACCAACCAAATAAGCCATCCGAGTAGACTCAGCGTCAGATGCAAGCTTTCTTCACCCGGTTGTATAGACATGAATAAGGTGAGAGAACAATTTACACATTACACATTTTAGGTTTCTCTAAGATTTTTCCCTACATCCATTTAAGCGAATGCCATGTAAGATCCTTGAACTATATACCGGGAACCCTAATTAACCCTTGCCTACCGTGTTCTCCTTTCCCACCTTTCTATGCCCTATTAACAACGGGTAGACTGTTTCTAAAAAATAATATGATTAATTACTTCGTACTATAATATATACTGTAGTTACTTGATAGTGAATCAATTTATAGATTGAAATGATCACTTTGTATCCTAATACTTTCACTTATATGTATTGCAAGGAGATGTAGTAAATATATTCTGCAATCAGATACTATTTTTGGATACATGGTTGAACAAAAAATCTTGCCTCTCCCGACACTGTAAAAATTATTTATTTTCATCGGAGAACGGAATAATTTCAATGTCCTCAATGACCGATATTAGCGTCGAATCCAGAGTTTTTAGGGTCGCTGACTTGGAAAGTGACATTTGTTATGCCAATCTACAGGGTGCGAGGAGATGGAAATGATCCAAATAGGTCCATATTAGTGTTGAAGACATTGTCGTTGAGATGAAAAGCGACTTGCCTGACGTTAAAGAAAGGCGTTTGTCACTTGATAAAACGAATAGTAGTTTTGGAGAACATTATAACATGTGAGGGGCGAAGTAATGTATGTATATATAACCAGAATATGCTGGAGTCTGAGTAGGGAAAGTTATTTAGATCTGTTAGTTAAAATTAGAGATTTGAGAGTAGAGACATGAGAGTTTAGGGAGAAGTTAATAGAAGAATGAGAGCTTGGAGAAAACTTAGTTATGTTATTTAGTTGGAAGATGGTGTCTAGTAGTAAATGCTATATACTGCAATTCGCCTAAAAGTGATGCAGAAAAACCTCCATCAGGTAGGTTGGGCCTTTGGTACTTTTCTCACGCCCTTCCTATGGCGGGAGAGGGATTTGCTGTCGGCAGGCATCATTCCCTTCTCCGTGCCTCGACCAGTTTCGGAGGCAGCTGGCCGACTGTTCCAATGAGAACAGTGAACAACTCTTACCGTATGCCCAAGGTTTGCGACCCCAGAACATACACCTCTCAAAACAGGCCGAGGTGCCTCGGTTTGTGGGAAACTTAGTTCAAAAACGGAGAGAAGAGAAGGCATCCCTAAATGTAGCCCTGCCCGTCTCTCCAGAAAAGTTTCCACAAAAAAGAAAAACTGGCCTCTCTGGTTCTCTCCAGCCGCGTTTCGTGCCACGCCTCAAATTTTTTACTTCTTTCTCCTCGTATTTCAATTTCCATTTGGGACCAAATCAGCCCTCCTCCTGCTTCCCTAATATGTCCGACAAGTCGTTGTCACCAAATGTCCCAGCTAAGTGTTCTTTGTTCGCGGTCGGTAACTGCTATTTTTCAGATGGCGCCTACCACGCTGGAATCTAACTTCCTCTCTCTTCTTCCAACACGTCCGAACCATCTGTTCCAACGGAATGGAGCCGTTAGGTTGACTCCAATCTCGGATTTCCTCTCTTTTTCGCTCTGTCACAAATCTGGTGAAAATTACAGTTTAAACGAGAAAAAAAAAATAATCGCCAAAAAATACGCGCGTTACAGCTGCTGGCAATATCAATTATGGACTTATAAAATAATTTCGTTAGTTATATAGTATTAGACGTATATGAGTCACTCAAATTTGAAGCTATATATTCAGACAATAAAAACGATAATCGGGATGAAAAAGGTAGAAGCAAAATTTAAGCAAGGAACACAGAATTTAAAGATTAGCTGAGGAGCCAGTTACGTTGGTAACATTCATCACCCAAACTGTTCACAGCAACACAGGCAGTTTCAAAAAGTAAGCAGAGAATAATCAATTGAAACAAAAAATTCAGCGATAACAGTCAATTTACCTTAAATTTGCTACACACCACACTGTGGAAGTGCACAGCAATTCGAGTGTACATCCGTATCTTGGAGAAAACTAATTATGCTCAACGAATACAAAAAGCAAATGAAGTTAAACATAATAGTCTAACATTGGAGACGTTAAATGCACTTGGATATGAGATTCAATGACAATTATGAATGTAACTTAATCAGTCGCAGAAATTCGTAGACAATCACATCACATCTCTTTTCGGCAGTGGTGAACCGAATAGGTTGCGGACTCACGGACGTATTCTCGGAACTGATAGTCTGTCACTCCCTTACGAAGATCTCATTCCTCTCTTTACCACTCGTATTTAATACATATATTCTCAAAATCGGCAATAGAATAGCATAACAATATTACCTCTGAAATTAAATCAATTTGGTATAAAAATTAAAAAGTAGCCAAAGAACATGCAAAACTAAGACGTAAATAAATACAATCCTCGTTGGTTCCGTCAGTTGATTCAAGAAACGCAAGTGTCGTAAGAACGACACACACCACGAGCCAGGTGTAACTAAGCCTGCGAGAGGATTCTCTCGCAGGTAACCTGCGAGGGATGTTCTCTCGCAGGCAAAACCTTGTAGGAGAGATACGAAGGGGCTACCTTTGGGGATGCCTTTTCCTCTCCATTTTTGAACTAAGGTTCCCACAAGGCACCTCGGCCTGTTCTGAGAGGTGTATGTTCCGGGGTCACAGACCTTGGGCATACAGTAAGAGTTGTCCGCTATTCCCTTTGGAATAGTCGGCCAGCTGCCTCCTAAACTCGTCAAGGCACGGAGAAGGGAATGCTGCGTCCCCACAGCAAACTCCTCTCCCGCTATCGGAAGGGCGTGGGACAAGTACCCAATGCCCGACCTACCTAATGCAGGTTTTTCTAGGGTTTTCCCTGCATTTCTTTAGGCGATTGCCGGGTAGGATCCTTAAACTATAGCCCGGGGGCCCTAGTAACCCTTGGCTATCTTCATCTACCCTTCCGCATCCCCCTTTTCAAATCCCTTCCTATGCTATTAAAGGGGAGTTGCCCAACGTGGATTACCCTCATGTAGCCTAATGCCCTAAAAAAAAGAACCAGGTGTCGTTGCTTACTTCGTTATAGCTTTGCTTTCGGGTCTACATAGTTGCAAATCATTCACTAGGGGCGCTCTTTTTCCCGCTGATTTACCATTTCATCCTTCACCCTTCACTCCTTCAAAATTTCCATACACTCTTTCGTTTAGATACAATTTACTAGTTTGAAAAGTTTTCTCATGATATATTACCATGTATTTACACTCCAGTAGTAATTTAATTCAAGAAAAAATGGTAGTTAATTTTACTTTATTTCTGATGGGGGCTGAAGGTGAACAATTTCCATTAATATAATAATGGTTAAACTCCTCGTTTCGTGTACGAACCAAAGATAATATACTTCTATTAGTGGAATTGTACAGTAATATTATCAAAACTGTAGTACTTGAGCCGGCCTGTTGTGGTTTAGTGCTCAGCGTCATTACCTATCACTGAAGAGGTTCCGAGTTCGAATCCCGGCATGGACGTTTGTTCTCGTCCTGGTCACGAAAATAAGGGTTAAGACTGAAGGAAAATCGACACACTGACCACTGGTGTGGTCCTAAATCCAGAATTTGTCGTGTCAGTTGTCTCGGTATGTCAATGGGCTGTCGAGCCAAGGAGTAGAAGTAGAATCCTTGAAGTGACACATTACATCACACTGCTTTGAGAAATAAGATTCTTATTAATTAGTTCTGACGTTTATTCAGCATTTCTGCTGGATACCAAACTCATTTGTAATAACACCGATGAAATAGATCTGAGAAAAGTTTTTGATCGTTATGTAGGCCTATATGTATGTAGGCTCAGTACTAGAAGTTGATTTAAAAATAATTAAATTCATGGATTTCACCATCATTTCTCGATTAGTTTGGATGTTTATCAATGCAATGAATCGGGTTTACAAAAATAAACTGAATAAAGGAAATATGATTTTATCGCATTTGACAGAAATCAACGAAATTATGTACGATTCACATCACATCATATTAAAATGCAATTTAGCAAAACTGATGATGTAACATTATTTGCAATATCTCGTTTAGTTGTCGCTCTACCTTCATGACGGAAATGTCTAATTCCGCACATCATTTTCGAGTCGTTATCAAAACTTGTGTATCGGATGTTTGTAAATCCTTCATCACGTTTTACGTGTCACATTACGAAGATCATTACAGGACACGTTACGCAACTAAATAAAGAGACGTGACTGTAGAAATAATTAATTTTGAAAGACTCGGTTCAAAACCAAGACCAGATTAAATTGAAATTGCAACGGTAACATTATTTCAAGTGGCGTTCTTCTACACGTCAATATTTTATAATTGCAGGAATTAACAAACATATTTCGTTTTTCTTGGCGAATAAATTGTATTTACATTTATTATTCACGCTGATGAACATAATTTCACTGAGTCGCGCAATTTATAGTGAAACTAAGCTTGGCGGAATTCTGCTGTTCTGTTCACAAAACTACAAACCTAAATCCATCACGGCGAAGATATTCTGTAATATGATTTCTATTCTATGATTTTACATCAGAAATATATGTGTCTGAGCACAAAAAAAAGGGGAAAATCTGGAAACACTTTTAAATACAGAGTGAAAGAAAGGTTCTGTTTGTGTTTGAATAATGTTATGATAGAGAGGTAAGGATAAATTGACGGTGAAATGAATATTTAAAAGACTGAACAACTTCGCCGTGGTTGTTCTTCTGAAATCTGTATGTTTTATGACACTAACTTAATCTCTCAAAAGTTGTGTGTAAATATTATTTTGTATTCATATTAATCACACTCAGACGGACTTTTAGTTGTGGTTCTTCTCATAGTTACATTAAGATTTGTTAACGTTTTTGGTTACATTTTCAAAGACAGAACTTTTCTGAAGAGACGGGCAGGGCTACATTTAGGGATGCCTTCTCTTCTCTCCGTTTTTGAACTAAGGTTCCCACAAGCCGAGGCACCTCGGCCTGTTTTGAGAGGTGTATGTTCAGGGGTCGCAAACCTTGGGCATACGGTAAGAGTTGTTCGCTGTTCTCATTGGAACACTCGATCAGCTGCCTCCGAAACTGGTCGAGGCCCGGAGAAAGGAATGATGCTTGCCGACAGCAAATCCCTCTCCTGCCATAGGAAGGGCGTGAGACAAGTACCAAAGGCCCAACCTACCTGGTGCAGGTAGCAGGAGGAGGGCTGATTTGGTCCCAAATGGAAATTGTAATAGGAGGAGAAAGAAGAAGTAAAAAATTTGAGGCGTGGCACGAAACGCGGCTGCAGTTTTTCTTTTTTGTGGAAACCGCGATGAAGGGTTTTTGGTGCAGACGTTTGGTGGACACAACTGGTGGAAATATGAGTTTTTAAGGAGTTATGCGCAGTTTTAGACAGTTTGGTGAAGATAGACTTTTTTGGGAGAAGACAGCTGAATGGAGCATAAAGCTACAGGTCCGAAAGGAAGACTGGATAATCTGGATACTGGAAATACCAAAAGTACATTTAAGTAACAGATGTGCATCATCCACTCCATTGCGAAGACCAATTGGCAGTTCGTCGTGTTACAAGAGCGAGAACCACAAATGTGTCGGCCTGCCGTGGTGTAGTGGCCAGCGTCATTGCCTGACTGGCTGAGGTCCCGGGTTCGTATCGAACACGTCCTTGTCCTGGTCGCGAAAACTGGGGTTAAGGCTGAGGGAGAATCGACACTGACCACATGTCACTCCTAAATCCAGAAAGTGTCATGTAAGATGACAGTTGGCACTTGTTGAATAGTAGGAGTAGAACCACAAATGTGTGCAGATTGATGTATGTACGTTCCATCCAAATTATTTAATGAGATATTCTGCCACTCTATAAATATCCTATAAATTTTCTTACAATCTCATCAGGATTATATATTATTTAAAGGTAATAAATATTGTTGTAAATTATATTCAGAGTGTTCATTCGGTTGACTTCCAGAAATCATACAACGGTTTCTTTATATAACTGAGAACTCTTAATTCACTTCCGGTAGCAGTATTATGGTCTTTCTTCCTTGTGAACTAATATTAAAGATTATTGGTTGTAGCTTCTTGGTGCTTTCCATTTCTTTCAGATATTACTTAAGAAAGCGTAGTCTTCTGATGAAGCTAAGACAAGGCCAGGCTTTCAGATGTATCGTGTTCCAGTCTCATTGGACGGAAGCGGCGCATTAGTCCAAATGAAGGTGCAAGGCTACCAACAGACGCATGTACCAAACAATGCTGCCACAGTACTTTCTCAGGTTTATACATGGTTTATGCTTTTATAATGGCGTTAAATGAAAATGTCAGATACATCACTGCTGTTAGAATTACTAAACCATGACAACACTGTGTTGAGGCATGTCTGATGCTGCTCCATATTATAAGTATTAAAGCTCCCTACACATTTAGAATTTTTTTTGTAAAACCTACGGTCACAGAATTCTGTTTGTATTTAAACCCAAATTGGATATAGTAGGAAAGCTCGAGGAAGACCACTTGATCGTTTGAAGAATTCTTGAGAGTATGAAAATCGGGTTGACCAGACGACGTGTTGTGGAGCACGTGAAAAATTTTGTTAGTACGAATAATTGGTTTTAGTTTTTCTATTTTAAATACCTTAGGATGAATATGGCACGTAAGCTACCGAACAAATATATTGATTTTAAACAGGTGACCGTCCAAATAGGTCTTATTTCTACTTCCAACTATCAACATTTAACGGTCAACCAACCCAATGTATTCAGGTCTTATATACATAAGTAACAAATATTAACATAAAAGTCGTTTGGATACGCAGGAAACATGACAATTTCCAACAACAACAACCACTTTATTGACTGTAATGTGTAATCTCATAGTTCTGAATCAAAATATACTTGCCCGGAGCGAAATGATACCACGCAACGTTGATAGTTTTCAATAATTGTACTTAATCCCTTCTTTGCTCCACGTCAATCTCAATATTAACATAAGAAGTCCAAAAGGTACTAATAACGGTATTTGAAGCGAGTTTAAGCATTTAAATGAATTTGTGTAAATAGTATTGGTGCAGTAATATGTACTGTTTACCTACTAAATTGTTCGTAGTCAGCTCTGGATCCACAGGAACATCAGAACAGCATATTGAAGAAAGTCTCACATAACTTTGAAGTTATGAGAATATATTCAGAAGATTTTCGTCTATTTGGCTTCGTAGGCATTGGAAAATGATTGTGTATCTGAAAGTTGCGTATTTTCATGTCTAATTTTAATCTTAAAATCGTTGTAAAATGGCTGTTAAATTAGAACTGACAAGCCAACGAAACAGAGCGTTGTTTATTTCTTCCATTTATTTTTACATAATTTATTTGTTAATCTTAAATAAATTCTGTATTATTATTATCATTATGTAATAAACTGAAGTATTGAATTTTTATTATAAAGTCCTTTTGATGACTTATAATGCTGGGTAATATATATTGCTAAATATCAATAACTAACTAATTTTCCAAAAGTAATTTAACACTTCAAGACAATAAACGATATTTTACGTCAAAACAATGTAATAAATTTAAAAAGGGAAGGTTTTTTAAAATTATTTTTGTCATGCCACGCGGTTGAGAAATGTAAATTTTAGCAACGTAGTTTCTGATATTGACTTCTGACATGTGCTAGCAAAATTAAAGTATATTCAGTGATAAAACTCTGCTGACGAATTGTTTTGTGAAACATGAGAATCCTTAATTATATAATTGATGTTCATAAAATTTGCTTACGCATATGCTAACTGTAGTAGACTATTTTCATACTACTGGGGTCAAAATGAATTTTTATAATGTATAACAGTGGTTAACTTTCAACGGCTATTCTATCATAGAAACAAATAACCTCTTTAGCACACATTATCACACTTTTCGATTTGAATGAAGTTGAGTAAAAGGAATTCAGTATCTCATAAGAAATTTCTTTTATTTTTTTAACAGCCATTAGTGACCTTATTTGTCAATTATTCCATTTAAGCACTATCAAGTTCGTGGAAGTTCTGTTATCTGACGTGGTGTGATTCTCTGCCCTGTTGTCCCATTCATTCAAAAACAAGTAAATATAATGTTCAGAAATTGCAAATCATTACAATCTTGCTATTTGGGTCCTCTGTATTGTAGACTATAATTATTATTTTTGGGAATCTGGAATACGCTGTATTGTTCAGTTGCCGTGGTGTGGCTAAAATCCTCGACTGATTGGGTCCATAAGAAAACGATGCATCGAGAGAGAGAGAGAGAGAGATTACACCGGAGTTTTCGAAAAGAGAAAACATCATTGACATAATTCAATATATTGTTCTCGGATTTCAACCGGGTTTTGCATAATTATAGTAGAACGCAACGTTTCGACGACTAAAAGAAGATGACGACAGAGCCTTTAGTCGTCGAAACGTTGCGTTCTACTATAATTATGCAAAACCCGGTTGAACTCCGAGAACAATATATTGAACAACTGCACCGGGAAAGGCTTCAATCTTTGATCATTGACATAGACACAGAGCGGATAAAGAAGAGAGTGAAGACAGCAAACCTAAACTATTTATTTTTGGTGCGACGAGAGACATGCTCTGTACCTGTATCTGCACCACGTTAGCAACACGAGGGATCAGTGTTTCATGACGAATTTACACGAGTGAGTAAGTGCAGTCTTCCACCAATATATATATATGTCAGCTATAATTTAAACCGTAACATTTTTCGGAATAATCACTCAGGGCTTTCTGAAAAACTTATTTATGGCGTCTCTTTTGCGTCTAGCAAAGTCCAATAATTAATTATTAATTATATCAAATTGTTTTATTATTATATTTCGTCATAAAGTGTTTTATATTTTTATAATTATCAGTTTATTTTAATATCATTGTTTAGAAAAATTATAAAAAATCGTAATTGTTTCGAAATTAAGGAAACACAAGCACGACCGTTACAGGTTTAAAATGATATTTTATTTAATCTTGTTCGATTTCTTGTTCGGCCAATATTTTTCCATCCTAAACTGTTAATGTACGGCCTGTAGTTTGCAAATTACTCGTCGCTCTGTTTCGTGAAGTGTCTTGTCCGTCGTATGTGTTTTCTCCTAGTGTGCGTGTGTCAAGTTTTGTGTTTATTTTTGTGTGATGTGTAAATTATATATTTTATGATAGTTCATTCTCGAATGTACTAGTACATGTTGAATATTTTGATCAGAACTGTAAATATTATATTATACCCTTAGTATAGGTAAAGAATTATTATTTTTGTTATTAGTCAAATTATTTTATTTATGTTGTGTGTTCCCGAATTTTAGTATTTTTATGTTAACTTCTAATTATTTATAATTGTAGCATTCAATTCTTTATTGTAATTTTATGTATTGACGTGTCCTATTTCCTCATGCGAGGACTAATGGAATAAAATAACTCAAATAAAATTAAAATAGAATTAATTCAGTTTCACGGTCTTCGGTGCTCAGCTTCGATTGGAAGCATTTCATCTGTTCCTGTTATCTTATTTTTATTAGATGTATCAAATGATAAAGATATAAATTTACTTCTTGACGAGAGTTGGATACATATAACATTTAAATTTATGTAGACTAATTAGATAAAGAAGTATCCAATAAACAGACAAAATTAAGAAATAAAATAAATACCACACATTTCTGTAATCCTTTTTGCTTTGGTCAGAATTTTTCAGGGTGGGAAATAGTTGTGAAGCATCATATTAGGCAAATGTGAAATACAAAGGGTTGACGAATAAGTTCACTTACAAATGGGTAAAAATAAAATAGTATTGTCGAATGTTTAAAAAGTATTTACAGAACGAATGCCGAAATTTTTCCAAGGATTATAAGCGTTAAAATGAAAAATTTACTTCTGTTTGAAAATTAATAATAAGAAAGATAGGCAAATACAGACAAAATAAGTAGTGATATAAATACCACATCTTCTTTAATTATTCAAGTGATAAGAAAACTAACAAACATAAGAGCCTAGAGCGACACAGCTGCACAATTCCGTAGACAAAACTCTAAAGCTCTTTTGAGTAAGATGACTGACTGGCAACCGTTCTGGTAGGCCAAGATCCTCAATAGGCTGTAGAGCCAATGATAATAACCCTCTAGTGGTAAATTCATTTAGCTTACAATCACCTGAAAATGAAAACTAGTTTATCCAAAACTTTTGTAGTTCTTGGTAACCAAGGCCGTCTGTTGACGTCAGAGAAGAGCTCACAGTTACGACTAGGAACTATCAAATTATTGCGCATTATTTCAGAATATAGAACAAGGGACTTGTGTTCGATAAATTCTATATCAATTAGTTTTAGAATTCTCGCTTCGTTATGATTCTCACGTATACTCAATAATTTATGACTTTTCCACTTGGTTAAAATGAACGGTCTCAATCTTGTTATAACGCGTAGGACACAAACTCGCATTGATGTGTGTATCTTGTCTGTCAGGAAGTTCAATAAATATATAAATGAAGAATTACGCTGAAGAAGCTTTGAAAACAAAATGAAGCCGAGTTCTGCGAAATCTTACTCGAGGAAGATGAACAGGAATTCTTTTTTTGTTTATGGAACATAAAGACAAATATACAAATATCTCAGATATCAATGCCATGAGTTGTATGTGTGGCTGTTTCGTAAATACTTAGATGTAAATTCGTTATACATCTGTAAATTTTCACTACGCACTTTCTCTCTCCAGAATATCTTTTATTTTCATTAAATAATTAATAACCAATTTAGTCAGAAACTATCAGTTTGTTAATAGAAATTACATTTAATATTCAATAACTTACCAATTATATTTAACAGAGACCTCTTGGGGAGGCTACCTTTGGGATTGCCTTCACATCTCTCTGGTTTTTTGAACTAAGGTTCCCACATACCGAGGCACCTCGGTCTGTTTTGAGAGGTGTATGTTCCAGGGTCGCAGACCTTGGGCATACGGTAAGAGTTGTCCGCTATTCCTATTGGAATAGTCGGCCAGCTGCCTCCTAAATTGGTCAAGGCACGGCGAGGTGAAAGCTGCGACCCCACAGCAAACCCCTCTCCCGCCATCGGAAGGGCGTGGGACAAGTACCAAATGCCCGACCTACCTGATGCAGGTTTTTCTAGGGTTTTCCCTGCATTACTTTTAGGCGAATGCCGGGTAGGATCTTTAAACCATAGCTCGGGGTCCTAGTTAACCCTTAGCTACCTTCCTCTACCCTTCCGCATCCCCCCTTTTAAATCCCTTTCCTATGCTATAAGAGGGGAGTTGCCACTATGTGGATTACCCTATACATAGCCTGTCAACACCTAAAAAGAATTATATTTAACAACTGTGTAAATATAACATTCCTGCCGCAATGTGTGTGCACATCGCACCTTAGAAATTCATGTTTATTTATATTTAATGTAATTAATTATTACGAATTTATCACTTAATTCAAATTTACACTTGAAGAGATTGAAATAAAATTAGGTCTTGCTGTATTATAATGCTTTAAATTTCTGACTAATTGGCTTATGTTTTTTCCATTTACACTGGCGTTGATTGATATTAGACACGGAGAGTTAAGAAAAAATAATTTCAAAATTATGGAAATGTAAAAAAAATAAAAACTTTACTCCGTTTGAAATACAAGAATTAATTCTTTATAGGAACAATTACTCGCTAAAAAAAATTGAAAGATTCATTTCATGTAATTTTGTATTCTGTCGTTTTCTTCGGAGCCTAATTCCTATTTATCTTATTTTAATTTGTATTTTACATGATATTCATGAGCGGAAAATTTTTTTGGGGCTTTGGAGTCAAATTTGAATTATTATTATTAAGAATTAATTAGCAAATTTTATGCTTTTAATTTATATAATACAGTAAAATAAAACTTTTTATTAATTTGTTAAGTTTAATATCAAAATATCTGTATCAGATTTTATTAATCGAGAATAAGTAAAAAGGAACTTACAAAATCATAGATATACCATCTTCCAATGCGTTGCTGTAAATTTTTAGCCATATGTAATGCGCATTTTCTTTTTGTACCAGTCAAAGAAAATAGCTCCAGATATTTCCAAAATATAAAAACATAGTTGCGGGCTCTTTATTACACGCTTCCATTAGAACAAGGAAACGTCCAAGGAAATCAAAGCCAAGTTTGATGACGTTCATGGACATCTGCGGCGTTGTTTAGAAAAGATTTTAAATGAGTGAATGATTGTAAACGAGGTCAGATATCGTATGGGACGACCTGTGGGGGCTATTAAACCAGAAATGACGGACCAAATACACATGTTGAGTGATCGACGATTCAAATCACTCGAAATTTTTGACTCACAGGCATGTCATTTGGCTTACCGGCTTCAATTTTGTACGAAAAATTGTGTTTGAAAGAAATATCAGCAAGATGTCTGCCGAATTTGCTGAAGCAGTCGTGTGTCCTATCCAAGTAGCTGGTTTCTAATCGTGACGAGTTTCTACGTCAATACATAACGTTGATGAAACATGGATCCACCAATACACTCCAAAGATAAAACAACAGAGGCGAACCGGCTCCGACGACGCTGAAATCGTCCTGGAAGGTTACGACCATAATTTTTTAGAAGCACGTAGAATTTACCAAAAGGACGAACAATGCTAAATGGGAATTATTATGCGTCACAGGACTGTTTGAACCAAGAAAAAGACAAAATGGAGGAGAAGAATACTTTCTTCAATCGAGACAATGCATTATTTCTCTCTTATGCTGTTCGTTGAACAGTTGCCGCATCCATCCCCATGTTTGGCCGCTTGAGATTTTTAGTGCTTCCTAATGAGGAACAAAATGTTTGTCGGAAAAAATTCGAACGCGATCATTGCCGAAACTAACGCCGAATTTGAAGGCCTTCCGAAAGCTGAGTCAAGCTGAAAAGATATTTTGATGAGAAATAAAAACTAAATTGATGAGTTTTGTATTGTTTTGCAAGTACTTATTAATTTGCCAACGCATTATTTAATAAATGTCATAAAAATAAATGTACAAATTAAGTGTCATTTACCAAGGACGTCGTGGCTACATAGCAATGATTATCCTGTTTTTCAGTCTCATATAATACATAAATTGAAATTTGAAACTTTAAGTGTAGTTAAATAGAAGTAATTAGAAACTCAATCTCCGGAATAGATAATTACTGAACGTAATGTCGTTCGAAGATAGAGTAACGAAGATTGGTTGTGACATGTTTTATCGTAAGGAGGCTAAAGGTTATCTGAAAGTTCACTGCGCTTTAGAACTCTCCAACGTATTAGCGGTAGTCGGTCTCAACATCCACAATTATACAAAGAAACTTTGTTTCTTATCACTAAAATGTATGTCAGCTCTTAAAATCATTGAATTCCGGCAATGACTGAGGATTGCTTAAACGCTATCATGATGATTGCCTTCCATTGTTTCAACTTCGCTTAGAAACAAACAACATGTTTACGGAATATTCGAATTAAGTAATTTTTTTTGCGACTTACTGTGTATTGTTTTGAGAAGCACATAAGAAACATAGTTGACTATTAACGAATCTGATCATTACTTTCTTTCATCATATGTTTTTAAAAATAAATAGGCTTAGATATTTTGATTCAAACGAACGCCGGATTCAGGAGCGCAAAAATAACCGCCATGTTTCTAAAAAATACCCGTGTTCAAATGTTAACATTCCACTTGATCAGAAAGCGTTTTGAAAAGTTATGTAATAGTAAAATTAAGATGATGGACACGTGTCGTCGATAAAGTTTTAATAACGTAATATTGAGTTTGTGAAATATACCTACAAGTCTATACAACTTGTAAGAAAATTGTAATTGCCATAGACCACAAAATTTATTGTATCTTAGTATATACTAATTATTAATCATGACGTTTCCTCATATTGTATTTTGCAATTCTTGAAAAAAAAATTACTTGCTTACATTCCACCGTTGGTCTCAATCGAGGTTGCAATTACGTAGGCTACAATAGTTTCTGAATTTTGCTTAATGAGCTCTTAAGACGCAAGATGCTATTTTTCGTATCCTGGGAATTGGGAGCTTTCACTAAAAGGATTAATTTTAAAGAACTCTGCTACAATGTAAATTCAAAATTCGATTCAACAGTTGAAGAACTGGAGTGATGATCGGATTAATACTTGAAGACATTTTCATGTTACTTCTTTATTCTCTAGAGTTGTTTCTTAAGTTGATTTAAATGGATAATAATTGATTTCAAGTATTGAACTGATACCGGCGTATTTCTATTGGCTATAGACTAATACAATTAAACTTCCTTTAAAACAATTGGAAAATCTACACGATTAAGGGTTTCACTGTTTATATCTTCAATTTTAACTTGAGACATTAAAATATACTTCGATATTTGCGTGTTCGGTACGCAGATAGTACTTATGTTGCATTTACTAATAATATAATATTCCTCACACGTGTCAGTGTCTAATCGTATGATTTTGCAGTGCGAAAGTGAAACTTGTTTGTCAGTTCGAAGGGCACGGCCCGATAATGTGCACAAAGCTAAGGCCAAAGTTCTCTGGATACTCTGAGTGACAAAATAAGCCTGATGGAGGGAGTGGATTTGGGTGGATGCATCTGGTGTGATTAAGCAAAACGATAGGAATATCATAAAATATTTTCTAAAAAAAAATTATTTCATTAGATTATATTTTTAAAGTAACATTGTTGTCACTAAGACCCATTTTGAGGAAAAAAAGTGTTTGAAATCAGTTGAAAAAAAACATCTGAATCCATGTATTCTATTTTTCTTAAAAAGAACACATTAAAGTTGGGAATAAGATTTTTTAAAAACTACAAATAATTGAATTAAAGTATGAGTATTTTTTAGCATAGGTCTGTACTGATAAGTAGCAATTAAAAAAACAAATTTATGGAAAATTACTGATCTAGAATTAGATTCTTGAGAATTTCAATAGATGTGCAGTCATAAATTACTGATCTAGAATTAGATTCTTGAGAATTTCAATAGATGTGCAGTCATAAAATATGTCAATATTGTTGTGTTTAAAGAACTTAATAGCTTTATTTGACACAGATTTATTAGTAGTTACACTCTCGATTACACTGCCATTGTTACTTGAACTCTGTCGTATTCTCAACTGTTTTTGACATCTTAGAAATATATAACTTCTTTGGTGAATAGTATTTAAAATTGAAATACTTCAATTAAACTTTACTTTAACAAATATTAAACTATTGTATAGGACTCATTCGAGTGTTTCTCTTCATAAACCCAACTGATTTGATGCAATTGTTGACCTGTCACACAAGCACCAATTAACCCTCTTCATAAAGGTTGACGGTTTGATGAAACCTTGTTATCAACTGTGTAATAGACTTTTGAGTGTTTCAGAAAATCACCCAGTTGGGTCTAATATAAAGGGTAAACATATTTTCAGAAATATACAGTCTTGATGTGTCCTTCATAAAGAACACTAATGCTTAGATGTGCTAGTCTCATATTAGCTTCCTGCTTTCACAGTTCTCCTTCATGCTCTTTGTGGTTCCTCCAACACGTTCAACAAGATACCTCTTTGACAAAACACAGTCAAAAATATCTTACCTTCCAAGAAGGCTGTAAAAAAGTGGATGGACTCTGTTCACAATTCTTCAAATTACGTCGATACTTCAGATTCATAACACTGGAGATTCTGCAAGCTTATTCTCATACGTTGAAAGTAATGTGAAGAAACGTCTAACTATTTTGTTACTTCAAAAATTTTCATTATTAAATCTATGAAATTATCTGGCAACAGTTAAACAGCACCCATAGTCATGTAACTGCTTCATTTAAATAACACATTATGTTGGCAATGGAATAATTTGTCGTTTGCTGTGTAATGAACTTCTCAAACTAATTGTTTGTATATTCTAATATAACTAAAAACATCTATTGCCCATTCATTACATTGCAACCTGTACTTCCTGATTTGTAATAACTTTCCTTTGATACTTCCTCCTTTTCTACCCATTCTCTAAGATTAAGAACTAAATACTAGGGGTACAGTATAGAAGCCTGATATTGATTTTTTATTAGGATTATTGTTTTATTAATATGAAATTTGATGAAAGAATGTGGATAAAACTTAGCTAATAATTTGTTAGACACTATGTTTAAATTCATAGATTGTAATTTAGAATCATGATTATTAATATTTTTGTTGGAATTAATGCTAAAATAGGATTAATGAGAATGATTAAAAACTAAAAATTACAATCTTTATTATCTACAGTGATTTTGAAAAGTATACAAAATGTACAAACATTGGAAGACAAGTCTAAAAGTATCACTTATGAAAACCTAAATATATATATATATATATAATATTACTAAGGATATGACATTGTCAAAAATAGTTGTGATATTTATATGGAAAGGCTTGTGGCTTACCTGAAAGTGAAGTCCGCAGCTGGCAGGTGCATGGAATGGTGTAACAATCTTTCCTGAAGGAGGAGGCTGAGAGCCTCTGAAAATTTGAAGAACTACCTTCGGTTCCCTATGGCTACACCGTACTTCACTTTCAGGTAAGCCACAAGCTATCTCTCTTTAATTTCCATACCAATATTGCAATTATATATATATATACACACACACACATAAATGTACACAATAATAGTAGTTGATTGTGCTCCAATTTTATTGTAAAGAATTGAATGTTCAGTACAGTATAATACAATAAAAATCTTTGGTTTTGGTCAGGTGTGTTATTATTAATAACTAAAACCTGAAATTAAAAGATTACACTAAAAATTATTTAAAATTTGCCTAGCATTTGCTAAAATACACTATATTAATTGTTTCTAGAACTCCAAGCTAAGATATAATTTTAATAAAATTGATTATGGTGTTTTGTTCTCTAATAGATCTGTATTTTGTCTTTGGTGTTGCAATTAAGAATATATCTGTGGATAAATTATGTGAAAGCACTAATATATAAACTAGCATATGTGTGAATCAAATAATGATTTACAAACCCATCAAGGTGGAATCTATATGTTTAAAGTAAGTGGGCTACACTCTCAATAAATTATATATTCTTTCATGGTAAAGAATGGAATCAAGTACACTGTGGTTTGAATATATTTAAGAAAAAGAAAGAATGAAAGATAGCTTTTGTCCCATAAATCTATTTAACTCTTATAATAAAAGTTAATTTAAACTTAGATTAAACAAATTCCTAGACAAATAAGAAGACAATTCTGAACAGCATATAGATATGCTACATAACACACTTGTAGATGTTGGATATAATAAACATTCAAAACATTACAAACAAAACTGCTGGCAAAAGTAACATTGTGTGATTTACAACATTTTGTTCTTAATTGTGCTTATTTGACTACCAATTAATTTAATAAACATAATAGTAGACATTTAAAAAATATTAAGTTAAACTTATTCATGCAACACTATAGAAGGGAACAGTTATTTTAACAGTTTAATGTAAGTTGTAATACATAATAAGGATTCACTTACAAATTGAATCAGGTTTTTTAAACTGATAAAAAATAATGTGCATCAGCTGTCATTTTCATACTGATATATAATTAGCTTTGTAAAATAGAATATAATACATATAATAAAAATATAAAAGAACAATTTTTTGTTATAAGTAACCAGTTTTTAAGTACTTATTTTTATTATACACTATTATTATTTACATAATATAAATTATCACTTCAAACAAATAAAAAGCAAGAGAAAACTATCCACTATTTTTTCTATGTTTTACTTTCTTGAAATCTGATACATGAGATTCTTACATCACTACAAAACAGATAAACAACAACGTAAAAAGAAATTTTAATTGAATTAATAACTCATAAAAACAAGTTTTTAATATTAAAAGTGGAAAACTTTGGAAATTTTGACAAAATCTACACCAATAAAGTTCTGTTTCTTTAGGGAATCTCTGAAATATTACTTCGGCAAACTATTATTGGGGATACAGCATCTAATGAGATCTCCAAGTAATAATTATCCATAATCTTGATTTAGCACTTCAAATGGAAGTATATACATAAATCTTCAGTGTACATCCCATGTAAATACTGTTAACAGGGTAAAAACAACAACACGGGCAATGCACAGACAATAAATTATATTTACAAAAGAATTTGTAAGATTAAGGTGTTATGCAACACCACTTTGTATCCTGAGAACATACTTTTAAAACAATCACAATTTTTCATTTAAATAGATAAAAAAGAGAGAGCTAAATATTTAAAAATATTAGGTAACAATAAAAATATTCTGCAGTATGACATTATTCTCAATTTGTCTTTTCATTAATTTTAATTGATTTAAAGAAATTGTCTTAAAAATTAAGTTTTAAATAAATTTTAATGATCAATAATTTTCCCAAGATTATATCCAAAAATTGAGTCAAACGTTTAAATGCTATAAATAATAAATAATTTAAATTCTATTTAAGTTTTACCTATACTACATAAATTTTGTCAGGTCTATTGTTTCCTGAAGTAGCTTGCAGTGTTGGAGCTGAGTGTACTAGAAAGGAAGATTGAGCTTCTTGCAAAATTCGCAATCTTGGACCCAAGGGAACACCCATTCTCTGTAGCCTGTCTTCAGTCAAGTATGGCAACTCAACCATCCCAACTTTCTCATTTTCAAATATGTTCGCATATTTCTGTAATACAGAACAAAAACAATATTTACAAATAATCAATTTATTCTCTATAATCAAAGGTAGCATACTCAAAACAATATCTCCTCATAAAAAAAATACAATTTGTAAGTATTTAGTTAAATTAGATTTAAGATGTACAAGTATACAGCAGACACGCCTAAATAATTATATTTCTCCTATTGGCCCCTTGACATCCCAATTTTAGTTTTCCTAAACCTGAACCTTGAACTTTCAACTGAAACCTTGTTACTGGATAAAATATTTCCCACACACAAAATTTAATACTCCAATTGGTCTAAGGCCTATCCTCAAAAACAACCCCTCTGCTCTACCTCATATCCAAGTCTTCGGAGGAATAACCTGAGAAGAGGTGGTTCGTCCCCGAAGAACTTCGTTAACTTGTGGACTCTCGATGGGTTAGAAAGGCCAGCATCATTTGTTCCTCCCATAGCTAATGTTGCATTTAGGCTGCGAGGCACCGACTGAGATCGTTGTTGATGAGGACCCAATGTTTGTGTACGCAGCGCAGAAATTTCTCCACGAATATTTTCCATTTCCTGAGAACAATAATTTTTTGTATTATATTTCAATGAAGTGCAGACATACATCCACAATATGGAAAATGATTGAAATTGAGAATTTCTTGGCATTATTAAATGTTGAAAGGATAATTAAAAAGATACATGACACTATTCCTACTTCATATTGGATATGAAGTATTCACAAGAATATTAACAATAGACAATAAGACAGCTAATCGAATAATGTGGTTTCAATTTCTGTACAACACCAAAGCTTTTATTCCACAAGTAAAACAAATAATAAATCACACCTTTTGACATTGTATACTAGTACAAGTGATGTTAAAATAAATTATTTTGTATAAATTATCAAATATTTTATAAAAATATATATAAAAAATTAATATTAATTGGCTGTTAATATACAGTTTTCAAGTTACTATTAATATTTTAACTGAATCATGGGACAAGACATTTTAAAAATTACAACTGAATTTTAAAAATATATTTCTACAACTTACTGTGACAGATGAAAAAATATACTTATATTTAATTAATAAGGAATTTAATGTATTAATATTAATAATATTTTCAAAGTTCAAGGTACTTCGGACTATATCTTCCAATTACCTGGATCATTAGATGTTGTGTCCGCATTTCAGAGGACAAGTGAGCCACACTTCTTGCCAATGTTACCACATGGGATTCTAGTCTCTGAAATCTCTTATTTATGCCCTGAAAGCAAGAACAATTCTTTGTTGTTTCAATACAGTTAATAGAATGTGAGGTTCAGTTACATACAGACTATCTTGATAATTTCCAGAGCCACCATAATAGAATCTATTGTATCTAAATATTGCATTCAATGAATTTTAATATTAGGTATAGTAATTTTATTATATTAGACTCCAACAACAATCTATGGTATGGGAAGATAAAAACGCATTCTTCAATTCATAATAATAATTTACATGTTTGCATTGTTATAAAAGAAAGCAAAATTGAGCTTTACTGGGAAATAAGAACAGTAACAAATATTTGTTCTATGTAATATGTATTAGGTTTCTAATAAGCTGGGCTGTATCAAAAGGGTAAGAATTAAAAGTAATCAAACCTATGCTGATATGCTCATTAAGTGATAAAAGGAGTATTATCGTGTAAGACCTTTTGAAGGGATCCCATCCTTAATAGCAAATATTGGATCTTGTTATTGGTTCATATAAGCCAAATGAATCTTGATTAATACAATTTTGTCTTCTGATTAAGAAACTTTAATTTATCATGACTAATTTGACACACTATAATTATAATAGTAATTCTATATTCATTTAACTCCAAATATCATGAGCACATTTTATTTATTTGTACTCAGACTATTTTTATTTATTAATCTGTTAAAAATATAATAAAGAATACACAAATAATATATATTATAAGTGCAATGAAGTGTATAATATTGTGATGAAACACTCACTTTAAGATCTCGTACTTTCTTGCGATTATCATCATGCCTTCTACGATCAGATGGCCGTGTTGCTGGTGGCCGACTACTTGCTGAACTTGGTAAAGATGATAAACTTCCATAAACTCGTCGTCTTGAAATTCGAGGATCAGAAGGTTGATATCTGTTTCCTCCCTGCTTTTTGACACCCAGCAGCTTTAAAACCTAAAAAAAGAAGGGAAAAATCTGTAAGGTTGGAATGAATTAAATTTAGGCTGGGTTGTTTTTCAGAAACATTCATCAATAACTGCTTATATAATGAAATGAGAAGTCTAAAATTAATCATGAATATATATTTTATTACATGAATACATGTTAAGAAGAATAAATATTCATATTTATGGAGAAGTACCTCTGAATACATGCTTTCAAGACCTTCCAATTGGCGTCTTATAGCTTGAACATCTGTTGCATCTATTGTAGTACTTAAATCATCATCGCTTGAATTGTTTTCTGTGTGGCCATCTAAAACGGAATCCAATCCTCCAGTTGTTGTTGATGTCATATCTGTTGTGTCTAGCCCAAATGACAAGTCTAGAAGAAATTAAATACATTTCAATTAATATTTTATTAATAAAGTTAAAAATAAATGTATACAAACTTCATAATGTTAGTGAAAACAAACTTTGCAAAATGTTAATTTATTGCAGTCTTTGTCTCATTCATATACAATAAAATATGCAAAGAAAATATAATTTTTTTAAAATGATTGATGACAGTCACTCCTAACCATGAAAGCAAAACTGAAAAATATCTTTGTGGCATTTCTAGTCAGAGTTCCGAGATCACTCAGAATTAGTTGCCACACAAACATACAAGACATTTGTCATCCTCATGTCTTAATGTTTTTCATATATAGATGATTGTTTCTGTTTTAAATTATGATCCCACAGGCCAATATAATAATAAAGATTAATTATAAGAAAATATTTTTATGAGCTCTGAATCAGGAGAATATATATATATTAGTTTTTGGTTAGAATATTTTTAAGTATTCTGTCTTCAGGTGTGGCTGAACTTGAATGATTTCTTCTACATTTCACACCAAATTTAAAGAAAATAAGAATGTGAATATCACAACAAGTTTACTTACCTTTGGAAATGTTTTCCATTTTAGCAATTCTAAGGAAATAGAAACAATTAGTAAGTAGAAGTTCACTAAGAAAAGAGCTAATATATATTTAGTAAACCATAAAATCCATATTCAAAATTTTTTTTGCAAAATACATTTATTTCTTATATTGTAAAATATTCAATAAAATAGCATTAAATATGTTTTAAGCATACACATACTTAGTTGTTTATTTTTATTTTCATGTTTTCTAGTGGAACCAGGATTTTGATGATAAGACCTCGACTGATGGCGATGTTTATCAAATCCAGCAGAATCTCCTTTACTACTACCCATCAAACGAGTACGTGCTTTGTTCTGCTGGTGATGAGAAGATGACTTGCAACCATCATAATCCATTAATTTGCTTCCATAAGGTAAACTATAAAATACACACATGATTATATGCAGATAGATTAATTTATAAATAACAGACCCAGAAATAGAAAGAAGAAAAATTAAATTTAAAATTTTGTGGGTTTATATAGAATTTATTCTATTTTGGCATTGATACTTGAGATAACAACAAGACTAATATCATGAAATGAAACCAACACCAATCAATGATAATTAAATGATATAAAATTATTAAATTTAGGTAATTTATGTTTATGTATAAAATTTATTCTTAAGTATTTCTACCTGTTTCCATGTTTGTAGCTTCGTGGCATTGGTGTAGGACTTCCGCTTGGTGACAGTGGTGGTAAAGGAGGTGTAAGAGAGGAGATGCTCTCACTAAGAGTGGAATTAGCGCCACCGCCTCCAGAAACAGTATTGCCAAGCCCATGGAGTTTAGGATCCAGAATCTGCCTTAATTCTGACTCGACAACATCTACCCATTCTGGTTCATTACCTGTGATAAATTAAATTAGTTAAATTTTGCATAATATCTATATAACAGTTAGTGTGTTGAATATTCTAAATATTAATTATTATAAACTATATTCATAAACTAATAAGGGAATTGCTCTTGCCCTCATTTTCAATTTTACAAAATATTATAATGGTTAAAAAGAAGCTACTTACTTGGTCCATGTGCAGTTGGTCCAGTATGACTGTGGCTATAACCCACTCGTGGTGATTCTGAGGATTCCGTACTTGTATCCAATTTCTCTTTGCCAAAACATTCACTGGTGTCTACCCCTAGCAAGCCACCTCTGACTGATAATTGTCTACCACTGGAATATACAGTACTACCTCGACCTGAATCCCCTGCGTTTGAACTTGATTGTCCTGTGCTTCTCTGAGTTGCTTTTTCATAATCAGAACTTTGGCCTGATGAAACTGCTGTGCCACCTGGATTGAGACTAGTATTTGCCATGATTTTTGATGCAGTGGCAGCATTAAAACCACCTTCATCATCATCCTCTTCATCTGGATTATCTAGTTGTGGTTGTGAACCTCTTCTATGTTGCAATGACATTTTTGTGCTAGAATTTGAAACTGAATAGCCAGAATTTTCTGTTCTTCCTCTATTTTTGTTTTCTTCATCATTAGATTGTTGTGAATATTGTTGATATGCATTATTTTGCCGCATTACCATATATACACCAGCCTGTTCCAACACAGCTTGAGGTTGAGTCATATAGTTTGCAGGTTTGTTGAGCCTCTGTTGTTGATAGCAATGACTATCTACCTCCTGCCTAACATTTTGCTGATTATAATTTACACTTATTTCACTTGAATAATTATTGGAGGGCCCCAACATTTGAGGCTGACATCCAAGATTTCGTTGTTGACTCTGTGGAACATCACCGTCATCCTTTGTTAACTCTTCCTTAGATTGGGACAGGTTTTTCTTTCCATTTGTTGGAGTGTTATTTAAATTTTCAGATGTTTTTTCATCTTGTTCGGTAGCAGAGGTATGGGTTAAATCTTTGGTGCCTTTTGTATTGCCAAACTTACTTGAGATTATGTCCTTTATGGTATGATATGTTCTTGTTGGAAATGCTTTATTTGATTTATCTGATGACATGTCTTTACCAACATCTAAATCTTTCTCCTTACCAGACACATAATCAATTTCTCCATTCTTATGTACACCTTGTCTTTCTTCAGTATCTTCTGATACTTGTAGTTGCTGCATTCTCTGTCTTTCAGTAGCATGTTCTCTTCTGTTTGCTGCTTCTGACTGATTATGGGGGGTTGTGGAAGGTGGGTACAATGTTAGTGGCAACTGGGCAGGTCGCCGACTTTGAGATCCTGTGGTTGGCATTGTTCTTGGAACAGCTCCTGTAGAAACTCCGCCACTCACTCCTGCATGATGTCTGTAAAAAATTAAATAATTGCTAAGTAACATGAAAAAAAATAGTGAAGAGAATCATAAAATTTACAATTTGTTGTATATATGTTTAAAAATAATTATAATAAAAGGAGATATAAAAATTACAATAGTAGCTCACCAAATACGTCTAAATAAAAAAATACAAAATTACACAACTTGTACAATTTTAAAGTGGGAAGTATAGTAAATACTGTTATATGAAGAGTTTAATAAAAAATGGAACAATAGAGGCCATATCAAGATCATCATAGAACTCAAAATGAGGAAATGATCAAATTATTATTTAAATAAATAAATGGCAGGAATATTTTCATAAGACATGTATTAATTAGGTGATTTTTATGTGCTTAACAAATTAACTCATAAGTTAAATTACAGCTCACCCATTGTACATATAAGGGTTGTGGTACTGAGAACGATATTCTTTTGCTCGACTACTCTCACCTACAGTCTGGAATGGCTGAGCCTGAAAATGATTTTGAATAATTGTTACATTGTGATATCACAATTATCAGCATCTGCTAGAAATTAGTTTCCAGTAAAGTAAATAAAACTATTATGTAATATTTTAAATTAGTTATAAATAATTAACACATTGAAATAAACCAATTATATTCACAATGAAATGAAAATATATGAGTGTTAGGTCACGGAAAAATAAAGTTATATGAAGCTAAAACCAATATTCAGACACATTTTTAAAAAACGAAGATCATTTTGACTAGATAGTTTTAGAAGAGAATAAATTAAATGTTATCGCTATGCATATTTTGCTATGAAAGTATTATTATTATCAAGCGATATGACTACTAGCAGGTGCTTGGACTTTGAAAATTTTCTTCTCCACCTCTACCTCATGAGATTATTTCTTTATCAACCAATATGGTCTTTTTTTCTCCCTTCAAGTTGTCCAGCAGTTACACTCTTCTTTTTCCATGGCTTTAACCTGCATCAATGTCTCCTTTGATGATACACAGTTCACAATTTTTCCTTGTGATGTCTGATCCAGTTTGCCTTTTTCATAAAAATATTTTGTAATTGTTTGTTTCCCACTAAGAAATGTAATGATTCATTGATGTATTCATCATTTTGGACTTTATAAAAATATGCAAATCATAATTATAATAAATTATTCAATTACAGAATTGATTACTTGTGAGTCTATTTAAGAAATTACTATAATTTTGATTATTTCTCTCTGTATTTTAGCTACATGAAGCAATAGATGTATACATATAAATACATCAAATCATCACATCAAGGAAGCCTATGGGAGCTGTTCTTAACTGTCACAGTTGAACCTTCACGGAAAGGTGGAGGAGGCTATCTTTGGGGATGCCTTCTTTTCTCTCTGGTTTATGAACTAATGTTCCCACAAGCCAAGGCACCTCTGTCAGTTTTGAGAGGTGTAAGTTCCAGAGTCACATACCTTGTGTGTATGGTCTCTATTCTTGTTGGAATATTTGGCCAGCTTCCTCCTAAACTGATCAAGGCACGGAGAAAGGAATGCTACAACCCCACAGCAAATCTGTTCTCCTGCCATCAGAAGGGCATGGAACAAGTACCAAATGCCCAACCTACGTGATGCAGGTTTTTCTAGGATTTTCTCTGTATCACTTTTAAATGAATTGCCAAATAGGATCCTTAAAACTATAGCCTGGAGGGCCTCGTGAACCCTTGGCTACCTTTGCGCTACCTTTGCGCTATCTTTCCGCATCTCCCCTTACAATCCCTTTCCTATGCTATAAGAGTGGAGTGGTCACTACTTGGATTACCCTATATGCAGCCTGTCTACTCCTTCTTATCTTAAATCATCAATATTCAAGTGATAAAATGAATTTTTTTTAACCAAAAATGATTATTTTCAGCCATTACAGTAAATAAAAACCTGGTTATGTTGTTTCATCACGTTTAACACTAACATATAATAAACTATGAGAACAAGTAGTTCTTCAGCAATTCATAGTTATATAATGTGTTCCCCAATTATGAGACTTCAGAAGCCTGTAATTTCTTTCACTATTGTATTTTTCACGTCACACAAAATAAATCAACACGAAGGTACAGAGTTATCAAAATAAAATTAAGTATAAAATAATATATTATACATTAGAACTCCAAATTACTTTTTTTTGGGGGGGGGGGGGGTTCAGACTACTCAAATTTTAAATGAGGATTAACAATATGCTCAAGATACAGCAAAGTTTTATTGCTTAATCCCAAAATATCAGTGGATGTGTGCTGCTACATTTCATCAATGCCAAAATTGTATGTATTATTATTAACAGGATCTTGAGGCAAGTTTGTACAGATTTTATGAAATTGCTAACTATATTCAATTAATCACAGCAATGCATTTTATTTAAGATTAAAACAGGAAAATATTAAATCAATGTTAATACTAAAAACTTTTACATTATTTGGGAGCAGTGTTATTTTAAAATTTGCTACAATATCGGAACTTGCCTTATAAATTTGATGTACTGAATCATCTTTACCCATGTTGGAATGTGCGTTAGTAATATTCTGTATACTTCTAGCAACCATTAAATCGCTACTATTCACACCACCATACTGAAAAAATCAATTAAACTACATTAAAGTGCTGGATTATATTTATTATAAATACTAACTAAAAATTGATTGAACATATAAATTAAATCAATTGTAACAAAAAATAATTTTTTAAGTTTTAAAAAAGTTTTACTGGTGTTTAGTGCAATAGAATAATGTTTTCCTACATAACCATGAAAAAATAGCATTAGAATAGGATAATGTCTTCTCAACTTCAAAATTGATATCAATATATTTAAATATAAGAACTTTACAACAATGAAAATGTTATTAATAATTAAAAATTTATTCTTGCATACCATTTGTTGCTGCATTTGCTGCCTTTTGTCCTCAGTCCAAGCAACAGTTCTGCATGGCCCCTCCGGAGCAATAGCTGCTGATCCTTGTTTAGGCCTCTTTTTATACTCCTGAAGAATAGGTATTTTGGAATTTTTATCAGCACTGCTCAGAATAACTTCCCTCTCAATCTACAACATATAATTATGCATCCAAGATATATTACACATTCACTGAAGTCAATTTTCATTACATAAAATATACTTTCATTTGCCTAATTGCTGAAAATGTTGAAATAAGTTAAAATATATAGCCTTGCACTTTGTACAACTATATTGAATAGTTAAAATTATAATAAATACAAGTTCCATATTTTATAAATCTGATTTAATTTGTTTGCTTTATTTCACAATATAAACTTCTTTAACTTGCATTCTTTTAACTCCAATAAATTGATGATTCAACACACTAAATATTCACAAAATATGGTTCACTTCGAATTCTTTCCTGTATATGGTCAGGTGCAGATTAATAAGTTTTGTTAACAAACCATAACATATTTTTTTGAATATTATGTAATATTTTCAAAATGGCAGAGTATACAAATATGAACTTTGTTAATATGAATTTATCCTATGTAAAGATTGACGAATACCTTGAAAGTGTTGTGTGTGTGAATCTTACACAATCTCAACTACCTACTGGCTAGCTGGAAGATTCAGCTTGGTAATTACTTCTGTTCTCTCACAGATCTTCCCACACTCACTTAAAAGTTCTTTGTGTTGTTTCTTTTACAATTCAAGGTCAAAGGTACATTTCTAAGCTAAACAAAACTTCAGAAAACCTGTTCCAAATACATTTTTATGAAGAAATGTTGTAGTTTAATATAATAAACAAATTAATAAGTTTGAGCAAATACTGTTATTACATATGCTAAAATAAAAATTATTCATTTATTTGTAACATGATGTCCCATTTCTATTGTTATATCATATTGTAGCACTAACTGTACTTCGATTTATAACAATTCAACACAATTATTTCTTTCAGGGGACATAAACTTTGCTTTTAAATTATTTTTTTTTACTGAACATACTTGAATTTATATAATTGTTTCTGACTGATAGCACCCACAATATTAGCAATTTACAAGCAGTATGTCTCTACATCTCTCACAAGAAATATCAGACACACAGATAATTGATTCCTATCTGTGAATTATAGTAAATATAAAACTAAGTTATGATTCAGAAGAAAAGTCATAAATATGAGTTTAGGTGTAGCATTTTCAAGGCAAACCATTCCTTGAGACTAAAGATTAAATATGGATTGAATTAATGTGTAACGGTTATTTGTATAATAAAAATTTCCATACTTTCCCAATTCTGCAAGACTGAGAATAAACTGTGAGAAGTCTTTAATCATTTTTAAACAAATGTAGAACTAACTTTCCATAATACTCTAGAACAGTCTAACTAGTATTAGTAAAATAATTGTATGTGATGAAATAATTCATACTGAAGGTTAGCTGTGTGATAAATACAACACTTCTCCTTAGTAAAGTTGTAGCTGGATAAAACCATTATAATTCAGTGGTATACATAAAATCTACAATTAGATTGAAGTATGAAAATCTTATACTATTATAGCAGTTTGATCAAATTGGCACATCCTTTTTCCTCAATTCATTATTTCTCTCTTCTTTCTATATGTGATCTACTGAAGAAAACTAAGTTTTTTTTGGATAAGCTTAATATATGTTGTATAAAGTTCTGTATATACAACACATGTTGCAACTAAAACTTGTGAATCTCGATGTGATAGAGATGGGTAATGTAGATGCACAAATGAGTTAAATAAGCAAATTATGTGAAATTTTCAGTTGCATCAAACTGAGAGTTGGTGTTGTAAGGTAGGATATCAAGGAGCATGTCAAGTATTCAACGACCTAAGCATCCTTCCTCAAGACAGGTCTCCACAGTTCACATAGCACCAACTCTTAATTTGAGGTAGATCTGTTGCTCTCCATCTTTTGTTCCTGTCCATAATAATTAAATATATTTATATATTAATTTCAGTATGCGGTGAAAGACCATTTTAGACTACACAGAAACTCTTGTATGTCAACTATGCCATTATGTTAATTGGCAATTTGTCATTTCTGTGAAAAGCAGTTTTTTTCTGTTGGAATGACAGTAATGGTGGAGAAATTAAGTCCAACATTTTATTCTAAAACGACTTAATGTTTGTGCTGTAACAGTATTGAAGATACATTTTAGTTATATTATCAATTTGAATGACAGTAATTTTGGAGCATTTATGTGTAAAGAAAATTTGTAACAAATTTCTTTTGGTTGGTAAAATTGTATTTGTAGTGGAGGAGGTTTGTAACTATTGTGTTAGCCATGATTTTAATAATTAACTTATTTAAGAAAATGAAATTTTTGGTTTCTATAAAATATTGCACTTTGCTGTTACTTGATAAATAAATTTGTGTTCACAATTAAGAAGTCTTAACTGGATTTGGCCTAGACTCAGTAATTGGCCAACTATATAACAATCCTTCTTTGTTTTTGTTACCACTTGTAAAACCAAATTGTATTGTTATATTCTATTTTTTATATTTTATTTAACTCATGTAATTTAGTTTAAAATCAGCCAAAGCTGCTGGAACGTGGTTTGCAAGACAGTTGGTGCCAAGAAGATGGGAGTACAAGGTTTTGGATCACATTATGGAAAATCCACAATACGTAAAGTAAATTTTGACCATGAAAAGCTTAGTCATATGATATCATGAAAAGCATGACATACGAGAGAGACCATGATCCAATCGTAGGACCGGTAAGTGTGGAGAGATGACAAATCACGATTCTGTGATGACCAACGACTTAATAGTTGTATAGGGATCCAAAAGTGTGATACCTCGAGACTTCTACTATTGGTCAATTTTCCACTTGTTCTGTCTCCTGAACCTCTGATAGACAATGTAGACGACAAATTATAAACAGGAAATACTTCTCTAAGAATGTAAGTGTAAAATTGGAGGTAAATGTTCAGAAAATTTGGCTTCAAATGTTCTTGTTCTTATATTTCTTTGTTTTCTGTGAGTTGTGAAATATTATTATTAAAGTCCTTTTTCTTTAAATCAATTTGGCCTGAGTTTTGTCCCTTTATTGTTTTGTAAGCTGAAAAATAATTAATTTGAAATTTATGAGTTACTCTTTTTGTATCTTAGGTTTTAGTTTGAATAAAAATGTTTGGTTCGGTGTTTTAAACAAAAGAAATTTCATATTTCATTTTTTTTAAAATGCTTGTTTATTGATTTAATTTTTCGCTCGAAACACCAATCCTTTGCAGTCTCTCAGAGCTTTAAGATTAAAATAGGCTCTTATTTCGTGTTATTCGTCCTACTACTTATTTGGTACCATCGAAAAAAGTTTCGAAATATATCCAGGAAATCCTAAAGTCACGTTATTAAGTAATTTTGTCTACGTTTGAAGTACACGTGACTCACGGGAAACTTGCTGGAGTGCGTGTGCAGCGCCGAGGGCGTAGGCATGGCTGCCTCAGGAGCAGAACCCGGGATAGCGACGGTCTCTCCGTAGAGCGGGTACGGTGGCATCCTGTAAGGTGGCGGCGGCGAGTAACAGCCTTCGGCAGGAAGCGGTTTCGGGGGAGGAACTGGTTTGTAGGGCTGCCCATATCCTGCAGCTTCCACGTCCGCTGCGGAAAAAAAGAGAGAATAAACTTCAGATTTGGTAGCAGTCATGGGGAGAACATCCACCATCCATAGGCGAGGGACAGACCTAAGTTGGGACTTGTGTCCACATTCAGGTGAGAACGACGCAGTCGGGCCTCCTGCTTGACCCGCCGCACCGACGCCATGAGTGCGCATCTACAAGAAGAACCTCCACTTACTTCCATTCAAACAACTACAGACGAACGGGGCACATTCCTCACGAGGGGTTGTACGCCACACGCCCAAAATTGGTAGTTTCAATTTTCTGGCGGTTTAAAACCGAATGTAACCACTTCAAACAGCACGAAATAAACTATTTTATTACTTCAGTAATCTTATAGGTTTTTTTGTCGTAATAATAAAGTACTTTTTTTTTGTAACACAGGTTGTATCAACAATGTTTTAAAAATGTTCGTGAGACATAATCATTAGCTATTGAAAACTTTTTCAGAAATGCAATTTTGACGTAGGACTATCTTTAAATATCGTGGAGAGAGGTTTCTTTGCTAGTCACCATACACGCACGATCACGCTCTGCAATTTTGTTATCTGAATAACAGAGCTAATATTTTTTATTTGGTCGTGTGATAATATCAGTAAGCGTTTGACAACAGCAATTAATTCTTTAGGGGTGGGACTACCAGACAGTGACTTATCAACTATTTATAAATATTTGACAGAAAATCCCGGCCTGAAACGGAATCAAGCAACGGCATTTTAATCTAAAGTTTGAAACTCTCAAATGCAAATGGGTGACCAGAATCACAATTCCGGGCTGAATATTTTGAAATAAAATTATATATTGCAGCCTATGAGGTTGGGAAAAAATAAGTTATTTGAAATTATGAAACTGAATTCCAATGATATAATTAAACATAATGTTTTTGAGATAAGGTTTATGTGAATATACTTCTATTATTTTAGGTCTCAAACTGTATATAACCTGAAACATGCAACGTTTTTTAAAAAAGTTCAGCGTCTTGAGGGTTATAAATCAGTGTTTCGATGTAGCACAAGCCATTATTTGCGGTTCCGAATCAGTCAAGGTCACGCGACATGACCTTGGAGACCATAGGTTGCTGTCGCCTATTATTCACACTAAATGAAGTCAGTACAAAATTCAGATAAATGCAAAGAATTACAATTTTACAGAAGTTTAAAGAATAATTACTTTCCTGCTAATGTCTGCCTATAGATTATATGCTATTGTCAAATTGTCAAAATGTGCTGAGAATGAGTTTTTAAGTATACGGTTCTTTCCATTTAGATCCTAAAATGAGTAACCACATCAACAAATGAAAGAATCTCCGATTAACACGCAGTTTTATATCGGTGATACATCAAAGTCGTCCACTTGTTAGAATGCGAGAGATTATCGAAACGAAAATATATTTGATATCGTGTCTAGGACATCGTCAGTTTAATGTTTCTTTCAATATTAGCGTCGTAAGGGTAGAGGTAAAATGCGTGAAATTGTCATTCTAAATTGGCAAAAAGGTAAATGTTTCCATGAAATAGGAAAAATTATAAGTAGAAGTCATGTTACGGTGCAAAGTATTATCAAAAGGTTTAAAGTAAAAATATAGTTGAAACCATAGCAATAACAGAAGGTTGGTGAGTGACTATGACGATAGGTTCTTAGTAAGGAAAGTTAAAGAAAACTCGTTGAGTTAAAGAAAAGTAGTGCACCAAAATTACTATAGAAATAAGTTCTAGACTAGGAAAAAATTTAATTCTACGGTTATTCGTAGAGCCATTAAAAGAAATATTTTATTCGAGAACTGCAATGAAAAAACCATTCATAAATAAGAAAAGCAAATTCGCAAATAAGTATGAAAATCAACAATTTTACTTTCTGGAGAATGTTTTTTTACTGATGAAACGAAAATTTTTCATTCAGATGGTAACTAAAATTTGGAGAAAACAAATGAATGTCTTTCCTTACAGGACCTCCTACAAACGTTAATGTGTGGAGGAGGGGGGGGGGGGGTCTGTGCTGCTATGGGGTTGGTTAAAATAATCAGACCAATATTTGTGAATTAAAGAACATTTTTTTTAGGATAATGATGCTAAGCATAAAGCGCTTAAAACCAGTAAATGATTTTTATATAATTGCCCTAATGTCACGCAAACACAGCCCCAGTCGCCATATCTCAATCCTTTTAAGAATTAATGAACTACATGAAAGAAAAATGCAATTCAGCTGATGCAGAAGATAAGTGTTAAATTATTGTATAAAGTAAAGTGTAAATAATTATTTTGATAAAAAAAATTCATGTGAGTTTTCAAGAAAATTGTAAGAATATTTTCAACAAAGCAAACTCTCAGGCTCCTTGCCTCAGGAAGCAACGTAATTACTGTGGAGTTGGTTCCGGCCATTGCACGCAAGGTAGGAATTAATTACAAATACCCCTGTAAGTGTTGTTTCATCTTCACTTTTAAAATATATCGCCAGCTTACACATTAGAAGATTTGTAGTTCAGCATATCCTTACAAGTGAATTGGTTAAGAAGCAGCCTTAACGTCATGGCACCACATAAAGATGTCCCTACGTTTTATCGTTATAGTATAAGTTAATCGATCAGAAAAACCATCAGTGCAGGGTTTAAATATGTATGTTGACTATAATTAACGGACAAAAATCGAATAACATCTACAGAATTTAAGACGATATTTTAAAGTCGATATTCCAATTTATTGGCTAAAGATGCTGATAATTAAATTTATTTTTGACTAAACTTCTTCGGCATTCCATATTCAGTATAATTTACGATTTAATACAACAAAGTAAAATCCACTGTTTGCGTCAAGGAGAAACAATACAAGTATATAACGATAATATTAGAAATAAATAATGTTACTGTAATTGTACTGTGCAAACTATATTTTTTACATTAAAAAAGTTTACGAAAATGATCGTTTTATTGCATCACGCGTAACCACGATTAGTATATGCATTCTTACCTCTGCAATTTCTCTGGAGCTACTATACTCATTTTAATTAAATTATGTTATTCATTGGACCAACATTTCATTAGAAATTGCGGACTTAAATAGCCGATTACTCAAGCACATTGATTCCTAGATTATTTTCCTCTGTCTTCTGTCCGGTTACTCGCATTTGTTTTCTGGTAATTAGGAAAACTAAAATTCTAAAAATTATTACGCGTTGTAGATGTTACTGATAGCCCGGAATATTACAGAACTCTGACGCAATCGTGTTTGAGAACGCTTAAAAAATGGTAACGTATCACGTCATTTAATTGCAAAGTTAGATTCAATGTTGGTTTGCCTCTGAAAGAAAAGTAGTCCACCTGTCGTGTTATTGGGAATTGTCGCAGCCGTTCCAAGTGGGACAAGTGTAGTACCATATCCAGAAGACAGGTTCCTGTCCGTTAGTCGCCGTCAAGGATTTATTCTGCCGTTTTTACGCTATTCCGCTGCAAATTCGTTCTTGTTTTCGGACCAGTTTAGCCGTGATCCAGCTTTGACGAATAGCACCGCCGAAAAGGTAGTAAAACACGTATTAAGTGTTGTCGAAAGAACACAGATAAAATCTTTAAAGCGTTACAAAATATGTTATCGCAGACCAAACATTTCAAAAAGGATCATTGACGTAAAATACTGGATTACGAATTTTCATATTCAGCGTAATCTGGACGTAAATACATAATTTGTCTTCTATGAAAGTGACAATTTTTGTGGTTTATTATTCTGCAAAAAAAAAGAAAACAAAAAAACACGATAATGGTGGTATATGAAAACCTCAGTCACTACATTCAACTTTGTACATAAATAACTCGTTTAAGTCCGACAATAAAACTTATAAAATTGTAACAATGCCAATATAGATGTGTTATCTTTTTAAATCCTACGTTAATAAAAAAGCGCACATTTTCAACATATATATGAAATAATAAATTAATTGCTCATATCTTTAGTCGAATATTAATAATAATTTTCCAACAGTTGTATTCTAATCTATTCAGAAACTAAAGTACAAGTGTACGTGAAACACTTCCGACAACGATGTCTTGTCTCGAAGCTAAATCGATAGAAAACATAGATCGATGTATGGTAACAAACTAATAAAGTATGAACTATCTAGGCCAACCAGAAACTTATTGACATAAAAAATCACATTAAACACGGTACAGAAATCCATAAATTTTAAAAACCATATCAATATATGATCAGTGTACAAGCCAGATTCTCTTCATCGTGCACTATTCACTTTTAGTAGCATTAAAATATTTACTAATTATGGGCGAAACGACACTAATAGAGGTTCAAGGCTCTAAATTCTAAGCGAATTTCGACACTGTGATAACGATTTGGAAATGTGCGAATATTTTCCGGTGCCCCATTCGCCAAAACTTAAGTCTAAGAGAACACAATACCTTCTTAGAACTTAACGTCTTACTGACGCGATGCTCCACAACGGAACCCCCACTTTGTGACCGCCATCCCTCCCACTTTCCCTCATACAATGTTTACTACGCACATCCCTACCTTCCGGACACTTCCGCAAGTGCAGTTTCTAAGGACTCGTATTCCCACGTGGACACAAGCTTTCTATTATAAACTTTCTCCACGTACAGAAGATACTTGATGTAGGGCGCGCGAATCGCAGATCACTTTTGATCTCTGGAATCGCGGGAACATTTTGAAAATACTCTTCTGGGCGGTTGTTCATACCAAACTGGTGGAAAATCTTGTAAAGTGCATTTTTAATTAAATGCGATACATTTGCCAAAAACTGCATTGAGATAGATCAACTAAATTAGGAAAACGTTTCATTTAGAAAGTTTACGATATGTTTGCTTTAAGCGAACTCGAAAAGATTATTTGCATTGCCTTAAAACTAACTTTCGTTTGTGTTGTTAACATAAACGCCGCATTACATTGCTGAAATTGATCTGTTCTGCCAATTCTGCGATGTTATCAATTTTTTTAGTATATTTACTGTTGTAACGTGGCAAAATTTATCAAATATAGGGTTGACAAAATGGAGTCTCTTTAAACAACAGTTGACATCCAAGAATTAGAATCTGTCATTCATTTCGTATTTAGGAAGGCTGCTCGCATCAAATATATCAGAGCAAGTATATACACGGCAAAGACTGATTTACGAAGATTAATTAATAATTAGCAAAAATGAAATCTTCGTCCGTAAAAACCTTGTACCGTACTTACATTGGAGTATTGACGTATAGGTATCGGAAACTCGGGGAAATGGAAAGAAAACCCTTCAAAACTTTGAAATATAGTTCTGGAGAATGATGCAAAAAAAGTAAATTGGAGGCGTAACATGTTAAGAAGTAATGAGAAGAGAAATACATATTGAGAAGTTCTGCAGAGGAAAACGAATGGAAAAGGACCTGCCAGCATCTTGATGTTTGCAAATGACAAATACGAATAACATGGGACTTGGAAGAAGGAACTCAGACGGTTTGAAAGATTTAAGAACAGGAAGCTGAGGATGGAACTGTTTAAATTTCGAATAAAATTCTCAGAACGAGTCCTTGACCTGTCGTACAACAGGGTTACAACAATACTGCTTTGTCGATAAAAAATGATTTATTTCATAGGTTAGTGGAAATATGAATGAAAGACTGGCTATTCGGGGAAGGAAAATAGTGGAAGAGGAAGTAATTAAATGGTGTGTGTGTGTGTGTGAGTTGTAAAGAGAAATATGGAATCTTCGTGATGTTCAGCTGGATTCGGATATTAAACAAGGTGCCGTTCTCACCGTACTTTTCACACGTTCATGCATCTTTACCGCTCTAGGAAGACCTATTTTTGTGAGAAGCCGTTACAAGTTAGTAATACGTAAGATGACTGTGGGAACAGGTAGCCCATTGTGCAGCCCCCTCTACTTCCGTTGTCTCTCAGTCCCAATAGCAGGTGGAGACCGACGCAATCTGATTCACGGAGGCTACGACCAGAACGCGGTCCTTCACGCACTAGTGTCCTGTGTGCCACATGCCTTCGTATTTTAGATCACTGTACAATGACGAGCATTTAGAAAAAAAAGACCTGAGTTTGCTACTGCTCAATACTAGAGATATCTCAGTTTAAAGTCATACGAGATAATACTACGCTCTTATATTAACATATCCCAACAATTTTCATACATTACTTCTACATTTTATTCAGAAAACGCAATATCAATCCGCACTTTCACAACAGGAACTTAAATAGGAATCGGCGAAAGTATGGATTACTAATAAAACGGGGATAACAGAAAGCTGTTACCGTTGAACACATTCTTCGCTAGTAAAGTCTCCTCTTTTGATATAGAACGGTGGCAACACCCAGACTACAAGTGCAATGACCGAGCAAACTTAGACTCAGCGGGAGTTGAACGAGTGCAACTCACTGAAGAAAATGGAGCCAAGCCCGGCGCACGACTAGAACTGATGTTGGATAACACCATGAAACCTCCTTTAAACCTGCCTTACACCGTCAATATTATTAAAGAAATATTATTGAAGGTGGTATATTGAAGTATCCCTCATACATCAATAATATTGGTCAATATGTCAGTCACTAACTTGTTTCCTACAGGGATGAACGATTTATACAATGATTTTTCATTGAGTGATCACAATCTATTATTCTAATTACGTTGTTTATGGCACTCAAGACGACAAAAAGAAAAGTGTGGGTCATGAGCGGATGATTACATTTTTTTTTGCTAATATTTGAACAACTATTTCACAATTTAGTTGCATTAGTTTCAGTAGCCACTATCATGAAAGCAACATATACAGTGATGATGGATATTGCGCCTATGAACGATAAAAAATATACTCCTTTCAATTTTCCTCAACATTTTTTGGTCAATATAATTGTTAGAATAAATCCCTCAGACGATCAAGATATTGAGCAAAATCGATATTGACCGTGTGAGGGGATCTATGGGTACGTCAGGTGTAAAATATTTTTTTCAAGTACCGATATTTTTACAGATCTAATATGATCAGCACACACATGCACGAAACGCACCGACGACTCTGCAGGTTATGTTTATACGAAGTGGTGATGATTTCTTACAGTTCGTGCGCTCCAGAATATCTACGGTGTTTATGAATATTGAATCATACAAAAACCAGATTAATGAAACCATATTGGTCAAATTCACACCTCTCTTTTGTTTGGTTACTCTTTGAAAAGAGTTGAGCTCATTACATATTTGTCATATGATTTAATCGTATAAGAAAACTAAATTTCTCGTTTCCACAGAGTGGAAGAATTATTTTGTCTTGCTCAATCGAAATATCTTCGATACCCAATAAGTAGTCAGAGCATAAAATATAAGGTTAGTTCCGGATTTGAGATGTATCTGCCAGGTGATTAAGAAACCAATTAATTGTCTTCGGAAATGTAAGGTCCTTAACCAGATTTTGTTATTATTTTGAAATTTATATTTATAGTAAATATTAGTCAAAAGTTGAACTAAAAGTGCTACGTTTAAGTACTTGTGGAAAGAGAGACCATCTTCAACTGTGCAATTATGTAGTAAATGCACTGAAACTTTCTTTTGTTTATCGCTGAGCGCATTTCAACACGCATCTTTCTCAGTCTTTCAGTAACATCGTTCCCATCCTCCAAGACTCTCACAAGCTCACACTCTCGTTCTCTTTCGAGCGTGCACACGCAGTACATACTTTATAACTTATTTCACCAATAAAACGCATAATTTAATAAACATATCAAGCGATATAATTATATTAACGCAGTTGTCGTTAAAATATATGAAGATACTTACGTATTAACGCCACCACAACAGAAAAAGAAGTTGTGCTAATGCGCCAATAAAGAGCAATCTTGTTCGCACGCGCAGCCAGTGGATTCTTTGTTGCCTTTTTGTTTGCTGATTTTTTAAACTGGTCGAGGCACGGAGAAGGGAATGCTGCGTCCCCACAGCAAACTCCTCTCCCGCTATCGGAAGGTCGTGCGACAAGTACCCAATGCCCGACCTACCTGATGCAGTTTTTTCTAGGGTTTTCCCTGCATTTCTTTAGGCGAATGCTGGGTAGGATCCTTAAAATATAGCCCGGGGGCCCTAGTAACCCTTGGCTACCTTCTTCTACCCTTCCGCATCCCTCCATTCAAATCACTTCCTATACTATTAAAGGGGAGTTGCCCAACGTGGATTACCCTCATGTAGCCTGTTTTCCTAAAAAAAAGCCATTTTTTAGTGCTACGGAAATGCGCATTTGGGATTTGCCAAAAACAGAACAAGATGAAATTTTATTTTTTCAGGAGCGAAATAATTTAACAAAAGAACGAAAATGTATCAATTCCCATGACATGAAACTTTATTTCGGTAAACGTACGTTTTGGAAATGTAATTTAAGACAGTGTGATCAGCAAGTGGGACTTAGAAAAGACAACTGGTTTGAGGGAAGCAGAATTCCATTTTGTTCAGCTTTGAGATTGATATACTGCTGGTGCGAGGAGTTGACGTCGATTAAATTTTGTGAAAAGCAACTTGGTTTATCGGATAAAACTATTATAGATTGGAGCAATTACATGCGTGAATTATGTGTCTTGGATATGGAGAATAAACCAAAGAAGAAGTTAGGTGGACCAGATTGCATTGTGGAAATTGATGAAAGTTCTTATTTATCAGAGATCATATGGCGACAGAATCAAGTGAAAGAAAATAGAGACTGTTTTGAATCTATGTTGAACTCTATATCAACCCATTTTCCACCGAAATCCGATTGACAACTTTGTTTTTAAATAAAGTGTTTTATTTTGGCATGTTAACTTCTTTTTCTGCTGCGGTGGCGTTAATACGTAAGTACCTATATGAATAAGGACATGCTTCAAAAATCAAATACTTAATAACGGCACTTTTTGTAGTTAGCACTAAATTAACAAACCACTTAATGTTCAAATCAATGCACCAATAAACCATACAAAGCAGTGTTTTTTTTCATATAAGCGGACGAAAAACGAAAATATCATCGTCATGGCAGATGCAGTGTTGTTGATTTTCCTTATAAAACCTGATGTTTGATTAGGTTTGAGTACTCATAGTTCCTATGAGAAGCATTACAGTAATCTACGAATAATTTATGGCAGCAGCAGTCTTTCATTTTGGTATATTCTAAAAGAATTGCGATTGACCTTTCACAGAGTCAAGGACAACCCCCGGGACGATACGACGGTAAGAAACACTGCAAAATTTTTGACAAGTATTTTAAATATAGAGAGATAGCGGTTTCTCGTTTAACATGTGAATTAATTGTAGGTTGATCGAATGTTTCGAATATTCAGGAGAATAATAACAGGCGATAAAATATTATTCAATATATTCTTATTTTAATAATAAGAAAAAAGCCGAGTAATTTCTTGAATATCTAGAAAACGAATATTTCAGCGAACCGGCAACAAATATTAGCTTGTTAATTAATTATAGCCTCTAATCTAATTATAAATGGCCTTTCGTGCATAATAGCAATTATAAACGTTAAGGTTCGGCTCACGGCAGCTCGAATGCGGAAATGTGGTTTAATCGTTTTACCGCGATGTTACAAGTTCCGTTAATTACAGCTGGATTTCGCAGAAGTTCTCTTTTCCTGCAGAAGAATGTCTGTCTACCTGTCGATGCAGAACAAGTGGCAGTCACAGGAGTTTCGTGAATGTAATGTTGAGTGACTGCAAGCCCCTTTGCTGCGGAGTTGGAGACGGCGGGGCGGAAGCATGGACCACAGAGCAGAACTAAAACCTCCTCGCATATCCTGCACGATTCACGACCTCTACAATATACCACGCGGGAAGGAAAGCGACCACATTTAGCTTACCTTGAAAAACAGAAAATAATATTCAGTCAGATCTCTGAGAAAGTCCATGCATATTGATGCTAAGTCCATTTCAAAGGAAAGGTCAGTCTCACGATTATGAAACTAAAAGTTTTATACTATAGTCTTCTTACAATTGCAAAGAACAATAATAACTACAAGAGTTTTGGGATTAAATATAAAAATATTCTACTGAAAGACGCGTTTGACTCAATATAGGAGTTTCTTTATCGTTCCCCTAATAATTAATTATATTTTGTTATACTGCAAAAGTCTTCAATGTTTGCTCATAAAAGTAGGCCCACTTATTTCATAACTTGCAGAGTCTCTGTTGGTCTTTTCTGCTCTTTTGTTTGTTACATGTCGGCCTGGAGTTTGTACGGAAGGGAAGATACCTCGTCGTTCTGTTTGGAACAGTGACTCGTCCGTCATTTATGCTTCTTCCCAGTGTGCGTGAGTCAGGTTTTGTCTCTCTTCTTGTGTGATGTGTAATTCTATATTTTATCGTAGTTAATTCTCTAATCATTAATTTTTTCTAGTACGTATTAAAATTTTTTAAGTCCTGTAAATATTATATTACACCATTAGTATAGTTAAAGAATTATTATATTATGTTATTATTACTATATAGTGTTACTTATGTTGGACTGGGAAATTTGTGTTCCCGAATTTTAGTATTTTTATGTTCACTTCTAATTATTTATAATTGTAGCATCTAATAATAATATTGTAATTTTATGTAATGGCGTATCCTATTTCATCATTCGAGGACTACTGGAATAGGATAAATCAAATCAAATACTTCATATTTATTTGTCCGTCAATAGCGTCCTGTAGCAAGGAGTTCCTTTCAATATGCCAGATACAATTCGCTCTTTTCACGTACTCTTCTTGTTCACTCTTAATTTGTTCCCTTATTTTTTTTATTGATTCCATCCTTATCCAAAATCACATTACATAGCTTTATGTTTGTCTGAATGTTCGTGCCCTCGCAGGGATTCGAACCCGGGATCTCTGTGATGAAAATGACACTGACCACACCAGGTCGAAAACAAACAATCAAATAAATTAATAACATATGGTACTTCCGAAAACAAGTTATTGTTATCAACCTTGAATCACAAATGTATTGAGACAAAAATTCAACTAGCAGAGGCAGTAAGTTCACAGGAGAAATTTGTAAAGGTATCTAATGTACACCGAGTTTCGAAGAAATTAAAATTATTATAACATATTCTCAAAGAAAAAATGGAAACTTTCACGCAATGAAGTGTTCAAAGTTTTATTCGTCGCAGACTGACGGAAACATTAGTTCGGAGAGTAATAATCTTACTGATAGGTCATGCAGGTTATTGAATGACTATCCAGATCAAAATTCCGAAAAGTCTAGTATTAGTGACAAATATTGACCTGTTGTCGTTTGAGCGTCTTGATTGATCTAAACTCACAGTTTCGTAAAGGCGAAAGAGGTAGGGATTTAAAAGCACGAGCATGAGATATCACAATATTGGGGGACACGATGTAAAAGAGACCCAAACATTTATCGATTATAGTGAATAAATTTAAGGGATTAACGATGGTGTTCAACTAATATTTGTGACATATAGCGATAAATCGCTCAAGTCGGGATATTATTCGAAAAAAATGAATAAACTCAGTTTTTTGGTTGACTTCTTAGTTTCATACCCACATTAAAAGGCCTTTACATCAAGCAAATGACAAAAACTATTAGTTAAGTGGAAGAAACGTATACTAAATTGTCTAACAAGACTACTTATTTGTTTGCAACGAATAAGAGACATTATTTAAGACTGTAGGAATAACCAACAAATTCACTACATTACATAATTTTTTTCTTTCTAATTATAAGGAGTTGTTTCAAGTTATTTGACTTCACAATTGATATTATCCCAATGAAGTGGTAGATAATGGTAATTCATGTAGGCGAGAGAGAAAAGAATTATAGATATATGTTTAAAGTAGTATGTAATGACTCGCGTAAAAGCTTAAATATGCGGAATATTACAGACACAGACCTACTTGTTCAGCCCATGATCAGAGAGGACTGATATGTCGGCTTTCTGAGTATGTATGAACTCTAATTCATTTCAATTAATTACTATTTTTTGACCAACTTTCAAATTCAAATTTGAATTTGCTAACTTAGTTTCGTTAGAGTTATTACGTGAAAAATACGATGAAGCTTTTGGGTATAATCAATCAGAAGCTCATATTCAGACAGCTTTCAGAGTTTCATCATGACTTTCCATACATATGGCAGAAATGATATTATATTTAGTTTTTTCAAAAAAAAATATAATTTTGCATATTAACTCGTAAATACCGTAAATCAATTTTCGAATAATTATATCGTTGATAGTAAAATAGAACGTAGGAGTTCCGAAGAGACAATAATTTTTAAGTCATCATTGACATGACTGCTCCTCCTCCTTGCTGTATCCTCAGTCATACCACTGTGTTTATTATATCCAACACCCAGTTACTATTTAATTTACAAATTGTGATCGCTGTCTTCCGTTTACTCTGTAGTTTGAACGTAGAACCCCCTAGTAGCATCTCTTAGAACCAAGGAAATTACCTCTTGTGCCGACAGGTGGCAGGGCTCCCAAGTACGAGAAAGTTGCACAGAATTCGCAAAAATAATGCTAATCCCCATTATGCTTTCCACTTTAAAAGATTTAAATTTGCCAGGAACAACATTGAGCCCAAAGTAGTTATCAACACTTAATGGGGATCCGGCCATTTGCCCGACGACATTATACCGATTTTCGATGGCTAATACAATTGCAGAAAGTCGTTTTCCCGAATCGCGTTTACCAAGCTGTTGGTTTTACGATTATAGCATAATATTAATAAAATACATGATATATTCGGTAGCTCATTTTACATTATTCTACTGTAAATTTAGTTATTAATTAATACGAATTGTAATTTAAAACTAACTTGAAGGGCGTGGAATTTTAAAAATATGCAAAAGCTTCCGAATTGTTTTCGGGGTCACTCAAATTTATAGTGTCTTTTACTTTGTTGTGAATATATTATTTAAATCCATAACGACCCTAGGGAGTGAGGTGGAAGACGGAGACAAAAATCATGCGAAAGCGACCGAGGTTAGTGTCGAATCCGGAATTATGGGCGTCGCTGAGTTTAATTATGATATTCCGGCACGGAAGTTGAAGTTTAACCATTAAGGTGAAATAGACGGTGAAAAATAATACGCAGTAATTCCTCACCTAGTCCCATAACCCCCGACCAATCAAGAATCTGGTCTTTTCGCATTCTTTTAGTGTCACCCCCTGCGAACGATACCCATATGGGTTCCTAAATCTAAAGTAATGTGTTCCAAGTTTGGTTTAAATTGATGCATGCATTAATTAGTAATTTAATTGATATAAGTATCATGTATACTAAGATAAATAACGTATGAAGTATTTTGTTAATATTTTGCTTGATTTAATAAATAGTCTATATACTGGGACAGCTGGCACTATAGAACCAGGCCGAATTTAGAAGGTCTGCCTTCTAATGAGTGTTCGAGTGTTGTTCTCTCCCTGTTGAACAGAGTTTTTCTGTACTGTTAAAAACGTTGGAGTTTCTACATTTTTCTCTAAACTTCCTGACGATTTGCACGTCATCGCTTTAACCTAACTTGTTTGTTGCACACTGCCTCTCTCTGTTTTTCTTTAATTTATTCACTTGGAGTATATCTCTACATATTTTTCTGATCTTCTATACGATCTTTCTGGTCATCTCTTTAACCTGTCCCTTTCTTTCCGTTTTTTTGGTTTTCTTTGATTATCTTTTTTACTTTTCTTTGCCCTTTTTCACTATTTCTTGCTCATCTATCTACTCCTAGACAATGAAATACCCGAATAATCTAAATAATAATGTTACCGCACCATTGTAAACAAAGTTCAAATCCAGATCAATTACTCTACTTGTTGAACGTCTGAAAATTATGTAAAATTGCAGTAATTAAATTATACGTGCTATTGACTCTAACAACTATAAATTAGATTATTTTTAAACATATTAATTTTTAATGTTTATTAACTTCAATTTGTATAAATCCAATTATAAATAAAAAGAATTTAATTAAAGTAGAGGTAATTTTATTATTTAATATCATTCATTAATATTCATTCTCTTTGTTTTATGTGCAGAAAATTTTGGAAAATGCAGCAACTTCACGTCACGAACAATAAATGATCGGGAATAATTAGGCCAATGGTGTTTCTTATATTGTCAATTTATATAAATCATATTTATGTCCTTGTTTTTTCATAAAATTAGTAGTCACTAAAGGAACAATTCGATCTTCCATTCCTGAGATTAATATGTCACGTGAATTTGTCTATTTCATTGTAGCTGTCTTCTCCCAGGCCTTTATCTCCCGAATACAATTTCTGAGCGAGAAAGTATCATTGTATTATTGTTTCCACTGATTATCAATCTAATGTGTCCATTTTATCGTGACATTGAAGTTTGTGTGTCTAATATTTCACGCCCTTTTAACAATTCAAGCTAAAATTTATGAAACTTATAAAGAGAATATGCGATTTATAATTTTCCAAAATAAGTATTGTTTTAATATTCCTAGACTTTATTTTAACGGCAATATTGAAAATTATTATCTACTGTAAAGATAGCACTCGTCAGTTCTGTAACAGCAAGAAGTGGCAGTTATTAAGAATATTTTCAGATTACATGACAGAAAATTTTGTCTTTGCTGCTAATGACTACTCGAAATATTCCTCGACAAACCGCGTTCATGTCCATTCGTAATGAAATACAATATGTCGATCAGTAAAAGAAAATTATGCTTTGAACTATTTGATTGCTTTATTTGTATAGCCATTAGTAGTGATTCATAATAATGTCTTGAATTAATTGCGCATATGTGTTATATCACCAACAACAGAATTTTTAACGGGGTTATTAATATAAATATTAAATGAACAAAACGCAACTGTACTCTTATAAAAAAATAATTCGAGCGGATGCAATTTTAAATTATGTATTATGTATGTACTTAATCTACAAATGGGCAGTTTGCCCGGTGGTAGATGCATGAAATTATAATTTAATTATAAATTAAAGAAGAGAAGTTACAATAAAGGAAAATATAGTAAATTAATATAATTATTTTAAAATAAGCGAGGTTTAGGGACATTATTTCAACTATAAATACATGTATATAACATTATATTAATTAAAGGTTAATTTTGAAAAAGTTAAAGAAATAATTAATATTGTACTGGCCTGAAAATAAGAAAAGTGGAAAGATATCTGTAAATAGAGATTTACTATTTAACCAACTAAGGAGACCAGGAATGTTACCATTTTTCTTTTCAGTTGATAACAGAACACTATCACTTAACTTCACGACACTACCCCATATTCAATAGAGGGTTCAGTTTAAGTCTAAATTTTCTTTCCGTTAAGTTCTTTCTCTGAAAACTCTTGCAAGTAAATTGTTTCAGTTATTTATTGTCCTATTTAGGAATGCGTATTTTCCAACATCTGTTTTATTTTCTGTCTGGTATTTGACTTAAACATGTGGTCATATCATGTTTTTTTGAATTCTAATATTTTTTGTGTTTAACTTATATTAGGTCTACTATATCATAAATTGATATGCCAACTTACACTTAAATTTCCAAAATTTCTCAGCCATAGAAATGATGTTATATGCGTAAATATGTCTATTGCTAAATATGCAATCGGGTATTCCATTATATAGAAAAGAGAAAATCATTAATGCGTCGCAGAAGAAAGAAAAATCTGAGTTTTCGAAGCGTAAGTTTTCAGAGTATTCTTTCACTGTTTCATAATTTAATAATAAGAAAAAACTGCCTAATGACAGACAAATTGAAGTGATGATATGAATACCACACAACGTTTCTGGAATCCTTTTTCCTTTCGTCAGGTGATTAAAATCACAAAAGCCGTGAGTGACTCAACCGCACGATCCAGTTGACGAACTCAAAATGTAATATTTTCGTTTCATAATTTACTTCATTATAGACAATGAAATACTGGATAGCAACATCACTGTTCACGAACTTCATCATCAGAGCAAAGCTGACTGACCTTGACTATAACTTAAAAACAAACGTTTGAAAAGTTCGCGGAAAATGAGACTTCCTACTTATATAACGGACATGGATATATTTGCTGAGGTTCCTGTTTACTTTACGCAGTTCTCGTTGACGAAACCATGTGTACACGTTTGGTGCATGCAATTAGCAACGACCACTCGAGGAACCCTCCGAGTTATTTGTTCACACGTTTCCCACTATGAGTATACTTGTATTAAAAAGGATATGGACATTTGTGAGGAAGTTAAAGCTGTACACTGAAAAAGGCAACAAGCTCATCATACCATTCTAGAGGATTTATCGTCACGATTAGTATAATTACAGGGTTATCAATTCCACGCTAGTGGAATTATTTATGGGCAATAAATCGACGTAATGTGAAACATTATGCGTTATAACTTCGTAAATTTACAAAATATTGCGAAGAATTTCACTAAGGTAGTTAATAAGACCCTATATCTTCTTGTGTACCTAATTTGGCTACCAAGAGGGGGTTAAACATTTTCAAGATTTAACTTGTTCATCTTATTACCGCAGTTCGATAGATATATATATATATATTGTAGTAATTAGTAATTAATCCATTATTATAATTATAAAGTTGGATTGTAGAGGACTTATTATTGGGTATAAAGCGGACGCCGCAGCGGGGCGGCGAGACACAAAGAAACATTGTTGAGATGGTACGCGCTCAAAATCTACGAGACGAACAGTCAGTCAACGGCGAGAAGCAAAACAGTTAGTTGGACAGCAGACACAGATGCGGGCAGATATCCATTCAGAAAAATTGCAGTATAAAGTTGGACGGCAGACACAGATGCGGGCAGATATCCATTCAGAAAATTTGCAGTATAAAAAGTTTTGGCAGTCAACGGCGAGAAGCGAAACGGTAGAGTCCAACAGCGAGATATAATAGTTTAAATAAAACGCAAGTAAACAGTTTGACAGAGAGACTTATAAAATCGCAGTTTGGAAGCAGAAGTTTTGCTTCACAAACTGAACTAATTTTTAACATCGAGAGACTTCCAGGAGACCGACGTCCGGAAACTAGCTGATGAGATGATCGAGGTTCCAGAATAGCAGAGATCCAGAGCAGCTACCGCGTGTTCGAATTCGATTGAGTAGAATCAGTGATATCCCCAAATCGTGTGCACAGAAAAACCAAAAACGAGACCTGGGCGGCCGTAAGTAGTAAAACTCTAAAATTGATTGTAAACCACTTTTTAAATGATGTGTCAGATCGTTCTTTAATTATTTCGTTTCTTTAATTATTCACTTCGTTAATTATTTACTTCTTTAATTGTTTAGTTATTTAATTTAAATTCAATCTTTAATCTTATTTTCGTCCGCAACAAAATTCGTCGAGGTTCAGACGAATTAACTTCAATAAAAAGCTAAATGTAACTAAATGTAAATGATTGTAAATTCAATTCACCCGTTTATCAAACCCAGATAAAGACCCTGAGATACCAAATATTATATTGTATTTAAAACTTTAATAAATTGGTTTAATTGTTTTCCCTTAATCTTCTTATTTTTTATAAATTATTACAATATATATATACGTATTTTCTAAAATACGTTATACTTTGTGAATGACAAGAGACAGAAGAATAATTATATTTGACTGTAAAGAGGAGAAAAAAATAATATTAATTAAAAACCATGAGTTTTAAGAAAGAATGAGATAATTCACATAGAAACCCTTTTTTCTTGTTTGAACGTATGTAATAACTTATTGTTTTTAATTTTGCGAAAATATATAACTGATCAGAATTTATATTCGATAAACGTAAGGTTAGAAAATTAGGGTCACGGGAAATACATTCTCATAATGCTTCATAGAAGGAACAACAGTGTAACTTATTTTTGGTTGAGGTGGAAATCTTATAAAATGATGAGGTTGGGTTTGCTTCCAAGAGAGAGTTTTTTCCCCTGTTTAAGTGAAAATCATTACCTTAATAAAAAATATAATTGAAATTGCCTGGACTATCCTACAAATAATAATTATATTAATCTGACTTATTGTTAAATAACTGTGAAAAACACCCGACAATTAGTCAGTATAAAATTTTCTAATAGGCCGGTGTTTTTTACATATATCCTAAAAATATAATTTAACAAACGTACATAGGTACGACAAAATCCTTTCCTAATGGTAAATTTGAAACACTCAAAGTTTGTGGTAAGTTTAGATCACGATTCATGTAAATAATTATTTGTTGTCTAATAAATTTCGGTTTGTAATTGAAACATACTTCGTTGATTATAGATGTTATCCTTCAAATTTCTTATAATTAATTATAATATAAAGTTTTCGGCCGCAACATGTGCGCAAACAGCACGTTCGAAATTTTTTAACTAAAATTTTCTTATAATAAAGTATAACTGAATTGAATTGTAACTATACACCTGAAGTGGTCCCAACTTGAGATAAAAGTTGTCACTGTTCAATATTTTGTTTTAAAAAAAGATGATAATTTATTTCTGAACAATAATCTGGTGTTTTTAACATTTATTTTAAATCTGATATATTCTGCTTGACACTTGAAGTTTACCCATACGTGTGTGATTGCTGATAAAACTTAATCTACTTTCATGGTTGATTTAACTGCGATCGTTCAGGTATTAAACGTATGGTTTGAGTCAGATATAATGTTAATAGATACTGCAGAATTCATCGGCTCCCGCATTACGAAAAATAAATTTCCTATAATTATGAATTACAATTATGATTATTAATATTTTAGACATCGCATAACCGATTTTTTTTAAAAAAAGAAATGAGTTTACGATGATTTTATGTGTTACCCTGAGTTCCCGTCGTTGACGGGCTATTTTTTGAAGTACCTGATGAATTAACAACGATATTCCAAACGAAAGTGTTATTAATTCGAAAACTGCAGTTATCCTATGCAAATATGTTTTGATTTATTCTAAGCGTCTTCTTGACTTGAAATTTGGCAAACTATATAAAAAGTAGAAATACAAATATTAAAATTCTTTGACATATGTTAAGTCGTTTTTGGTATTTGTACTGTTCAAACACGCCGACAAACAGACACGTCTGCGTTTGATTTATGTAACATTCGAGGAATTATAATTTCCCAAAGGCTATAAAGTTCCTATTTTTGTTATATGAGTCACTTATATAAAAAAAATATCTGCGTAAAAAATAGGCGTGAAAGAAGATAAAACTCGTGTAGTCGTTACCCGAAGAGATGAATATTCGAAGAAATATAGTATTAGTAATTTTAATAGGAGTTTGCTATCCATATAAATATTAACAGAGATACTATTACTAATTATAGAAATAATTAATCAAAAGTTGATTCACAATACGCTGTGATCATTGATAAAATAAAATATAAAATAGCAGATAATTCCCAGAATTTTGTTTTTCGTATTTCAATCGGGTTAAGATTTAAGAGTATTATTTTTTTGACTGTAATCGATTATAAGACTTGTCGATATCAAGATCTTTTGATATCTTAAACAACGTATTTTAACCGGACAACAATATGCCTTCCGAATTTTAAATTAGAAACCTTAATGCTAAAATTTTTCAATGATAATTTAATTATTATTAATCGTACATGAATGTTTGAAAGCCATAAAATTTGAATAAAAATTGTAATTAATATAGCTTTAAAAAAACTAACAATTATTATGAATAAATAATCATTATAAATTTTGCCACATTATCTGAATATATTGTATTTAAACGTTGCAGGTTCAATAATTATTATTGAAATTGAAATTAAATTATAATACGTCTGTGCTTTTGAGTTCGTCAACTGGATTGTGCGGTTATGTCATTCTCACGTCTCTTTTAATCACCTGCCGAAAGAAACAAGGATTCGAGAATCTGTGTGTGTTATTTATATTATTACTTCATTTTGTCTGTTATTTGGCTACTTTATCTAATTAATAATTATTATGTATGTATTAAGAAATGCCTCTGGTTTATCAAATTTTATTATAAATTGAAAATGATATATCTTAGATATGGACACTCTAGTCAATTAGGAATAATGCCACACCTATCTAAGGGCATTATTGTATGTATAACATTATTGTAATGCCCAGCTATATGTTGACTGATAAACAATCATGCCGTTTTTCTATTCGAACATGTTGAAAATAACCCACTAGGTCTAAAGCTTCTTCCTATATAATTATTAACATTGTAAGATACTGCGAGGTTTTATTTTGGTTCTAGTGCGTTAATAAACTTTAAGATTAAAGATTTAAATCAATTTTTACTTACACCTTCATATTATTCTTAACATTGATCAGGTCACTATAAAATAAGATAAAACAAGAAACTATTACTCAACCATTTGAGGTTATCAGAAAATTGTGTTCTAAACTTGTAAACTATTTACGACAGAAATTATAAATTTGCACGCCACTGCCACCCACGGGCTGAATTATGGTATTTGCCTATATAGAGACAAAATTGCATCAGCGTTGCCTTTCTCTAGTCTAGTCATTGACTGACCGTGATAACTTTAAGATATTCTTTCTACTTATAATAGCCATTGGCAAGTTAAATCCTTTATACACTCCGTTGCGTTCGACTTCTCTGTTTTGTTCCCTATTTAATAATTATTGTAGTAAATCTTTGAACAAAGGAAAGCAATTTCATGTTATTGTCGTGATAAGATCCGTAAGATACTAAATATTAATTTTCAGTTCCAGTTAGTTATATTTACTCGAATATACTTCGTTCCGAGATTTACACGTCAACTCTGTTGCAGCAGTAATGTTATCGTAAGTACTCCTAACAGTATATGCACGCGTGGAGTCACAGGAGTGGAGTGGGAATATTTATTATTTACTATCACAATAAATCAAAGTTACAGCACTTCAGTTGAATGAATACGGAATATGAAAGCTTGGAAATTCACGCAGACTGAGAATACTATCACGACTTACGTTTCTCTGAAACTGTACTCGAAGTATTAATATTATATATATATATATATTATTATGTAGTGTATATGTGGCAAATATAAATTATATTTATACATCATTGTATTTTTTTTTATCAGTTTGTAAGACTTTTGTTTCTCAATTTATTTGTTTAGATGATTGAATTAACATATTTTAAAGCGCATGCAGACCAAAACTCCTCGGAGGATATTGCATTAATGTTGGTAGGAGAAAATTATTACAGGAGAGGCGATTATAATTTTAAAACAGGAGAGGGTGACTTTAAAACTGAAGTTGCAAAAAATTCATTTTTAAACCGGACTATAAGGGATTGAAACAATTTACCTGGAGAAGTTTTTGAAAAATTTCCTAGTAATCTTAAAATTTTCCAGGGAAGAATAAGCAAGTGTACGTGTTAGTGAAGTGAAAGTGTAGTGCGACAAAAAACTAATTAAACGATGGATATTTTAATTTTATTTTTCAGGAACTCAGTAGCAGAATCAATAAATTCATTCATTCATCTCTACACGTGAAGAGTTTCCAATCAGGGACGAAACGTCGTGTTTAATATTTATTATGTTTTAAATTGAATAATTAATTTTTTTGACTATTAGGTTGATATTTTTATTATTTAATTTAAATTTGAAGTCAGATTGTTATAATTGTTAATACTATCATTTTTTCTTCAATATTTGCACAATATCGTTCGTGGTAGATAGACGGACATATGCATCAATGCTCGTAAAGGCACAAGAACTGTTTTTTGTGAGTCGTCGTGAACTTCCTTCATCTGACTTTAAATCTGGGTCACATCGCACTTTTATACAAAAAAATGTTTTTATCACTGCACGATTCTCGTCTCCATCCACTTCTACGGTCACTTAAAGACCTCTAACAACAAACATCTGCTATTGAAACTGTACTAAAGTTTGAAACAAAACCGTTACAATAATCACGCGAAACAACTCATGACGGTTGTCAACATGTCCCGCCAAATAGTACAAATTTTCAAGATCGTAAAACTTTGAACAGTTGATACAACGGAATGAATATTAACATACAGGAACATTTTTGCTGGTCGATAAAGTTCAAATCTAATGTGATAACATAATCTGTGAATTTATAGATCGGAAACTGGGACATAAGTTCTTAGGAGAGGGGAAAATCAGAAAGAAAACATTACGTTGAAATGAAAAACTTATATCTGATTGAAAACCAATTATAAGAATGATAGGTAAATACAGACAAAAGAAGTGATAATATATAGACCACACAACGTTTCTGGAAGCCTTGTTCCTTACATCAGGATGACTAGTCCAGTTGTGTCTCTCTCGGCTTTAACATATTTTCTGCAGTTGAAGAAAGGAACAAGGCTTCCAGAAACGTTGTGTGATATTTATAATATTAGTTTTTTTTCTGTATTTGGCTGTCTTTCTTATCAGAAAAATTTACGACATTTAGAAACTTATTTATTTGTCAATTGAAATGTAATCACCTTTCTGAAGTCTCCGAGAAAGATCTAACACAATTACTCCCACACAGATGTTGAGTCCCTATTTGCTGTGACGTGACGTTTTCTCTTGATTGACGCCAGCCTTAAAATATATTCATATTGAAAACCTACGATTCGTAAATTTATTATGTGATAATTCTAAGCAATTAGATGCATTAGAGTAGGTATTTAATACTAGAAGAGAGTAATTTTGGCTAAGTACAATCTTGGAGAAACGAAATTGGACTTTTTAAAACTAAAACTGAGCAAAAATTCACAAGTAATAACAGTCGTTGAAATTTAAGCGGTTAGAATAAGGCTCGAGTCAAGGAGTCAGTAAGTATGTTTAATAAGGAGTATTAAAGTATGAGAAACTAGCCAGTATGGATCGCGTTTCATAGAAATTCTACTAGATTCAAATAAATATTCTAACGGATTCGTAAATTTAACAATAGGTTGAAACGATTTTGCGCAAAGCTTAAGTCGCACTCAAATGTACGGTTTGAAAAATGACACGGTGCAGTACAGATCGCGAAAAGATAAGTTACGAATGGAGCTGCTGGTATCGCTATCCAACAACAGATCGTCTGAAATGGAACACGGAATTAATAAAACAGTCCGATGTGTAGAAAATTGACGTTAAAGTAGTTTAAGAGATTTTATTATTTACTATTGTTTATACAAATCTACGAGTTTTTGCAATATAATACTAACTTTCCTGTTAAGGAAAACACTGCATATTAAAAGATTTACCGAATCGGTTTTTTTAAATCAGGCATGTTAGCGATACATTGCTAAAATTAAGCGAAACAACACTAGCGGCATTCTATTGGCTATTAGAGCCAAAAAGAAAGGACAATTGGTAAGTGAGATAGTAGTTTATGGTATGAGAGACACGAGAGTTTGCATTGATTAATGATTACGAAAAGGGAATAGATGAAAATATACGCATATAGGTGTACAATACGTAGTGTGATGAATGTGTTTCATACACGGAGGACGTATGTAAGGACACTTCCGTAGACAACAGGTGTCCGAAAGCGATCTGTACTCCTCACGCAGTGTTGCCACGCATGCGCATCCGTTCTACGCTCTATTTCACAAACAATACTCTTATTGTACGACTACCCGCGAATTGTGCATTTAGGTGTATTTTTATCATGCTTTGTGTTTCACCGTCAGCCGAGAAATGGCGAAGTCGAACGGAGAGGAAGCAAGAATAAGAGAGAGAGAGCGAGAGTCTAGCCAGAAGATATGTAGAAGAAGTTTCCACAAATACAAAACCAGGAACAGTGTCCTCTATCAGATTCAGAAATCACTTATTCTTTTTATCAATCACTACGGTTTTCAATTTTTTTATCCTAAGCCACACCCGGAACTACTACATACACAGACATTGGTATCGAATCCATTATTTTCTGGGCCGATAAGTTAAATATTAGTCATGCCGATTAAGTGGTTGGTGATTATTGGCGGCGTGTGAGCTTGTTAAGTTATGTGCTACGTGATCCTAAGCAAGAAAAAACTATGAAAAATATTAATAATACTACAACAGCGATACCAAAGCAGCAAATGACTCGAGCTACATTTATAATTCTATCTACATAGGTTCAAACAGTGACTATTTTTATCCCTGCCGACTCCAGATCCGGAGTGAAATTCCTTCATCCATTAAACTTGACGCAGGCTCACCTTCAATTTTTTTTTCCAAATCGCAATTGTTTGTTACATGAGAGAATTCTTACAACAAATAACGGTTGGTAGAGCGTCTGCCGAGTAAGCGGGAGGTCCCGGGTTTGATTCTTGGTCCGGTCACATTTTTCCAATCTGATACTTTAGTTCAATTTAATTTCATGGCCTCTACACCTTGAGCTTGTGAAAGATTTCTCTATATTTTTGAATGTTTTTTTAATTTAAAATTAACCATTGATTGTTATTTTTTTAAATACTATACAAAATTTACGAATATTATTTCTGTACTGAAAATATAAACTACTTCAAAATAATATTTTTAATTACTAAATGGTTTAAATTTATTTTGTTTTCGCTGATTATGCCAGCCGATGCGGCCGCCGCTTTGTATCCTAATCTCGCAATGGTCCTGTTTGTATGTGCTGACTGGTCCAAAACACCGAAAAGAGCAATTTCTCATTCCAGACAGTGGAAGCGAGTACACTCCAAGGCAGACAGTTCTAAATATTCGAAATCAATTCAGAAACGCACACTATTAAAACAATTATTATAAAGGTTCTTAAAATGACAGAAAAAAATATTCATAAATAATTTGTGCTGTAGCACATTAGCACATATGCACCAGCGGCCACCGATGGTGGTGCTGGTGGGGTGAGCGGAAATGTTCCTAAATGCCCATATTAGTGTCGAATCCAAATTTTTCTTTGTTGAGATGAACACTGATGCTCCCGATTTCAGATATGTCTCGTGCTCAGAACGGGTTGTATGTGCGCTGATCGTAAAATATTCGAAATGACAAACAGATAAATATCGAATTTTTTCATTTCCCTGTCAAATAGAAAATTAAGATAAATAAAAACCTGTGCGACCCCGGACAATTTTTATATTTTAAATAACAATAGCGAGCCAAAACTGAACAAAATGTTTAATAAATTTATTAATTCATAGAAAAATCCTTCTTAGTATTTTTTTCTTAGAGCCTAGTCTTTCACCTGGTCCTTGAAGTGAAATTTGCGTATTACTTCTGCTATTGCAGGAAAATGAGATTAGGAAGCCAGTCTGTATAACTTATTTTTTACGCTACGTTTCTGAAACCTTTACTCGAATATAATATACGTGTTATGTATATAGTGTAAAGAATTAAAAGTTAATGCAGTAAACTAACCAATCTATTGTTGCAGTAACTTTAATAACGGGTATCATCTTTCTTAATGAAATCGAAGCAAGTGTGAGACCCACTGAAGACAATAAAAGCAAGATCTGACTTCATCTATGCCCATATGGGTTCAATTACCTTCGTGGAGTTATGTGTTTCGTATTTCTGTCAGTGCGAATTGATCCTGAGGAAACCCGATGCAGTAGCAACTTGATCTCGCTATCCGTGTCCTTCCACGGCCGCGGCCGTCCAGCGGATTAGACACGCCTCTGCTAAAGCGACAGACAAGAACAAATCGCAACCAACATCAACCCATTGCCGCTTAAACGGCTTTCGAATTTATTAGCACCCTGATTCAGGTTCAAGTGCCCAAGGTTCCTCCGTAAACGGGAGTCAGACTTCAATCCATGACGTGTGACTGGAATGACAGACGAGAAAATTTTTCTTAGTTATATTGAATTGATTACTTTTATACCTGCATGCGTTTGCGCTACGACGCCACAGCAAACTCTTCTCACGCTATCGGAAGGGCGTGGGACAAGTACCCAATGACCGACCTACCTGATGCAAGTTTTTCTAGGGTTTGTCCTGCATTACTTTTAGGCGAATGCCGGGTAGGATCCTTAAACTATAGCCCGGGGGCCATAGTTAACCCTTGGCTACCTTCCTCTACCCTTCCGCATCCCCCCTGTAAAATCCCTTCCTATGCTATTATAGGGGAGTTGCCACTATGTGGATTATCCTCATGCAGCCTGTTACCCCCCCCCCCTCCCAAAAAAAAAATGAACCGAGTTTGCTAATATTCCAGACCTTTTATTCAATCTTTCTCCTTTTTCTCTTTGATACTGCCAATGGAACAACTGAGTGAATCGTACCAACCAATTCCTCCCGGAATGGTGCTTGCGTTTCAAAGTACTCTTACATCGAAATGAATTATTTATTACACGAACCGAAAATATAAGCGTACAATAATAAATCTTACTGTATCTTTCAATATAAAGTAGACTAGTTTGAAGAAAACCGTCCCTCGCACGAAGGAAATATATTACATAGGGCTGACTTACTACAACTATGGGAATCAATGTTAAAAATAATATTTTTCTAATAATACATTTTTACGTGAAACAGAAAATAAACAGGGATTGTTTTATGAAGTATTTTGCAAGGAACTGACCGTGATCTTAAGTTACTGAAGGGAAATAATTTGACATCCAAAAGTGGGAAAGTGCAGTTTGACCAATACAGATTGACTCTTTGATCCTCATTTGTATCACCCAGTCGAAACGGAAATTAAATGCAGTTGTGTCCCTCTAGGCTATTGCGTTTTTCTGCACCTCAAGAAAGGAACAAGACTTCCAGAAACGTTATGTGTTATTTATATTATCACTTCTTTTGTCTGTTTGCGCCTATCTTTCTTATTTTTATTTTCAATCAGACGTAAGTTTTTCCTGGTTCAAATTAATTTTAATTAGTGTACATGTTCATGCTAACATATAACGTCGGAAAAGAGGATCACACCTAAATAAAAATCAGTACCACCTTATTGTTGAGGTTTACGGGGACTATGTGTCAAGTAACAGGTTTTCGCTTGGTGCACAAGGTTCCAGAACGTTTGCAGTCATGTGCAAGTTTAGCAGCGACTTGGTCCGACCTGCACCTCCGCCACAGATGACATCGTTTGTCTTGTTTATGAAGAACAAATCGTCGCATTCATGCGCAGTCATTGCTAAGGAAATGGACAACCTAACGAGCAGTATGCACGATATATTCCACAGGCAACTTGATTATTGAGGGACTTGTTCAGGTTGGATGCCGAGAAAATATCAGATAGTCAGAAATTTTACTTTAAGAGGCTGCGTGAGGAAGAAGGACTGATGTTTTGCGGTATCGTTACAGGGGTAGAAACAGGTGAGCACCATAGAACGCTGATGTCCAACCATACAATCGATCCCATTTTCCAATAAATCTCGAAAAACTCTATGCAAGCAAAAGTTTTATAGCGAAAGTCCCTTGGGACCACCACAAGAGTGTAGTTCCAAAGTGAGTTAGAATATTATGGGATCAGAGGCAACGCTTTGGCACTCTTTGAATCTTATCTCAACAATCGGAAACAGAAGGTAGCCTTAAAAAACAAAGCTGGTGAGGTGCACTTGTCAGAATGGGAGGGCATTTCTTGTGGCGTGCCTCAGGGCTCAATATTAGGTCCCCTGCTTTTTCTTTTGTATATTAACGATCTTCCAGAATATATGGACCCTATAAAATCTGTCTTATACGCAGATGACACTAATTTGTTAATTACGGACATTGATTTAAATAATCTCAATGCGAAGATTGAGACTGCATCTAGAGACCTAAATACTTGGTTCGCCGCCAATAAATTAACACTCAATGTACAGAAAACTAAGTTAGTTCGTTTTACAACAGAAACCAACAACATCGTAACGGATAAGTTCTCTGATCATGCGACTTTCCTCGGCTTGCAAGTCGACATGAAATTAAAATGGAGCTTGCACATTGATCGCCTCGTGCGCAAACTTAGATCTGTTTGTTACTCATTGAGACTATTGATGCAACAAGTTGATACCAAAACTGCTTCACTAGTCTACTTTGCCTACTTTCATTCACATATGTGTTACGGTATTGCCAACTGGGGCAATTGTTCTCGTAGTGTGGATGTCTTCAAACTGCAAAAACGAGCCATTAGAATTATATCAGATTCAGATGCTAGAGAAAGCTGCAGGCCGCTGTTCAAAAGACTCCATATTCTGACTCTACCTAGCGCTTACATATTAGAAATACTAAAATTTGTTAAACGCAACATGAACCTTTTTGCAAGTAACGGGGACAATCATGGCTATGACACAAGAAACCGTTCAGTTCTTAGGTCTGACAAGCACAGCCTCAGTCTCTATGAGTCTAGCGTTCATTATTCCGGTATCGCACTATTTAACAGCCTTCCTGATCATGTAAAGAACATCAACAACTACAACTTATTCGTAAAGGAGTGTAAAACTTACCTTGTCAATGGAACTTATTACTCCGTACACGAATTTTTGAATCGGTCTGACATTCGTTGAACTGCCTTGCCTACAAAATTGCCGAATATGCTATAAATATGTAAATAGTTTGTCCAGTTTTCCCCTTTTGGTTCTGCTTTCCTGCCTCTGCTTTCTGTTTTAGTAAATATCTATGACGACATCCCTCCGTACCTAGCGACAGGAGATTAATACCAGGAAGTGATTTGTGTCGTGTGCGTGTTTCCTAAAAATAGTGTGTATGATTGTAGTGACTAGACTAATATAAACAGATATGAATTTTTGTGTGTGTTTTTGTGTATTATAAGTTTATATGCAATTTATCTACTGTACATTTGTGACGAATCCTATTTCCTCTTTAGAGGGCTAATGGTGAATAAATCTATCTACGCCAGGCAGAGACGCTGAACGCTGCAAGGGTTGAGGAAGGTAATTGGCGTGAAACAACTTGGATGTCTCTTATCATGCGTCATCTTGCTTCATGACCACACACAGCACGCGTTAGTTCGTACTGTCCTGGCCCAAGACTCAGCGAATTCTATTTGTTCGTTCAATCAAGAAGGCGAATTACAGATGACAATGGTGGTATTGAATCTGTCATGACGTGGCAACAGGGCCTAGACGCACGTTTCTTGTACGATGGAATCAATGTTTTAATCATGATTATTTATACCAATTGATACCACTGACCTTATAGACGTATTTCTCATGCATACAATCCCACAAAAATCCGTCGAGGCTCTTTCTTATTTTTCCTTCCAGTCTATTGAAATCTAAATGTTCACCTTGTAGACTTAAAATAATATTGATCGAATAATTCCGTTTTCTAGGAAAGGTGAAAGAGACACCAAACTTGTCCGTCGTATTAAGAGACTTCTCAGTAGGGTAGTAGTTGCTACAAAAAGGATAAATAGCAGTTTAAAGTTCTACATTTTACAGTACCACGTTTCCAGAAATGATTGAAAACAATGAAGAAATCTATCACTTTCCCCAAATTTCCGAATAATGAATTTATAGACCAGTTGCATAGTCATGGTAAGGTACGACTTCTTAGATGTCTGATCAACCAAGTCGAAGTTGAAGAAATCCTAGTAAGAACGTCTATAAGAATTTAATAAATAATTCTGGGTGTATCAACCAGGTCAATTGTTTATTGCATAGCGATAATCATCTTCGTCTATAACAAGTTGTTCTGTTTTAATAAGAAAATACTGACAATTTGAATTTCTAGTTCAAACATCCTTCAATATTAATATTTTATTTTATTTTATTTTAAAAACTTCTAAATATTTTATCGACAAGTTTGACACGATGTTGGTGTCACAGTACAATAAGAAAATTTTTTAGGAAAGTGAACTAAGCCACCTGAAAGTGAACAAAGTCCTGTTTTAAGGAGTTGGGAAGCTACTGTAAATCATTTACACAGGAAGTGCCCTAAAACCCTTATCGGACAGAGCGGATTTGAACACAAAGTCCCGTTGTTATTCGTTGGGTGGAGACCTAATTCTCGAACCAGTGACAAATTCCTTTATTAATAGGAACAGTAGACAAGCAAGAGATTGTTTCAAATCTAGCGTAATGACAAGCAAGAAATTGCTTAAATTTAACAGACATTTGATCATGTGTTGAAAAAAAAACGGATTTCTGAATTTCGTCAAACTAAAAGCATACATCCATTTAAGAATGAAAAACTAGGCACACAACTCTTTGCGTTATTCATTAAAAATTTGATTTTATAACAGCCAAATGAATTGAATAATCCAAAAATAAAATCTAATTCCTTGTGTGTATACTTCAATGTGGGAATTGAATCCATTTTCGAGCTGTAAAAATTTGTAATGTAAGATTTCGGATCATTGACACTTGATATTTAAAAGAAAGTTAACTATTGTCTCGATATATAGCTGTAAGATTTTTAGAAGCGAGTTAATTAATTTGAAAAAAATTGTTTTGGTACGGGGACTGATTAACTGGGATATACTGCATGTAGTTGTGAGTGCTAACTATGAAATTGAAGTGATTGGCGTGCCATGGTGACGGGGTGCGATGCACAATACAAGAACGTAATTCTTTAGTGGGAATGGGTAGATTCGTAAAGGGAAATCAGTTCATTGGGTTATAAATATATGGTATTATAAATCATAATCACCGAATAATGTTCCAAATGACATAAAATCCATAGGAAATTGAAATGAAATGTAAAGGAAAACTGAACGTCGTGAGCTATGAATTATATAGAAGAAAATGTAGTTTCAACTCATTCCAACGATTAATTTGTCAACATGCTCGCAGTTACTCTTAATTAATACGCTTTACTATTTAGTAACTTCCGAAGAATTTAATCCGAAAAAAAAAGCCTGCGAGAGGATTCTTTCGCAGGTAACCTGCGAGGGATTTTCTCTCGCAGGCAGAACCTTTTAGGAGAGATACGAAGGGGCTGCCTTTGGGTATGCCTTTTCCTCTCCGTTTTTGAACTAAGGTACCCACAAGCCGAGGCACCTCGGCCTGTTTTGAGAGGTGTATGTTCCGGGGTCGCAGACCTTGGGCATACGGTAAGAGTTGTTCGCTATTCCCATTGGAATAGTCGGCCAGCTGCCTCCTAAACTGGTCGAGGCACGGAGAAGGAAATGCTGCGTCTCCACAGCAAACTCCTCTCCCGCTATCGGAAGGGCGTCGGACAAGTACCCAATGCCCGACCTACACGATGCAGGTTTTTCTAAGGTTTTCCCTGCATTTCTTTAGGCGAATTCCGGGTAGGATCCTTAAAATATAGCCCGGGGGCCCTAGTTAACCCTTGGCTACCTTCCTCTACCCTTCTACATCCCCCCTTTCAAATCCCTTCCTATATATATATATATATATATATAAATAAAAGAAAATAAAAGAAAAAGAAAAAAAAAGAAAGAAGAAGAGGAGAATTTAATCCTTACGAACAGTATTTTCAAATCTGAAAATTGCACCGTGAGCCATTTTTCGTTAAAAAATTTGGAACACTGAGTTTGGGATGTTAATTATTTTCCTATTATTATTATCACAGCTGTTATTATCGTTAGTTAGGACTGTCGTAATGATAGATAGCTATTTTATGTAGTAGTGTTTATAATTTTCTATTCATCGTAGTTATAACGATAGTATTTATGTTTGTGATAGTAATGAACGTTGTCGTAATAGTAATAAAGATAAATTATTATTTCTTTTTTGTTGTGATTATTAGTGTTGTGGCCTTAATAAACTTCAGTATTTTAAGATTAAATTGAAAAAAAAAATTACGGTGGATTGCAAATTAAAAAGAAGATAGCCAAATACAGACAAAATTATTATGTATTTTTTTGGCTATCTTTCTTATTATTATTGTAAAAAATAATTTTTATGTGTTATATGCTCTATCAGATGTCAATGTTTGGCTGATTCCATTTGTAGTTAAATTTAATGCAGTAAATGAAAGCAACTATCTGTGTGTGCAAATCGTAATCTTTTGAACATCTATACAATAAGAAATACGAAATCAGTGTATATTGAAAATCTTCATCAATTAATTCAAATTTATAGCACCAGTAATCTTTTTATAGTAAGCCAAATCAACCAGTTTCCCAAATTTATATTCTGGCATTTGAAAAAAAAATTCAACGGGAACTGCTTTAGTACACGATTTACCACCGACCTCCACTTATTATTTTAATTTAACATGTGATTAAAATAATTATTTTAAATCAATTTTAACAGTACTGTGTAGTACAGTGTAGTTTATACTCTTTATCAGAAAATGATAACACTTATCCCTACAGAAACAGTTCTTACTAAACTATATTATTGTATTTCCATATATAGACCACTGCAAATGTTTTAAAAAAATAAATAAATTGCCATAACAGGAAAAATGTACAGAGAACAACTACAGCGAAGTAAAGAGGCATGCATGGATGGATATTTAGAATAACGGGCTAAAGTCTCCATAAATTTTGGCTGTAGGAGAAATGAAAGTAATGACTCAATACATATAAACATTGGTTCGAGCTGTTTGCAAGGGCAGAATGAGTTTTGCTAGGAGGATAACGACAAGCAAGACGTCGAATGAAACACAGCTTTTTCCATTTTAAACATGACATTAGGACTGAACAGGATATTAAATTTTACGCATTGAGAGTGAAGACTTTTATGGTACTCAAACGTGAAAGACGAATAAAACCGAATGGAGAACACTGGGAGCATTTGAAACGTGTGTGTGTGGTACAGAAGAATGAAAAAAAATTAAATATAAAATCGGGTGAAGGAACGTCTGGGATGAAATGAACGAGACAGTGTTGAGCTAGTGATCATATGATACAGCACCTATAAATGTATATTAGGCGAATGATGTCAAAGTGGAGGAAAATTTGGTGGCAATATAACTTAAGTATAAAAAAGAAGAGTTTTACTCGGTGTATTTTATCGATTGGTACATTAGAGTCAAGTGTGTTTCTTAGTTACAGATAATCCTATCCGAATAAAGTGATGAGTGGACCAACTTGACGGAGTATCCAACTTTTCCAACTGGCTTTCAACCAACTCGTTGTGCTATACAAACTTTGGAGAGTAACATAAATCACATCTTCTCGTGCTCCATTTAAAACTGAAGTTCAAGGTTACTCTGATATAATTGGCAGTTGAGATTCTTGAGCGCTCTAACCTTAGTTCGAGAGTTCACTCACGGCCCCAGGACTCTATTAGTCAGAGAAGTTCTTTAACCCGGAAAAAGGCCAGTTCTCAAGCAAAGCGTCATATGCATGCTCAGGAAAACAATTGTTCTAATTAACGTTTCGCAGACTAAGTTATTTCTCTGTTGCGGAAAACCGATGACAAATTATTCGTCCGCTCTACGTTAACAAATAAGCAATGAAGTAGAGATAAGGCAGTAGAGAATATTACTATCGCATTTACTAAATTTATATATTTCCCTTCAGTCAATTTATTTAGTTATTCAAAGTATGGTTCATTCTATAACAACTAAATCTCTATTAATATTTATTAAAAATCATAAGGAGACATTTGGATACATAATGTACAGTATAAAATTCAAATTATGAATTGCAAAATAAGTTATGTAACACCCCCCTCCCCCAATCTATATTTATACGTATTACGGAAAGTAAATCTAACACAAAATATCTTAACACATCTTAAATCAAGGTCTCAATTTTTATTCGCAATAATTTAACATTTTAGAAACTGAAAATAATTATCACGTAATGTTACGTACGAAATGTAATAGAAACAGCTTAAATATAAAAACTGATTCTTGGAATATCATTTAGAAACATTTGCTTTAGATATTATTTTGACAGATGATGTTTACACAAATTTCCGATCTTTGGATTCCTTCCACTCAATTTAAAACGTTTAAATAAAGTAATGAGGCACCTTAAAAACACCACCATCCATTACAGTAGGCGAAATACTCACAATATATTATTATTTGAAATATAATAAGTTTGTGTTAAAAGTATACTAATTAGATAAATAAATAGCCAAATGCGAAACAAAATGAAGTGATAATATAAATATTACACAATGTTTCTGCAATCCTTGTTGCTTTCGTCAGGTTGTTAAAAACTCCAGTTAGTCACATGTATTGTGTGATTGTGTCGTTCTCACGTCTCTTGCGCGTTTAATCACGTAACGAATGCAACAAAGATTGCAGAAGTGTTGTGTGACATTGAAATTATCACTTCATTTTTTGTTATTTGGTTATTTATTTATCTAATTAGAATATTATTATTTATTAAATGTATTGCCCCAAGGCCGGTACATATGAATATATATTGTTAGTGTACGTGTTGTAAGAAACAATACAGTAATGGGGAAATAAAGCTCACACAGCTCAGTTTGCAGTATTTTAAACGTATTCAAATTAAATATATCATTCTGATTTAAACGGATATTCGACCTATGTGTATGCTGGGTATAGACAGTCAGACGTAAATAACACACTTGTCCTCGTATAAAGGAGATCCTAAAATTCCACAGAATTATAAAGAAAGGAGACGGCCATTAAGAACTTAGTATAAATTGACTGTAGGAAAGCAGCACCTAATGTACTGAAGAATGTTGAAAAATGAGTCGGCAGATACGAACGAAGTCGATAAAAGTTAAATGCATGTGTAATCTGAACCAAACTTTTCCAGATTCTACAATAAACTCCAAAACATTTCGAGAGCATTACAGTGATGTTACGAGAAAAAGAGTTTCAAAACTTAGGTGTACTATCTTCAGATACGGTTGGTTGGTAAATATTTCGTAACAAAACAGGGTGGCCTTAGTAGTATCAAGGATCAAATTGCCATAGCATTAGGTGAAAGTGGAAAATATAGCAACATCACGCTAGTGTTTTACATTCAAAAGGAAGAATTACCCGACGTATTCGAGGTTTTAGTTTGATGGTGGGCGCAAAACTCCAATTTCCTTGAGGTAGGAGCGCACAAGATGACTAACTGTTTGTGAATTTCCTGACCTTGGTTGCCTCCATTAACAACTGTTTCCTAAAGAAAATCTGCATAACTTTAAACAATTAAGAAGGGAAATGCAGCCGGCTTTCAGGCTCGAGAATGTGTCACGTGTTAACCTTGAAGGAGATTGGCTTTAAAGGAAACTTGCGAACACTCAGATCAATAATTTAAGACTACAGAAATTCTTACGAAAAAGATAAATCTATGGATGAACTGACACCAGTGTTGTGCGTAACACACTCACTAAATAAATTTTTCCTTCAGAATATCGCAAAATACACTTTTAAAGACGGTTCTGAGAGATACTGTTTTCCACTAAACGGTTTATTTCCACATTTTCTTCAAATGCCCACATATTAAGTGACCGCTACCACATTGTTTGAGTTTCTTCTAAATGTAGAATTCAACTTGCTGCAGTTTCTTGAATCCTCGCCATCAATTTCAATCATCAAGCTGTTCACCCTCCTAACTTAGGTGCCGGAACAATTTCAATGTTGCTGTGAGCAATTTAGATGATATCGACGCACCGTATCCAACTTATCTACTCATCTGGAACTCCCGTTAGTTTTATCCACAGTTTATTCATACTTCATTACTTTTATGCTACTTTTCGTTGTCACGTTCGTGGTGTGAGTCAATTATTGTTCATATCTTAATTTTGTCTTATTCTTTTTTATTCAATGTTTTGAGGTTATGTGTTAATCATGTCCATGCTTTTAAGGTTTTTTTTAAATACTTCTCATAAATCTATAGAATTTGTACTTTCGTAAGGTACTCACTTATTTGTTCTTGTTTTTTGTCTAAATTTCTTGTTCCTTCCTCTATTTTATAATATGTTTATTTTATATCTTCTTTTATCCTTTTCCTTGCCACATTTAGTCTAGTTTACTTAATTTTTTTCGTGCACTTTCACTAGTATTTTGCATCTATGAATTGTCTTGTTATCCCGCTTTGTGTTAATGAGAATCTATCTTTAGAATGAAGATTACAGAAATTGCTTTCCGTTTTATCATTTTCATTAATACGTTATCTCACTTCTTTACATTTTTACGGATTCTTCTTTTGAATTTTTCCTTGCATTTAATTAACTCATTTTGCGTTTCGCATCAATTTATCCTATTTATGTTTCGTATTGCAAAGAGCAAATTGAAATACAATCTTCGTAGCTTTAAGATTCTCAAGTGTCTAGAAGAACATTTTATTATGGAATTCGAAGTTAATCTGACAAACTTAACATTAGTTATTCTATTCTCCAATGGTTTTGTCTTTCAAGCTCATTATTTTTTTCTGCCTTTTCTCCTGTATTCTCTTTTATTTAAAAGTTACCGTATTAGATTTTTGTCTAACGTTTTTTTCCTGCCAGCAATTCTTTAAGGGAAGCATCCTTTTATTCAAATTGATCACGACAAATTATATTTAATATAATTCAACTTTCCGTAAACGAGATTTGTCACTTATGGTTCGGTTCTCAGAGTATTCATATTCACGTATGTTTATCGAATACCACAAACAGTGTCGTGGCTTTATCTTCGACAAGGTAGTTCATTGAGTGGTTGTATGTTTACAGTTGTCATCCTCAGGATAATTTGGAAGAGACAGGCCAGACCCGCCCAAGTTTTTGGAGACGGAACTCTCTAAATATTAATTACGAAACCTTACACGTATAAATTTCTAATTATTATTTCATCACTAAAAGTTCTAAACAAAATTCTGAATTCTAATATTCTTACAATTTCAAATTCATTCAATAAGACATCGGAAAGAGAATGATATGGAAATGGGAATGAATATATACAATCCAGAGTTAATCGGATATTTCAATTACAGCTCTTAAGATGTCTAATGATTGGGAAATACATTGGATTTGTCACTGTTTCTATTTTTCCAGGACGGAAAGGACGCTATTGCTCGACTATGTACGAGTTAAAAAATGGAGAAAACATTAGCCGATACTACAACAAATGAAGCTTAGAATTGTTAAGTTGGAGGGAAACATGATAATGCATAAAACAGAGTATGGAAGACATTCACTTGTAAGTTATTAGTTTTGATTGGCTATTTTTGTGAGCGGAAATAATGCTGCCGTCCTTTATTACGATAGTACTGACAGTTATGTCCAGTTCTGAACATGCCATACTATTAATGCACGAACAGTACAAAAGAAAAGTAAGCTGAAATTAATTTGCTCGATAAGATAAATAGATCACGAGTGATGTTTTGAGCACATTCCTACTCTCGCTTGGTTGGAACGTCAGTCGGCCCTTGAGGGGAACTGCAACGAGCATTGTCAAGCGTTGTTGAATGACAAAACGACACGAGTTCCGATGTCGCATGAAAAACCTGACGTTACCCAAGTTGAAACCATTCACAAGAACACATCAGGCTTTCGGGAACGGAGCCTAAAAAAGAAGCAACAGATACGCAGCAATGTCAAGGTCAGGCTAACCGTTTTCTTTGACTTCAGTGGGGAGGAGTATCACGAGTACGCCCCACTAGGCACAACAATTACCAAGGAGTACTACCAACAGGTCCCTGGCCAACATAAAATTAGTAGTTGCAAGGGAAATACATCGTGAGGAACGGGAAGGCCAGGCTTAACACTATCACAGAACAAGCGGGGCCACTGGACTACTTTGTAGCACAATTAAAGCGTATATTAGATGGATTAATCAACTTTTGACGCCCAACGGATCAACTTTCGTTTTAACAGGACTGTCTACTTTTGCACGAGTTAAATAAAGTGTTATTCTCTTGGAAAACCAAGTAAATAATCCTATTGCGTTACGATCTAAATAGATCTTCTCGGCCATCTAACTCAAGTAGTACTCAGGAGAAATCGGAGCGACGCGGGAGGTTGGAAAGTGCGCCCAGTTTCGCACAACGACCTAACACGCCCCCCCCCCCCCTCCCTTCAGTTACTCCACCCGCTACGAAACGGTCTTTAGAATCGCATAATTCCCGACGACCTAGGGTATATTCTGCTACCTTGACGGACACTCGAATGTTGGCGAATGACATGACAACATGGTCGACCCATAAATCAGAGCGCTCCGGGGTCAGGCAGGGCCACTGGCAAACTGCCCACAGGACGGACAACACGCGGGAAGACAAAGCACTCGCCACGTCCCGCTCACGACGCGGCCTCCACACACAACTGTGAGACTCAGAACACGCCACTGTCCCGCATAAACAAACTTCTCTGGAAAGAAGCAAGAAACGCGCTTCATCTCGCGGCGTATCTCCTCTGCTACCGCGCACAGACGACGGTCCTTACGCGTCTTCAAGGGCCACACCGGGTAAACGCAAGCGTCACAACTGTGACACCTACACGGAGCTTCTGCTTATGAGTATATATACTCGTTATTTCACCTGAGTTAGCGGCAGCGTCTGCTCCTGCGCGTGGATCCAGGTTGCCACACAGCACTACACTGACACTGTGGTTTGTTCCTTACCTGAGGAGCGCGGGGGCAGAGGCGGCGCGGGGCTCTGCGGGGGCGTCTCGGAAACGGGACCGGTCTGCAACACAACCACAGAGCATTTACCACATACTCCGTTTGTTATATGGAGTTTTAGGATTTACAACAACGAGAAGGAAAAAATAATATGTATTGAACGCAATGAGAACCAGCCTCAGACAGATTATACTGAATTTATTTTCCATTTCACTCTCATGCGAGAAAGTACAAGATTTCCAAACATATCGCCAAAAGTATATTAATTATAGTTAAAATACTGTAATATGCATAACATTAAAACTCCAAATTGCTCTACCAATCAAGTAACACCAACGTGTACTTACATTTGAAATAAAAACAATACTGCTCTAAATTCAGGTTCATCTCAAGTAATTAATTAATGAATCTCATTATACAACGCAAAAGAACATTTCTATAAAACATATCGTTCGTAAATAATGATCGCGACACAGAATCACGTCAGTCGTTAGCTCCGTTAATGAAAATCAGAAATTATTAAAACATTCGTCTAGTTTAAATCTGTATTTTCTACATTAATTAATGAGCCACCTAAACGAATTAAAAGGCGAGAGCCAAATTCCTTTGGAAATTAGTGGGAGCTGTATTGTATTAATATACTTTTAGAAGTTTCAGTAATTGACTGTCCTCTTAAATACAATGTCTATGTGATTTCATTAAAAAAAACTGGTAATGCTGTTTTCACAATATTCACAAATGTTTAAAAATAAATCAGAATATGTATATATATATATATATATATATATATATATATATATATATATATATATGTATATATAAACACATTATTTAAGGAAAGTACCATTTGTAGATACAGTATATCGTTATGTGTCGCTTTCGTATAGCTTCGTATAGTTCTATACTAGGAAAGCCTGAAGAAAATGTACTAAAAAATGACCCGATTTTCCGCATTACTGTTCCACATTCCCTTCACGCCTTTCGTATTTCTCTGTCTGGGTCAACGTTGAATCCGTGTAATTGCAAATCGCGGAATGTCTTCACCGGCCGGCTCCTTTCATTTTCCAGCTTCAGTTTTCTTGTATTCGATGTAGAGGAACTGCACTATATAATCTTTAGGAAGGAAAAGCTGAATGGTTAATCCTTAAAACAAGTTGTAAAAAATAGCGTAATACAAAGTGAAAATAACGGATACAGGGTAAAACGACATTTGAGTCAATACATAATGTATCCTCGTGAAATACGAGGTAATGGAAAACTGTTCTATACAATCGTCATTCAGATTCGATTAGATGTGAAATTTACTGTTTATGAGGAACAGTTTACCTGATCAAATTGTATTTTTGTAATAAAACTATCGATATACAGTTAAGTGTAAGGTAGTCTTAGAGATAACCCGAAGGTGTGATCTATATTGTGGAACAGGGTACTGGTAGCTGTGGATATTGGTTTACTACTACCAATAATATGGTACACAATCACGATCTAGCGAAATTCTTGTTTTTCAAGAACAACAATTGATTACTTAAAAGATGTGAATATAAAGATAATTGTATATGTTACCTTACGAGTTTTTAAACCTTGAATTAGGTCTTTTAATGAATAAGAAAGATAGCCAATTCCGACAAAAAGGGTAATATAAAACCACACAACGTTTCTGGGATCCTTGTACCTTTCATCAGGTGCTAAGAAGAGCCTAGAGAAATAGAACTGTACTTGTCAGTTGACAACGTTGTGTGGTATTTATCTTACCCTTTTTGTCTGAATTGGCTATCTTTCTTAATCATTATTTTTAATCAGGCGTAAATTTTTTTTTCATTTTTTAGGACATTAAACATTGTAATAAAAATAAAACCTGTAAAATTAAATGTTCTAAATTAAATTGAATAATATTGTGTATTTAAATTTCAGAATTCAACTTAATTTTTTATAATTTGACATCATCATCTTCAACTATGAAAATTGAAGAAATACATGGAAAATATTACATGTGATTTATTTTGTGACTGATTAAACGTAGGGTGTATGATTTATAGAAAAATAATGAAAATCAGTCCTTTATAAATTTTACATTACCTGAAGAAGTTCTTTTTTTGTTAATATCACTCTGAAGATTATTCCATAAATAGCATTTATATTTCATGGCTATTCTGTAATATATTGTAATAATTTAAATAAGAAATTAATTCAACTTTACAAACAAAATATTTATTTTCAATACTTTAAAACAATTACACAATTTAAAAATATATCTCAGGGTATCTACTGGGTTTGATAATGGCGAATCATTTTATTTCTCCACTTAAACACAAATTCCAATTTAAAAGAGAAAAGATTTACTCGTCAATTAACTAGGACGAAATTTACTTGTCAACGAAATTAAACTAAAAAGATGGATTCTAATTAACAAATTTTAATCAGGTTTACATAATTAGTTGTTTTTATATTGTTACTCACGGCAGCATTCCAGGATATCTTATAATTGACGAAACACAATGGCGGGGTTTTGCATAGCTTCTAAAACTCACAGATTCTAAAATTTCTATTTTTAGATAAAAAATCAGGAACCAGGATGGTTCTCCTTTCGTCTCTCTCTCGGTTGACTTCTGCTAATTCTGCCCGGCTATGTTCACAAGACTGTTTGTGCTTAGCAGGTTTCGTAGTTATGCTCGAGTGAATATTTCGTCTTGAGCAAAATGTTCATGGACCAATCAACGCTGTTGATTGGTAATTCTCGATGTTTCTCTGCAAATATTTGAAATTTACTTTAAATATTTGAAATTGTCTTGTCTACTTCCAACACGACCAATTTCTGTCGTGTCTGATTGCCAACTGTTTCTACTTAACTTTACTTTTTAAAAGAATATCTCGTCTATTTTAATACGACCATTTCCTGTCGTGTCTGCTTGCCAACTCTAACTTCTCAATATCTTCCTGCGACCAAGCCTTCCTGCTAATGCGACCTGAACTCTACCATATCATAATGTGAACTGCCTCTCGTCTTCCAAATCCGAGCGCCGCATACGCCATTTTGCATGGCTTCCGACAAAGAAAACAATGCTTGGCTACATTGTTGTTCTGTTCTGTACCGCCGTCAAGAATATGTTTCTCTAACAATTTAGATTTTCAAATTCTCAATTAATGTCTTAATTAATTGGCATTACAATATGTATGATAAGTATTGCCTGGATATTGCAACAATTTCAACTACATTGAAAATGATGATTATTTTCTAATAATTTTAAACTCTTAATTCCATCACCACACGTTATGTCGCATCAGTGACTATTTTCTGACTCCGGAGTGTCGCAACAGTCAGCTACACATTCTTTTTTTTTTGATAACGCCATGTGTCAATGTTGAGATACTATAGTTTCACTGCCATTTTCGTTTGAAAGTTCTGTTGGCACGGTAATGGGAAGTACTGCGGTTCAAATAACATTCCCAGTCATTCTGACATATTTCAAAGGTTCCCCAAAAATAATTTAGGCAAACGTTGGGATGAATTCCTAATACACAAGGCCAGGGCAGCTTCCTTTCAATTCCCCCACAAAATGGTCAAGGTAAACCGAGAGATGATAATCAGCAGCCTGACCACGTGCTTCTTCAAATTCAGAATGTGTCTAGTAAGTTGAAACTCTCGCAGTCGTCTCGGTCGATAAACTTCCTCCATGGAATGTACATGGCGGCAAAATAAAGTAATTTACTATGAAACAGTGAAATTTAAATTACCAGATCATCTGTGACAAGCTATTTGTCAGAAACGCAGAGTTAAGTAATATTTCTGGGCTATATAACCTTTCTTCTTCATCATCAGATATTTACGAACTTTAATAAGGAGTATCATTATCTGATAATGAATCTTGCGGGTATTAATTGCAAGTCACCTACAGAATATATTTTGTTGATTTAGACAAGTTTATTTTTTATCTACTTAAACGTACAGTCCCGTTCTTCCAGTTGAGATTTGATTGGGTGCCGTATGCTCTGATATAAATCTAACGTATTCAAAACGGTGAGTTGAGTCATAGCTTGCGAGTAGAAACAAGCAGTTAATATACGATATACCGGTACGGATATATTGAATTCAGCGACCATTTGTAGCTTCCACTGCCTGATTGCTGATAAGACATTGTTGGATATATAAACGGAAGGTTGTTTACAACGTCAGTGTTGAATATGAATGGAGAACCGAACATTCGGCGGATATGAATGGGTAAAATAGCGCAACTGAATGCAAAATGGTGGGAAACGAAATCATGTTAAGATGATAGAAAGAAGAAATTAGAAATGTAGTGATGATACTTCACTGAAAAGATTTTACCTTTAACAAAACTCCATGCGGGAAGTCGCTATTTAAGAATTTTAACTATTGTAATGATATGTTCTAATAGTTTTTGTTAATATATAATAATAAAATTATCTTTAAACGGTATTACACTTTATTTACGTAACTAATTTATTCTCAATAATAAATGCATAATTAAATCTTGTTGCAATTGTTGGCTAGTGAATCAGAAATGATTCTGAACTGTCATGAAACAAACTTAAATCAGTAAAGTGGAAATATCGTCGACATCGTTAATCCGTTCGTATATATATATATTGTAATAATCTAACTGTTACCTTATTAATTTGCCCCACGTTGTGGTGCCAAATATGTAATAATTTAATATGATGGACTTTTAAATGAAAAATTATAAACTTTAAAACAAACAAAATTTATTTAACAAAACTTGAAACAATTATACTATTTAAAATTATAAAAAGGATCTCAATCTCTCATGGGTCTTTACTGGGTTTGATAACGGACAGAACACTTAAATAATCAAAGAACCCAACATTTATCTTTAAATTAAACAGAAATATTTAATCGTCTATACATAGACGAAATTAATGATCGACGAACTTATTCTACCAGATTGATTCTAAATTTAAAGAGTTTATTTTAGTAACACAAAAGAAAAGAACGATATCTGACTGTATCTTTTAATTCCGTTTACACATATTAATACCATGAAATTTCAACTTACGATTACTCAGGATAATTTGGCTCGCTCGTACACACACACTTTATATACTGGACGTTTAAACACTGACTCTAACACACACTGTTGGTTTGATGAAAGCTGCTTCTCCGTTCGTGAAGGACATCTCTCTTGCTCTTGGTGAAACTTCTCGACGCTGGATGCAGTGTCCTGGTCTCCTACCATCGAAGACAGTGGTCTAATTTTGATCTTACAACAGATTAGCCTTCAGCATACAAAAATTTTTATCGTTGAATATTTTGCTATTTCTCTCGCAGGCTGCAAAATTTCTCCATTCTCGGTGCTCGCCGTACGCCTCCACCACTGTAACTCCAACACTCAACTAACTTCAGTCTCGGTGCTCACAGCCCCCTCTCCCACTCTAACTAACTTCAAAAAATCTTATCTTCCCTTTATATATCCCAGTCCCTTCCTTTTTCCTTTGTTCCAAAACTACGTCGCAACTGCCCGTTGACAGTTTCCTCCATTATCCCGAGATTTACATTATGCAGCTGCAAATATCTAGCCACTCTGTCTTGTCCCAACGCCGACAATCGAGACAGGTCTAATTTGTCTTTGCACTTGTCTTCTCGCCCCCACTCACACGTGCGCTGTTCTAAATTCTCCAGACCGCCCAAACTGCACCCTCAATTACTTTAGACTTGTCTTCTCACCCTCACACGACTAGCGCTCCCAAGAACCTAAATAAACACATTACAGAATGTCTTTTCAACTGTCCAGGCCATTATCAGAAACAATGCCTGCCTTAACAGATTTATTTTGTGACAGGCCCCCGCACACGTGCATTGCTCCGAATTCTCAAGACCTGTCCTAAGTAAACAGTACAAACTGTCCCTTCGCAGTCCAGACCATTTATCAGAAACATGCCTTTCCTCCAAGGCATTACAATATATATATATGGATGTTGGTGAGTCGGATCTATGTCCGCCTCCAGCTGCATCACTGATGAACTTTACCAATTTCAATCAGCTCCCGGTCAATCAATACTATCATGTTCATTGACCGATTAACAGTTTTCCAGACACTTTCCTCCTGCCTAACTATATACATACATATATATATATATATATATATATATATATATATATATATGTAGAGATTACCAATGTCTAATTAAACGTTTTATTTAAATTGTTTCTTTACTTCTTGGCGGAGTAACTTTGAGGATGAGCATTGTAAAGAACAGCATTGTTTAGCGCGAGAATGCAGAGACTATAATGGTTGCTACGAATGGTCAAAATAGCATATATAAGACGCTCAGAACTATTTGAAGGGACAGTCAGAGAGTAGTGTGTGTTTGGAAGACAGAACAGTATGTTGTGAGAAATAGTCAGTCAGTGTGTTCTTGGAGCATGGCGAGAGTCTGTTGTGGTAACCGAATTCAGCAAAGTTTAAGCTGAATATATCAGCTTCTGCATTAAAGTGATTTTCCACAGCAAACGAAGTGTGATGATACGTACGACAGTAAAGCAGAAAGACGTCGAAAGTGTTACGACGAAAAGTGAGACGATAATAAAATCGGTGATATGGTCTGTCAATAAAAATAATGTTCTATAAAAAATGCATAAAAAGGTACCAGACAGCTCAAAACAAAAGTGTACGTAAAAACTTTCTGTTGTAAACCTTTATACAAATATAAATTTACCGTCAGATTTCTATAATTTTTGTTCTTGTTAGAGTCTTTGTTGAACTTTTGTTATTGTAAATTAAATTCATTTTGTGCTTCTGTAACTTCGTGAAAATTGCAAATCACCGTCTTTATTAGAGGCCTTATAAGAGTCCCTCAAATTTAAATTCTCATGAAGGCTGAGGCATTTACTTCAAACATAAAAGTAACGTAAGTCAACGTAAATCAATATTGTCTATTAAATAATATTTGTTATCTCTTTAAAAAAATGTTGGTTTAATTTCAATGTAAACTGCCTTCCTTTATTTCCTTTTATTTTTTTGTATTACATAATTTGACTGTCCCAACGTGCTGGCTTTAATTTTCATTGCTTAACTTGCTTCCTTTTAATTAAAAGTGTATACCACATAATTATGCTATAACGTGTTGGCATTTTATTATTTATTTATATTTCGCATATAACTTATATGTATCTTTTCTCTCTGTATTTCTTCTGTACTTTCTTTCTGTATCTCATTTTAAAGTCTTCATTATCCCACTATAGTAATCTTTTCTTGTTTTTCTTGGTCCAACAATATTTATTTAATGATTGCCGCCCAGAACTACATACGTGCTACTATAAAAGAAAATTCCTACCGTCAATCAGCTCGTTGATACTTCTGGTATATTTCATGTTTCTGGGACTTACCCACTACTCCATCCTCTCGTCTATTTATAGAGACAATAACCAGCATTCCTTTCGTGGTTTTCTAGGCAGGTGGTCATCTGGTTCGATGAACTTCTAGTGCTGAGATTGTAAGAGGTTTTTGTTACCTTTGTCTACTGGATTTCGCGCTGCCCTTTGATCCGCCGCAGGCTGCTCGCTCCTTCATGCATTCGCACACTTCAATGCAGTTATAAAATGTTATTAACGTTTGTTTTTTCATTAGAAATCATATATTGCCTACTGCATTTTGATAGTAATAAATAATATAAATATATATAGTAATAAAAAATATTCAATTTTAGTCAGTTTGCCCAACAACCTATAACACATATATTCAGAAAATTCTGTACCTTTGAGGATATATTTTTTTTTAGGGCAACAGGCTACATGAGGGTGATCCACATTGGGCAACTCCCCTTTAATAGCATAGGAAGGGATTTGAAAGGGGGGATGTGGAAGGGTAGAGGAAGGAAGTCAAGGGTTAACTAGGGCCCCCGGGCTATATTTTAAGGATCCTACCCGGCATTCGCCTAAAGAAACGCAGGGAAAACCCTAGGTCGGGCATTGTGTACTTGTCCCACGCCCTTCCGAAAGCGTTAGAGGAGTTCGCTGTGGGGACGCAGCATTCCCTTCTCCGTACCTCGACCAGTTTAGGAGGCAGCTGGCCGACTATTCCAATGGGAATAGAGGACAACTCTTACCGTATGCCCAAGGTCTGTGACCCCGGAAAATACACCTCTCAAAACAGGCTGAGGTACCTCGGCTTGTGGGAATCTTAGTTCAAAAATGGAGAGGAAAAGGCATCCCCAAACGTAGCCCCTTCGTATCTCTCCTAAAAAGGTTCGACCTGCGAGAGAATATACCTCCCAGGTTACCTGCGAGAGAATTATATATATATTTTTTTATTTTTATTTTTAGGGCAACAGGCTACATGAGGGTGATCCACATTGGGCAACTCCCCTTTAATAGCATAGGAAGGGATTAGAAAGGGGGGATGCGGAACGGTAGAGGAAGGTAGCCAAGGGTTACTAGGGCCCCCGGGCTATGGTTTAAGGATCCTACCCGGCATTCGCCTAAAGAAATGCAGGGAAAACCCTAGGAAAACCTGCATCGGGTAGGTCGGGCATTTTAATATATTTCTACAAAATATAGTGCGAGAAAAAGTGTGAGTATGTGTTTAATCATTGTACCGAGGTAAGCCTTTAAAATATAGAGGAATTTTTTGCAAAGTGATGGTGACTGCGATCGCCGATGTCGTGAGCAGCGCAGAAGCCCCTAAGTCATAGCTGCGTGACTTGAGTTACGTGAATCCACAAGCGCTCGTGTTACGCCAATTGGACCTGGCAATTGTCGGTCGTAATTAACGTACCTTGGCAGCAATATATTCAACAACGTTCACGACTCCGATCGGCAATCCCGCAATAATGCAATTCAAACGACAAGTACCGCTTACTTTTACACGCAAACTCCTCGAGTTACGAATAAATTTACGGGACATCACCTTTTGGATGGAATGTGAAAACTGATAGCAACTGTCAAGTGTGATGGCATTTCCCAAAAGTAATCAGTTTCCTGGAAATAGCCTTTTGACTCTATTGACCTCATAGATAATGGAATAAACGGTTGATTTTTTTTCGCATTCAGTTACATGAAGTAGATCGGAATCAAGGTGAGTTTTCTTTAGGATTTAAGGAAATATGGTGAAACACATAGTTGGGTAAAACTCAGTTACACCCCTCAGTAGCTCACTTCAGCCCGTCAGATCCTGCGTTTTGGTGACCGTCGTCGCTAAAACTCATCACCAGCTTCACAGCAGTTGGATTTATGTCGGCTATGACAAAAAATTACTATGAAAATCGAGTTAACACTGTGTTAAAGAAATATTTTTTAAGTACTGTTTCTTACCCTAATAGTTGGTTAAAGAAAAAGTCAATGTTTCGCACAGAAAAAAAGGTTGTTTTTAGGGAAAAGAAGGGTTTAGAATTAGAGCTGTGCATACAAGCCGAGTACTCCTACAGAATTAAAGTTATTAAATTCAGGCTACTGAAGAGAGTCAGTAGAAGAAGAAGGTGTAGACAGGCGATGTATAGGGTAATCCACATAGTGGCAACTCCCCTATTATAGCATAGGAGTGAAAGGCGGGTTGCGGAAAGATAGAGCAATATTCCTTTACCATTTTTACCTGAAGGCAAACAGAGCTCTGTAATTGTTCGAAACGTATTTTTCCTTCCTCCAACCACTCTCTTATAATTTCCTCTATTATAGACAATGCAAAACCCTTTATCAAATATAAAAAAAAGAGGATTATGACTTCTCATCGGACGATGAAATGACACGATATGAACTATACTTAGCCTCTATTTTAATGACAAAAGACGAATTTTTTTAGTGTGAACCATAGGACACATCAGCTTTGATGACTCTCATCTTTACTAGCATATAAAGGGATGGAAAGGAGGGATGCAGAATGGAGACCACGGTAGCCAAGGGGTGACTATGACCAACCGTCTGTAATTTAAGGATCCTACCCGGTTAAAAGTAATACGGGGAGAACCCTAGAGAAACCTGCATTAGGTAGGTAAAGTCTTGGTACTTAACCCACGCCCTTTAAAAGAGCTTTAGGAAATTTATAATCTGTAATTTCAGTTTATCACCTATGTAAAATAAAATTTTCACGTCAGGAGGTATAAAATATTCTTAACCAAAGTAAATATTAATTAAATTAGTAATGTGCGAAAATGAATCATGGCTTACTAAGAAAAATATAAACAATAAAATATCCAAATACAGACAAAAGAATTGATGATATAAATACTACACAAGGTTTCCAGAAACGTTGTGTAGTATTTATATAATCACTTCTTTTGTCTGTATTTAGCTATTTAATCTTATTATTAATTTTCAATGTAGACGAAATTTTCATTTCACTAAAATATAAAATACTAGATGCCATCCATAATTGTTTACCAATTATGATAAAAATACTCATGATCTAAATTTCAACCATTGAAGTGTTTAATACACTCGTCTTCAAACTATACAATTTTGAGGAATGACGGAGCAATTTGGTTAAGCAATTCGTACTGAAGAAAAGCACAGTGAGCCTTTTCGAGGACAATGCTGCATTCCCTATTGTTCCACAGGCAGGATGTGTTGAGAATGCGGTAGTATCGAAATTGTGTACGCCTATCAGTGGGAAAGTACCTACTAAATTACGGTAATTTCTTTCAGGTCTAAAAGCAAATGCAATAGGTACAAAATATCATCAATATCACTATGATCATGATCTATTTCATCCTGTATACTCTGCCAACACATTTACCATATTTAAATACTACTGGCATGTTTTCCCCAATCTTCTCAAAATTAATTCCTTTTATTAATATTAAAACGAGGTTTTATTTCTTTGTTTGCAGGCGTTATTCCCGAAAAAATTTCCAGTCAATTGTCATATTTAAGTGGAAATCCAATACGAGGAGTTTATCATCAACATTTGGTGACATATTTAGAGGCTGCATTGTCCTAGTGAAAAATAACCAAATGTAGATGTTTAGTCTCAACGGATTCCTGCAATTGGTCCAGGAATATCGCTTAATAATGTAGGGTAATAGTTTTGCGTTTTTCAACTTAAAGACTACAAAAACCAGGCCATAAACATCCCAAAACACATTGACCATGAACTTTTCTGCTGATGGAACAGTTTCCGCGTTCTTCGGAACATCTGTTCTGAGGGGTTAAATAGTGAATCCGCGTTTCAGTAATAAAACGTCACAAAAAATCTGTTAAATTGCGTTTTAATAGAGTCCATACGATTATGAGAAATGTTCAATCAAATACCCTATTGCTCAAGAGTTTATAAGTTGGACAGACAAAGCGTTGAAAAGTTTTTCATGCCTAAATATTGATGTGAAATGTAGTGGAGATGTTCTGTTATCTATACTACCTCCGCATATTAGCGTACACCTATTGTTGTGGAGATCTACGTTTTTATTCTCGGCTGTAGGGGTAGCTGGGAGAATTAAATAAAAGATTCTAGCGTGGCAGAATTATTGATTGAAACTATGTGGAAGGTCGCTTAATGACGAATATAAATCTCTTTTTGTAACTAAATATATTATATACAGTTTTTGAATATGGATTTTATACATTTCTCTCGCAACACCTACACTTAGTTTTACCTCTTCTTCTCTTGATAAAAACAATAAAGTAATTGAACATACTTGGTAAAAATTATATAGTATATCATTTAAAAACAATTTTTTATATTAATTTACTTACAGTCGCATCAACAGGTCTGGTTATTAGCGACTCAGTATGGGAAATCATTTTTTTCTAGTCGGGGGACTGATTCGCCGAGAGTTTCTCTAACGCACACAAACATCCGGGATTCCAAACAGGGATCTCTGTGATGTGAGGCAGTCACGCTGACCCCTACTCCACAGGAGGTCAGCCATTTAAAAGTTATTTGATTCAAAAGTTCTCGATTGTGTCTAGTAGCGACGTCTATGTATTCGATTTTTCACTTTCCGAACGACCATCGTACTGTGGTAAAAAGGCCGACATCTCTAATCGATTATTATGGTGCATGACTTCATTATTTTATACCTCGTCTTTAATCGTCTTTAATCATCAGAAGTCTAATGAACAAGATCGCTTTCTGTAGTTGATATTCACGTTTGTTTTGCAATCATTTCTAGATGGATTTATCTTGAAATATTTTGTATAGTAGCTTATCAAAATACGATTACCTTTTCAGAGCAATATGGGCCTCCAGTATATATATATATATATATATATATATATATATATAATTTAAAAGGTAATGCAGTTAGTGTACATAATTAAAATTAAAATTGTAAATTCAGTATAGAAAGCTGTAACACACAGCCGAAAATAATAAAGTACACTCTACTCTCCAATTAGAAATCTACGTTTTCGACATGAATGATAAATATAAAATACCAAAGATAACGATAACGATTTGGCAATTCAATTGACCAAGTGATATAAATGTATACTTAAGAAAAGAACTCCCTGGATTACTTTAAATTACAATTTAGCTTGGAAAAATATTCGTGATGGAATATTGTCTCGTTAAATAAGCTTAAGTTATTGTAAGTAGTAAATTTAATGAGAATTCTGTTCCAACCTTAGATTGGAATGAAACACGATGGAGTGGTAATGAATCAACTGCCCTCAAAGTAGCAACATACGGGCTTTATTACTTCTCATAGGTCAGGTCATGATTTATGTATTTTTCGATCAAAAAAGTTTGTTGACTAAAATTTTATTTTCATTTTATATTTGAGAACACATTTTGGACTCCCCTGCTTAATTCATTGTTGAGACCAATTGGGTTATGGCTTACCTGGCTGCCGTATTTATGTTTTCTGCCTTCGGGCCCACCATTAACATATAATTAAAGTGCGGAAGCAACCAATCTCCGACGAATTTTCAATGGAACTAAAGTTTGTTGCTGGAAGTGGAAGACACGAATGTTGGGGTAGAAGCATAAAAAGTACCGCAATGGAGATGAAAATTCGGGGATCTACAAAAATAATAATACAGATAAATATATATACATATATATATATATATATATATATGGTTGATGAAGATAATAGGACACGACTTCCCCGCAAACAATTGCAGTATACATATTCCGTGAGATTGAGGTAAGTGTGCTCCCACTCTGTAAAAGCCTTTCGCTGTTGTACTACAACGGCGATTTCATGCAAATTTCGTTAGTGAACAACTTCCTCTTCTCCAGGGTCCTGACTGCATTGTATTGGAAAAGACAAAACCGGAAATGTTAAACTATCGTTCCTAGAATTCTGCAATTGAAAAGTCAGTAAAGTATGATTATAGAAAATTATTTACGAAATAATAACACTTGTGAGTATCTGACGTTTAAATCATTATGTAGTTAAGTGTTATTGGCTGGAATACTTGTAAATATTTTACTAAAACTATCGAATAAAATATAATATGTTGAATTTAGCGTTGTGACACAGACAAAAACATATTTATTGTAATTGACTTTATTCTATATATTTAACATTACAATATTAATTAAATTTTGAATTAAATGTTTATTTAAAATATGCGGAGGTCATTTAACTCATTAGAATTTATGCAGACTTAAATATAAAAACTAATATATATATATATATATATATATATATATATATATATATATACATGAGTGTGTGTGTATTTATATTGTGAAATACCTAAATGCATTCAGTAACAGGAGGAATGCCACTTGAAGAAGGAGGATAAAATCTAGCAAACTTTGGAGGTATTCTATCCTTCATGGTTAACGTTCACCTCGTTTATAGCTGTCATCAATCTTTATTCCTCTCTTGCGTATCAATATTAATTATTCAGACCCGTCATTCGCCTAACTGTGATGCAGTTTTCAGGTAGTTTGCGCTCTTGGTACTTGTTCCACGTCCTTCCGATGACTGAAATGGGGCTTTCTGTAGGAACGCATATTTTCCTGTCACTTTGCCTAGACCAGGTTCGGATACAGTTGGCCGGCAGTTTCAATGAGAACAACGGAAAACTGTATCCATATGCCCAACGTCTGCGACCCCAAAACTAACCTAGGTGTAACGGATTATGGGAAAGTTAATTGAATAACAGAGAATAGACGCACCCCCTTAGGTATCTCACAGGTAGCCTGCTTCTAATTTCTTGTAAGGCTCTACCTTCAAGAGCCAGACTCTGAACGATTAGGTCTCACAGTTTTCCATGGTCCAAATTATTATTTTGAACTGATTGCACTGTTATTATATGTGAACATGTACAAAATGAAGGAAAGCGACCAACGTAGATTCTTGTAGTCCGATCTTCACAGTCTTTGCTATTTCAGATTTATTATGTGCTTTCTTAACTGAAATGAAACTCATACGGTTTCAATAAGCAAGTCATCAAATCCTTGTCTCAATTTTTTTTACATGTGCAATGTAGATTTATTAACTTTGGTGGTTACTTCAGACCTGTGAGAAATTTTCTTTCACCACGGGCTAGAAATTATGTGTGGGTTTCAGTTGGCGACGCTAGACCTGCTGAAAATTGGTGGGTTCGCGTTACGATGCTGGCGCTGTCTAATCTCTGTTTGAACCGGTTTTGGAGAGGCCACTATACAGATCACGTGGTATGATCTGAAGCTTTGATTCGTTCCTCGCCTTCTGAAAGTGGGTTTTGACTTGGGAGAGGATTTTTCTCTCCAACTTCGGAGCCACCTTCAGTCTTTATTTAGTCTTGCTACGATCAGCTTGAAATTAGGGAGGCTCCTGGGTATTCTATACTTAGTCTTGTTATTTTTATATTAAACTTTATCTTTAACTTTATAGCGCTTTCTGTTTTGTGTTCATGTCTCTGGAAGGTACACGAATACCAAGAACCCCACGTTATTGACTATCCTAGAAGTCTTGCTGTCGACACAGAAGAAGAGATGGCGCTGGATTTTCCTCCAACAAGAGCTTTTTTAAGATTTTTAAAAATATATATAGCGTCTTTTACATTCAATAATTTTTTATAGGATTTACTATAAATTGTATTAAGTTATCTGAAAATGAGACCAGTTCATTGAAAATCGAGAAAATGGTTTATGTATGTTTTCTTTGAATAACCGTTGCGGATCACATTTTCTTACATTAAATTATTTCTGAGTCCTGCCGTCTTACTTACGTAATTTGATTCTAATATTAACTGATATAATCACTGTGCACTTGAACTTAATCGGGCAACGTCCCGTTAATCATAAAATATGAAGCACAGATTAGGAACCAATATGTTCTCCGTTTCAGCTTTCACTTGGTGTGTTCCAGAGCTCAATATAAGTGATGCCATGTACATTCGTTTATTGCGTCATTTCTTCTTTCAATTTTATTACGACTGTTCTACATTTGAGTATGATTCAGCAACTTTCAGCGGTGTCAGTAATTGCTAATAATGCAATTATTACAAACTGTTTCAAACAATCCTTCAGGGATTAAACGTTTATTGTGTTTACATTCTCCTGCTGCAGTGAACCTTGTAAGATATATGAAATGGATGTGAGCATAATAATTTACGTGCGGAGAAGTTGACTGATGATGGATGAGGAGAGTTCTGGACTGCAACCCAAGTGATCATTAGGAACCAGGTTAATAACGAACTATGGTGTACAAAGTTTTAGAAGAAACGAGGAATTAGCTAAGTGGAAACAGGGTGGTTTAATTTTCTTTCTACTTTTCTGTGTCAATGTGAATATCTTAAAGAACGGAATTGGTCATTTAACATACAATTATATAAACAGAGTTAGCGCTTTGTAGTATGTTAAATCCTACAGGTAGAAGGACGGAAATGTTGTGTAGTTTTTTTGATTTTGTAGATACTTTAAATTTTGCTTAACCCAGAATTTTATAGTTTTTTTTATAATTCTAACTAAATTATCTAAATACATTTATATATTATTTTAATTCCTATCTCACAGATTTCCATAATAATGAATAAATTAAATCTAGGGGATATTTTCATGTCTCTTGTGCAAATAGTAACAATACGAAACGCTATAATTTAATAAATTTGGTACCAAATTCAAATATTTATAGGAAATATTACAGAAAATTAAACTTAACTATTTGTCCCATTATTTTTATGTAAAAAATACGTAATTTACGGACGTCAGGAACTGAAGCGGCGTAAGCGACTGCTGTCGTAACAAATCAGCTGAAATATGTTTCACGTAACGGGATGGAATAATTAGCCTCATGCTCGTGAGTTCCCCAATAAAGACTCCCACTACAGGAACTTCCTTTTATTTTGAACCCTCGATTTCTTTTCCTCTTTTGTAAGATGCCAGAAGCATACTAATCAGTCTGTAATTGCTTTTATTAGAAAGCAGCGGGAATATCCCATTCGTGGAAATATAAGCTTCACTTTTCTGTATAATTCGCTACGACTGTCTGACCTTTGTGCGTTATAACAATACCACACACACACTCTCTCTCTTTTTCTCCCACACAAACTCATTGTATCATCAAGATTGAGAATCACCGAATTCAAAGATTATCGAATCTAGTAAATAAATTTGCCGACATTTATTTCATGTTAAAGACATAGTCTGCGTTTGGAATTCGAAGCAACATCACTTCCATATGCGAAAATAATAGACTTCTGTGATCAGATAAGATAGTTTATAATCTATAGTTATATATAATTACTATGGTAAATTTTAAAACAAAAATTAGACCAAAGGAAAATCACGAATGTGTAAAGAAGTATCATATTTCATATATGTATCAGAAATGTCTTATTCCATAGACCATATGGAGAAGATCGAAAAAATCGAATGGGTTAGGAATTTTGCACGAGTGTTAACACACGTTAATTAAGAATGACACCAATCAAAGTATGTATTGCTGGAAATAAATTACTCTGAGCCACGATCCATATATTCCTGTTTCTTCCATACTCGTTGTATAAGATTATCATGCGTTAAAGAACTGTAAAATAATTTTGTAAGTAATACTGTCAATCGAGTTTAAAACTTTTTTTTATAAAAAGAAAGGAACCAACTCCCACTAATATTGTTACAATATGCTTACTTGTCATTATATTACAGAAGGTTATCACTGATTGAAACTTATTTGAATAAATAATTTCTACCAATAAAACTCTAGTTTCATCTTGAAATTTAAAATCCAAACAACGAAAACGACAAGTAATAATAAATACTTGGTTACGGCATATTACATATATGATAAGAAAATAGTATCATTCAAACGATATAATTTCAAGCTATGTTGCCCACGTGATTAAATTTCTTCCACCCTTTATTGATAGAACATTTATATTTAATTCTATGACTTCGAAACTAGTATAAAATTTATTCATAAATTTTAGGTAGTTCGTCATGGAAGTTTACTTTTTATTTTTTAACTGATTAAAGTAATCTGGGAATTTCTAGAAATACTAATTGTATTATGAGTATAATATAATCTTTTCTATGTACTAGATATTCATTGTGAATTTGTATTTTTTCTTATAATAAATTTATGTATATCTTAATTATAATTATTAGAATCACAATTATCTTCATGGTTGAATTTACTGAAAGGTAATCTCAAGAAATTATTTAAAAAGTATATATTCTACGCTATATTCTAGACAAAACTTGACACACTATTTACAAAATAAAATTCTTACTTGCAAATTGAATTTTAAAACGTTTGAATACGTTATTTGGGCAATTTATTAGAGATTCGACCAGCAGTGGGCATACAACCGGCCCAAGGGCGCACACGGTAACAGCGTACAAAAATTTCCATTATTGCCTAATTTTGCTAGACTAATGTGGACAGGAGATTGGAATAGGTGGGTTTAGGAAGAACAAGAACATACTTATCATAGGAGAGAAAAATTATCGGTACGCCTTTCGTGGGAGAAGGAGACTTGGTAAAGTTAAGTCAGTGATAGTGTGGAAAAGTGGTGATGAAGTATAGATTGAAAGGTGATCTAAAAGAATAACGTAGGAGTAGTAAGGAATTAGTGTTACAGTGATAAAGTAAGGGATAAAGTTAGGTGAAAATAGAAATAGGATTACATAGAGGTGTTTAAGGATTTCGCCAAGTTGGGTTCAAATGATGCTTATTCCGTGTAGAAAAGAAGTACATTAAATAAATGAGAAATGATGAATTTTAATTTTAAAGTTAACATATGTTATAATATCAAAGTAGGTGTGTAATGTATCAATAATTTGTAAATAATATATTATACGTCATATTATAGGAAGCGTAAATTGAAAAATTTTGGGGGGAAGAGTACAAATTATTTTTATTATTAAAAAAAGCGCTCTATTTTTAGTTATGTATAAAGTAGTATTGGTAGGTTTAAGTATAACTTATTGCGAAGAATATGATGATGTAGCGGTATTGGATCATTAATAAATAATTATTGATATTTACCGTAACTGAATACAAGTGACTTTAAAATATTTTAATATGTAATAAATTATCAGAGAATTGGAGGAAGGAAACCGTTTAATTAAGATGTTAAAACTCGATAATTACATTTTTTTTGCACGTGAGATTGTGTTTTACGATATTGATAATGCTTGTTGGAGAAATAGTTATGAGCGAGTGAGATACTTATTGGTACGCACCTCGTTGACGACGGAGTTGTTGAGCGGCACCTGGCACACGTTCACGTTCTTTGTCTGCATCCTGAAACAAAACACTTGCTTAATAGGAGCCAATCAAGGCAAATAATTTATGAGAACACCGAGATAGATATATATCTTGTTTCGGAAAAGTCAATAAATCCAATGCCGAATCCGGTTTTCTCTGAGGCTCAACACAAGCAATTTCGAAACACGAGTTCACGTATTCAAAAATAGTTTGGTGTCATGATTTCTCTGATTGAAAAGCGTTCCTAGAATAAATGCTAAACATATGGTGAATTTAATTCAGAGATAATATTGTTTCGGGTGTTCCGTTGTCTTTTTTGCAGAAGTAATTAGGTTAATGATAGTGGTAAAGAGAGAAATAAGATCTAGATAAGCTGGAAACGTAATGGGAACAGAGGAAGGAGTGTTTACTCTAGAACAGAAAAGCGTTAGACCAGTGTTTCAAATGGTAATCACCGCCATTCGTCTTACAGGAGTAAGGAGTATAAATTCAGCTCATTGGAACGTGAGGCAGCGTCTACTCACTTTGGGCTGAACCGAGTAGGTTATTGTCACTTGTGCTCATGTGCTCTGATATGTCTCAATTAAGAGTTTACTTATTTCACTATAGCATCACTTACTATTTTAAACATTACATTTCAGTCTCTGAAAGTACAAAGGTTGTGTAATAAGTACTTATTATAATATGTTTGTTTCACAAAAGTGCCACCTTACAATACTGTACTGTCTAACTTTCACCCAAATCTATTCAGCGGTTTAAGTTTTTATATTATTCGAAGCATATAGTTCCAAATAATGAAAACAAAAACTTTGGCGCTGTAATTAAAAATTCGTACTTGAAGGGTAAAATACATAAATACATCAAAGTCATGTTGATGAAGTTCAGGGTACATCTGCCCAACCGATATATAACTGAGTGAATTAATTTAAACGATGGGAGACAGGTGAAGAACATCGTCTTCTGGAGTTGACTACGCTAGAAATTATTGAAAAAAGCCAAATAAATGGTTTTGAGTGATCGACGAGTCAAGTTACGCGAATTTTTTAGACCACAGGTATATTACATGGTTCTGTTGTTTAAATGCCGCATAAAAAAAATTATTTGAAAGAAACACCTGTTGGATGTATACCGCGTTTGCTTACAGTCGGGAATTATCGCAATCGTGTTAATGATTTTTTTGTCGTAATCTTAACGAAGTTTTAGGTACATACATAACTGTTCATGGAACGTGGACCCACCGCTAAACATCAAACGCAAAAAAAAGTTGGAACATTGGGTTTCAAGCTCCTAAGAATACGAATTCTACCGATAATGTGATGTCCACAGTAGTTTTTGTGATTTACGCAAAATTATCCACAACGTATATATATATATATATATATATATATATATAAATCATTGCCAAAACGAACGCCTATTTTGTAGGCCGACTGAAAACTTATCTTTTGGGCGCAGGACGAAGTTTATCGAGTTGAAAGTAGATTATGTTGTGAATAAAAATGAATGAAGCCAAACAATATGTTTGGGTATTGTTTTGTAAGCACTTATTAATAATGACAATTATAAAAATCTAACTGATGTAATATTTCTCCATGCAAACTGGAATTATTATCTTTGTTTCCGTAAAGGAAGCTCCTTTGCCAAGATGACCGCGGACTTAAGATCAATAACTAAAATATATAATAAGGGGTGTAAAAATTATTATTTCTTTTCAATTTTGTATTTTATGGAACAGACATTATAATTCATTTGAAGATACCATCTCTATGAATATCCTGGATGAAATTAAGATGTTATTTACTGATAGTATATCTTATTTTAGCAGGCAGAAATAAGAAATTAGCTCATTACAAAAAAAATCATTAATCTATGATTTAATGAATTGGGAAGATGTATTTTCTGATTCAGATTTACAGGACCACGTTTTAAAATAAATCTTTCAGGTGATCACTTATTTCTTCACTTCGATAGCTCTAAGAATAATTATATGCAATATAAGCCATGACCACACATCCCAATCTAAATTCGGACAGGCTCCTATGCAAGAGAAGACGAGTTCTCTCCGTAAGGGAAAGACCAGTCTCTGATACAGAGTTAAGGAGCTTAGTGACCTAAATAATCATCGCTTCGACCTTGAGGGCTGTCGGTAACAGCTGCTGCGGAAGACGTGAAGAAGATAAACGGACGTTTGGAAGCACGACACACCGCGGAGGAAGCCACACAGCTTTCTAATAGTAATCGTGGTACATTGACCAACTTCCTTCCGTCTCCATGATTTACACACGTGCTTATGCACGGAAAGAAGATAAAAACTTCGCTTAACAGGTACTTCACGTTCGCATTACTATAGACCAGCTGTTGGTTTCGAGAAAATGCGCAATTACCTATCCAGTGAACTATTTGTCTGCTGCAAAGAAGTCACAAGGAATGAAAAGTTTCAAAGAACGTGTAATTGTGCAGGAATTAAGTCACTGGTGACTAGACAAATTCAGATACATAAACCATCACAAACAAACTGCTGAATACCAACTTTGGAATCAACCAGTTTGATTCCAAAGAGGATACACATTACAATGGACCACGTGATAGTTGTTTTAGAAATACGTGCTTGAAAAGTGAAATTGGGATGTCTTCACAGATTAAAAATGAAATGTCAATAGTAAAGTGAGTTGAATGGCACTAAAAAAATGGTCAAAACTACATGAAGTAGACGAGACTGGGCGGAAGTATTAATCAAGATTTTTCTCAAGGTTTCAGCCGAATATCTATATAATAAAAAAAGGATGTATATATGTATGTATGTATTTACGTTAAACTATATAAATATTTAAACGCGTGGACAGATTTCAACAAAAATCGGTACACATATTCTTCAATCGACGATTAACGGTACTGTGGAGGTGAGACACCTGTAGCACAAACTTGGAAAGAATTATAATTAAAAAATGTAATCGTTTTGTGTTAAATTATTGCGCACAAAGAAATCATGACGTCACACGATAAAGAGACGTTACTGCGCGACGAACAAAGGTATTAGCTCCTTTTTCCGTAATGAAAAGAGCAGAAATATTTTCATTGAATAAAATATATAATTTTATCCAGCAATACTCCATCGAATGATGATAAAAAACAATACACTTTTCGATCCTTGCGGAAAATGTAAGTTAATTTTCGTGCCCTATTAGTGATTCCATTTGTTTACGTTGTGATTCTACCAAACAACTTCATAAATTTAATCTTTCGTAATGTCTGAAGACTGAGGGACAATTATATCGTGCAACACTCAAGGAGTATATTTAAGAAGAAATTCGGAGGTGTGTTTGTTGGGACTGATGCAATAAAATTTTATGTATTTTACAACTGTTCAATTAATGCACTATCGGTCGAAAGTATGTACGGAAATAGGAACATTGAGGTTAAATCACTTCCTGACTACATAAATAGGTACACGGGCAACGCCGGGCACTCAGCCAGTGTTTTAAACAATTAAAACATTTGTATTTAATTAAGTTTGGATTTATTGATAGAAACTAATTTCCCACCTCATTCTCAATGTATTTGAAGAATAATACACACAGTTGACTATTACTTCAAAATTTGCTTAACTTTGCTTTTATTGGAAAATACTAAAATAGTCGTAAAAATATTTGTCAAATAGAGTCCTGTATGTTAGATACAAAAACAGATTCAGATGTCCTAAATAAGGTATTTTGCATACCTCGAGTTTCTCAATGGGATTATTTGATCATTTGCCTTTAACTTATTTTTGAAAGTATGAGAATGAAGAGGGAAATAAGAAAGTACTGAACATACTTAAAATAAATGATAAAAAGTATATATATATATATATATATATATATATATATATATATATATATAGCCTTTACTGGGCTAAGGAAAATATATTGTTATGAAAACGCATTCCCTGTTGTGTTAATTTCTTGTTTTATTAATTAATCATATTAAATTATATTTTAATAATTATTTGTTATATTTTGGTAGCGAATGCTCAAGCTGTATTATTTAGTGGTAGTTGCAAAAAATTAATTGTTGAAGTGATCTTGTAAATCTTAATCGTCGGGACGCGTGGTGATTCAATTTCTGTCCCGGTGAAACATACAGGCATTTTTATTGGCGGAAATTTTCCACGTCTCGGAAACAAGATGTTAGCTTATTGGCTAAAAAATAGATTCTGGAAGCTTTCTAGATAGAAGCACCTCGAAAGAACACGTTATCACGGAATTTAAACGAATGAGGATCGTCGCAAAAGCCGGAATCCAAATTATAGAGCGAAAGTTAAATTTTTTTCATTTCCCTAAATAGCTACGATTTTTGTAAAGATTTTTTTTGTCTTGAGTAATAAAATAGCCGAAATTGTGGAAGCTGAACGTGGGAAAACTAACTATTGATGGATCTCTTGAAATTTTAAGATTTCAATACGCGTTTATCCGGATACTTGCTAAATTATTTCCGTAAATGTGAAGATTTGTGGTGAAATCTGGAAATTAGTACTTTAATATAAATGCGTGATTACTTTTAAGTTATCTAATAAATAAACGGGCTGGCTACAGTTATTGAATGAATACATTTTAATTTCAAGTTGAACGTTGCAAGAAAACAGCTTTTACTGTTAATCATTATAAAACATTATTTACCCAATAATTACATTTCCACAATCAATAACATTACCGTATATGATTTAGATTAATTTAATACTGAGGATTGTATTTTACTCAAATAATTCAAAATAACGTTTCAAATTAAGCATCAGTTGGTACTACAGAAATCTTTTTATATATTCGTGGTGCTATTTGGAGACTGCACATGTTCTACACGTAAATTTTTAAGACTTAAATAAATAAACTAAGCTTGATCTTCGAGAAGTACAAACAAAAATTAAGAAAAATGTACAAATGTCATCAATTTGTAAATTATAATACGTATTACATTAACAAGTAGATACTCAAATATTAATGCACAAGTTCCTTTCATCAACATGTTTTATAGCGAATTTTCGCATATGAACAATATTAATTTATAGCCAATAATATAAAAACAGATTGCTCATAAATGCACATCACTATAAAAACTACGTAATGAATTTGATTCTTGATGCACATGTTCATATTGGTTAAAACATGGAAGCATCATTTCTTTCTTTTGCCTTGTTTATATATTCAATTGTAATTAAAATATAAAAAAAATTAAAACGTCCGAGTTAAAAGTCAATATTTATTAGATGAAAACAGACAAAATAAAGTGTTAAAATAAAACCCTATTTAAAAACCGTTTTTGTAACTCATTCTAGTAATTTAGATTTTCGAGAGTACAAAAACGTTTGTTTTTCTGTATTTTTTTCCGAGTTTATCGTGAGCGTGGGAGATCACATAGTTAATTATCGTAATACGCACATGATATTCATTTTTGCATGACCGTCACTGTCAATTAATCCGTAATTGGCATTCTTTGCTATAATGCCAAACACTGTTATGCTATATGATGTATGGCAAATTACCTGGTATTATTTATTTGTTGCGTCGATTCTAAAATTAGTTCAGACATTTTACAGTCCTTGATCTTAGTTTATAAAGATCATGCGTGTGTAAATTCTAGATTCTTAAATCTTCTTTGTGTAGTAAACTCCAGTTAGCATATTAGATCGCTCTAACGTTACATCAACCAATTAGGAGCTGTATTCCACAGTCACACATTTTAATTAGATAAAAAAGTAACGCTTCTTCCTCAATTACATAGGCGTAGTAGCTATTCTCTACAGGGTCCCGTGAGAACCAACAAACGGAGAGGAATTGCTAAATTAATAAAATTGTTAAACGTAAAAAGAGTATTTTTAGTAATAATTCAGAAAATTTTCTTAAATATAGGTCAATTCAATATACAAAAGAAATTTTATGCTTCCATCACTGGTTATATGAAGATTACTCGAGATTGTTAGCGGATACATTATGTAACGTACGAATGTCAAGAAATATTGTAAACAATCCGTATAATACGAGGGTTGTTTGATAAGTCTGGTACAACTGTAACAAAAAGAAATTTATTATTTCAAAACATACTTTACTTCTAAACACAGTCCCCTTCCTTGACTATACACTTGGTCCAGCGAGTTTCCAATTTTTTTCAACCAATCACAAAAATAAGTTTCGTCAAACTCTTCAAAATACTCTCTCACGTTCTCTAACACTTCTTCATTTTATGAAAATTTCTTCCCACCAAGCCAAATTTTCAACAAGGGCTATTCTCTCGCAGGCAGAACCCTGTAGGAGAGACACGAAGGGGCTTGGCTACCTTCCTCTACCCTTCCGCATCCTCCCTTTCAAATCCCTTCCTATGCTATTAAAGGGGAGTTGCCCAATGTGGATCACCCTCAAACTAAGGTTCCCACAAGCCGAGGCACCTCGGCCTGTTCTGAGATGTGTATGTTCTGGGGTCACAGACCTTGGGCATACGGTAAGAGTTGTCCTCTATTCCCATTGGAATAGTCGGCCAGCTGCCTCCTAAACTGGTCGAGGCACGCAGAAAATAATGCTGCGTCCCCACAGCAAACTCTTCTCCTGCTATCGGAAGGGCGTGGGACAAGTACCCAATGCCCGACCTACCTGATGCAGGTTTTTCTAGGGTTTGTCCTGCATTTCTTTAGGCGAATGCCGGGTAGGATCCTTAAAATATAGCCCGGGGCTCTAGTTAACCCTTGGCTACCTTCCTCTACCCTTCCGCATCCCCTCTTTCAAATCCCTTCCTATGCTATTAAAGGGGAGTTGCCACTGTGAGGATTACCCTCATGTAGCCTGTTACCTAAAAAAAGGCCTAATTTTTAAGTTAGGAACAAGAAGTAATGATTTGGTCTTGTTTATAGGGCGAATGATAAATCAATACGAATCTCAACTCGTACACTTTCGCCATTGAGTCTGCTACGGTGTGCGCTGGAGCATTGTCCTGGTCAAAAAGTCTTGGTCGCTTTTCAATCAGCACCCGTTTCAAACAATCCAACAGAGCAGCAAAATAGAGCACACTTATGGTTTTGCCCAACAATATTATGTTTAAAACTTTTAAGAGTATCTTTGAATCATGTTTACCAACAATAGCGCAAAAGTGAAAATTTTCCCGGTTTCATTAAAATTTACCAGACTTATCGAACAACCCTCGTATATTGACTAAACAAAAATTATTACAGTTGTGGGTTTCTTATTTCGTTTCAACAAATTTTTGTGAAACAATTTTTCGGTACACGAGAATAGTTCCAAAATTGGTAAAAACAACAAATAAGCGAATTCTTACCGATTTCCCTTTTTCAACTTTTTTTTATATCGTCAATATAGAACTATTTTCCAAATTCCGGAAAAAGGATTTTGTCTCTTCATTTGACGCAAATCTTCGCCCAGAAAGGTATTTAATTGGATTCGCTTGGCGAATAAGGAAGCGATTCGTATAGCAGCGACAACATGTGAAAGGGATCATGTGTCTTCACCTTTTTCCAAATTTGCCTTCCGCTTCGATCCGCTGTTTGAACTGTCGCTTCGAGTCATAATAAGTTTCAGTTTCATCACTAACAATGAAATGATCTAAAAAGCCCTTGAATTGCGTTTATAAAATATCAAAACACTGTTGAGAAATTCAAGTGCGTTTTTGGTCAAGGGTTAAGAAACGCGGCGGCCATCGCTAAGGATACATTTTACATCCGCAATCTTTCAGTAGTGCACCGTGGATTTCTACCTTTCTTCCGCATGTTCTATCAGTTTTCAGGCTTCCTGAATATTCATAAGCCAAAATGAATGTTCAAAAGGCGATTGAAATCAGCTGCCCACTTCTCTGAGACTTAAAACATTGTTGAAAACTCGTTTAATTTGGAATCTAACTCATATTTTATAGCTGTCGGAATTAAAACTTCTATAGCAAATTATTTCGTGACTGCCAAAATGTGCATTTTTTCAGTTTTTATGCAAAATTTATACAGTTTACTAGTTTTTCATTTTATTATATTAGTTACCGTATTATATAAAAGATTTTCTCGTTGTATATATGATGGATTTTTAAACAGTGACATGAATGGTATTATGGTTTTGATAAACCTAGAATATAATTTGTCCTTAGTTACATCCGTTCGTCTTTTCCTTTTACTTCTTCTTAGCATTCTTTGTCGGGGGAGTTTGTGGCTGGTTTGTGAAATTAATGGATTAGGATTTAGGATGGATCTGCGCAGTTGGCTATTGAATCCTTTTCTTTTTTGCTACATTTACTATTCTGTGAATATTCAGGTCTGCGTGGATTCGGTGGTAGGGGAAATACCAAGGACAGCTGATGATGTATCTTAGAACTTTATTTTTAAAAGTTTGGATTATATTAATGTGGCAAATAGCTGCTACTGCCCAGATGTAACAAGAGTATTGCCAGATAGGGAATATTAGCTTTTTTGGTTTTGAGAGACATTGGAGAATTAGATGATAGTAGTGGTTTTAATAATCGAAATCTTGTGTTAAGTTTATTTTTTTTTGGTAGTAATGTGTAGAGACCGTGAAATTTTATGATCTAGAATGACTTCTAGGTTTGAATGGGATGTTTAGTAGGGATAGTTTGATTATTTAAGGTTATGTTGCGTTTGAGAGAGAAGGGAACTGTTACACTTTTGTTAAGATTGAGGGAGATCTCCATTCGGTTGGCCATTTGTCTATTTGATATACAGTTTACTTGTATAGATTAAAACAATCAAACAATTAAAGATAAATGTTTAAAGCTTAATAGCAGGCCACCTAACAGATAGAACTTGAACAATGAACATTCATTTGTGCTTACTCACGTCATCTCTGTGTCGTGTTGAAAACATTTCGAGAGACAGTAATTAATTTCCATAGATATTCTCAACGATTCTACGTTGAGCATGTCCTAGTATCTAATGTTATGTGAAATATGTGTGTTGCATGTAAACTTATGTCGGGTTCTGTAAGATTGTCCGTGGTGCTGAGGTTTCCTCGAGTCCGGACTGGACAGAGTTGTGCCCTAACCCGACATCTAGCAGCGAATACTTCAACTCCGTCAGCTACTCGAAGCTGTCGTAGTAGATATAATTTAATTCATAAATATGTATTACCCGTAGATCGGACAGTGGACACACGGGTGACGTAATTGTGTGATTCTCACCAACCACTACTTGTCTTTCAACTACACTGGAAATTGCAAAACTCATATATATTTTTCTTTCACTGACAACCACAATTGAAATAATGATGAAAAATTATGTGACATTCTCAATAATATACAAGAACATATACATAGGATTGAGTCAGAAAATTGTGTTTATTAACAAGATAATTAAATAAACGACGTTTCGTCCTCTTTCAAAAACACTTCATGTTTAATAATTGTAGAGGTTCTAAAAGAGGAAGAAACGTCGTTTATCTAATTTTTTGCTAATAAACATAATTTTCTGATTTACGGCCTTGTGATTGTTTGTTTACTATTGGAATACTAAGCAATTGCAGTGAGGACGGTACAGTTATATTTCACGCATTCATACTCAAACTTGTTGCTGACCAATTGGGGAAAAAGGGGAAAATTGTGCCACATATTATGAAGGGAAGTGTAAGTAATATTCGTTCAGGATGATTAGCTGTGTACTCGACAAAATTATCTTACCTTGTCATTGTATTTTTCTGGTGTACTACAACAACGAGCTCAATATTTCTTATCAGTTTCAATTTTTCCAATTATTACTCGCTGTTATGTTTTGTTAAATTAAAAAATAAAATAATAAAGAAGGTTCCCACATGCCGAGGCACCTCGGTCTGTTTTGAGAGGTGTATGTTCCGGGGTCGCAGACCTTGGGCATACGGCAAGAGTTGTCCGCTATTCCTATTGGAATAGTCGGCCAGCTGCCTGCTAAACTGGTCGAGGCACGGAGAAGGGAATGCTGCGTCCCCACAGCAAACTCCTCTCCCGCTATCGGAAGGGCTTGGGACAAGTACCCAATGCCCGACCTACCCGATGCAGGTTTTTCTAGGGTTTTCCCTGCATTTCTTTGGGCGAATGCCGGGTAGGATCCTTAAATCATAGCCCGGGGGCCCTAGTTAACCCTTGGCTACCTTCCTCTACCCTTCCGCATCCCCCCTTTCTAATCCCTTCCTATGCTATTAAAGGGGAGTTGCCCAATGTGGATCACCCTCATGTAGCCTGTTGCCTTAAAAAAAAAAGACTGTAATTAGGGACCAGAGATAACGAGCCTGCGAGAGGATTCTCTCGCAGGAAACCTGCGAGGGATGATCTCTCGCAGGCAGAACCTTTTAGGAGAGATACGAAGGGGCTACCTTTGGGTATGCCTTTTCCTCTACGTTTTTGAACTAAGGTTCCCACAAGCCGAGGCACCTCGGCCTGTTTGAGAGGTGTATGTTGCGGGGTCACAGACATTGGGCATACGGTAAGAGTTGTCCGCTATTCCCATTGGAATAGTCGGCCAGCTGCCTCCTAAACAGGTCGAGGCACGGAGAAGAGAATGCTGCGTCCCTACAGCAAACTCCTCACCCGCCATCGGAAGGGCGTGGGACAAGTACCCAATGCCTGACCTACCTGATGCAGGTTTTTCAAGGGTTTTCCCTTCATTGGTTTTAGGCGAATTGCCGGGTAGGATCCCTAAACCATAGCCCGGGGGCCCTAGTTAACCCTTGGCTATCTTCCTCTACCCTTCCGCATCACCCCTTTCAAATCCCTTTTCTATGCTATAAGAGGGGAGTTGCCACTATGTGGATTACCCGATACATAGCCTGTCTATACGTAAAAAAACCTGTTATTAAAATTAGTAACAAATTTTGGATACAGTATACGCATGTATTTGATTCATTTAATTAATTTTAACCTAGAGAAAAGATATATGAGCGAAGTTTCGATGACGTTCACTGTCATCCTCTTCTAAATTTCTAGAAGACGAAGACAGTAAACGTTATCGAAACGTCGCGCTTTCATCTTTTCACTCGGTTAGAAACCCGATAATATTTTATTCATTATTAACACCCAGAAAGAATGCATTATTTATTAATCGTAACCTAATCGATATTTACGAGAACTATTTTCAATTTGGAACAATCACTTGACGATAGTTTGAAAGCTATCAAGACGTTTCCTTACATTGTTCATCAACTAAAATATTTTATATGCCAATTACGTCATTCGTTTATGTATTTGTATTTACTTAAATAAAACGCTTATTCTCGAACCGTTTTGAACTAGAAAAACTCCAAATAATTATGAACAGATTTCAATTAATTTTCATGTTTCTACTTTCTGAAAGTACAGCATAGTCCATGTAATTTATGAATTTCAAGTCACAAGTGGGTGTTGAAACTGCATTGCATTGACTTTGGATTAAGAACGCCTGATGTAGGAATATCATTGGACTTTTTAATGTAGGAAATAGTGTGTGAATGTATAAAATGTCGTCTTTGTGCGTGACATTTGATTCTGTCACGTACACGTATGGCTGCATAAAACCTGCTTCTTTATTCACCATAGTTAAAAATCCAACGCGTTGAATAGAATTCCTTGTGTAAATTAACCTTATACTCAACAAACACAAACACACTGCGTGCTCTTATCTTATAATTCTTTATTGCTCGTATTTCAGAAGATAAAATCCCAGTCAAGTAAACTCTCCTTGCGTTTGTTTCTCATAACATCCACTATGTCATACGCAGTTTGGATCAAATTATACTGCAGTGTAAATTTAACTGTTTGGAGATTTTTCTACGGTAGTAACAAAAATTTTTCTCCAATTTATTGATTCTAGAAAAGCTTCCTTATAAGATTTTAGTATTTTCAGTCTGAAAATAAAGTTTTTGACATTCATCTCATTATATTGAATTTTTATAATTATTTAGATTTATCCAATTCTACAGGATAAGAAATTCACTTGATGCCGCCTGCGCTCAAACATAAAATTTTGTAACGGAAATTTTATGCAACATCGGAAGTACGTCCTATTCATTCCTTGGCGTTCCATTAAAACGTGATCCAATTAATTGTATCGTGCTCTACGTTAATTTCAAAATCATTAGCCGGTTAAAACTGTATATTAATACTAAATATATATTTGAATATCATCAAGGAAAAACTATAAAGTTATGGTTACTTGTTGAATACTTGACCATTGGCTAGGAATTTTATGGAATTGCACTACCGGCGTCTATTTCAATATTAACTATTTTACCTTCTCCCTGTTAAATGAATATTTGATGTACGAACCATCCAATCCACGAATAATCTTTCGTACATGTAACTGATGTAACCACAAATAAACTATTAGCTTTAAGTTGGAAAGTCTATACAAAATTAGTTTATTTATTAACAAGACTATCGTATAAATCAATGGGGTGGATATATTTTAAAAATTTCATAATAGATTTGCCTGTCCCCAATTTTACCGAAAGAAGAACACCGGAATCCGAAAAAATTGTCATAACTAGGTTTCAAGGTCACATCTACTTGATGGTCACTGAGAAACTAAAGCAGCAGTCTTCACATCATGTGAATTTATTGACTAATTTGGAAAGAAAATAATACCACATAATGCATAAATTGTCAAAAGAATGCTAGATTATAAAGTAAGTATTAAAAACATGACTTAAAATCCTAACAAAATAGTAAAGTGAAATTCTGACATAAATGGCATCATTAGAATAATATTTGTGGATGTATATATTACATTTAGATCAACAACGATCGTAACACGATCAACTGTGTAGCGAATGGAAAATATTTTTGTAGTAACGAGCTATTTGAGGCTAATCCATGTGGAGTATTCTAGCAGTGGAAGAGATGCAGAAGGTACAGAAGGTATGGATGGGTATCGAAATGTTAAATAAAGGCCGGCGGTCTGCAGTTTAAGGATCCTACCCGGTTAGCCGCCTAAATATGATACAGGAAAAATCTAGGGAAACCGGCATTGGGCAGGTCAGGTTCGTGATACTTGACCCACGCCCTGCCGAAAACTGAAGCTCTGACCACTCAGCATCCCAACCCCAACTTTGACTGCAGACCAAGCATACATCTTACAAAAACTTATTTAGATGTCTCGGCTTTGCAAAGACAGAAGAAGGCATTTCCGTAGGTAGCTCACAGGTAGCTTCCTCCTACACTCCTATAAGGTTCCACCTCCGAGGCAAGCTCCCACGACCGCCTGTGGGAGCTGTTAGCTCTCACAGGCAGAACCTTTTAGGAGAGACGGAGACGGCTACCTTCGAGGGTGCCTTCTTTTCTCTTTCTACTTTTGAACTAAGGTTCCCACAAGCCGAGGCACCTCGGCCTGTTCTGAGAGGTGTATGTTCTGGGATCGTAGACCTTGGGAATACGGTAAGAGGTGTCCGCTATTCCCATGGTAATATCGGCCAGCTGCCTCATAAACTGGTCTATGCACGGAGGAGGGAATTCTACGACCCCACAGAAAACCAATCTCCCGCCGTCGGAAGGGCGTGGGCCAAGTACCAAATGCCCGACCAACCTGATGCAGGTTTTCTACGGTTTGCTCTACCACTTTTAGAAAATTCCGGGTAGGATCCTTAAACTACAGCCCGGTGGTCCTAGTTAAACCTTGGCTACCTTCCTCTACCCTTCAGCATCTCCTCTTTAAAAACTTTTCCTATGCTATTAAAGAGAAGTTACCACCACGTGGATTACTGTCATGTAGCCTGTTATTCTAAAAGATAAGTTCCCACATCAAGGTAGAAAAAGTAACATATTTAAATTTCCATGTCTGCCAATATGATTTCAATTGGTGATGTAAACTTCTTTTACTGAAATTCTACCAATATGTGATAAAATTATTGGACTTCACGTAATAAGAAATATAATGTTAAATACGATAATAATAAATTAAGGACTTTAAGTCAGAAGACTATTAATACATATTAAAAATATATTATTTACAATAACAACGACGTCGTTTCGTCCTCTTCTAAGACAGTTTTTAATATTTCTGTACAATCATTTCTTCTATTAATAATTTTGACAAACGAAAAATTTAGACGCAAGGTCCCAGAAGAAATGGAAACGCTGTTTTTGTTGTTGTATATTAGATTTTTTTGGAGTCTTCTGACTCAGAGCGATTTTCTTATTTATATTATTATAATAAATGTCAGTTGTCAGAACATTATAATATCATATTTTCCGATAATATGTCAAAATGTAGCAACTACGAACTCAGAAATAATAATATTATTATTAAATTTAATGAAAAGTCAATAACTAGTAGATTTAACTTACTCGTTACAATTAAGTTGTGATATAAGTAAAGTTACACTTTAAGAATTTCTGTTGTCCTACTTAATCGAGGTATTGTTTTTAATTAGGTAACTATTCCACACAGTCTCAAGAAATCACTCGCATCAGGAATTGTTTCAAAAATTGATGACTAACTAATCGGTGATTCAGATAATCGATAAATCGGACTTGGTAGTGACGAGAACAAAACATATAAAGTAGCTCGTACTATTATCTTTCATGATGGGCGCAAATATTAAACTGTAAACAATTCCTCAACGACGAATGCCTTAAATATTACAGCTGCATAATTAGAAAAAAATGTCTAGGTACTGCTTTAAGATGATAAGCATTCTACTCTTTGATTTATTGCACGTAATTTGATATTTATGGTTATAATATGGTATTACTCTCTGTACAGAAATATCACTGCAGCAGCCCTTCTTAAAGAAAAAAACCTGATTTCATAGTCCCGTCGTTCGGTTATTTATGGTGTTTGGGAAAGTTACGTCGTTGAATATCCCGTTAGATTATTCTATAAAGGTAAGGGACGTTTAAATATAAAATATTTGTAACGTAAGAAGGTGTGGAACTTGTATTTCAGACCGAAACTAAATGCACAAAGCCCTGAAACCAGTAACAGTGGCAGATTTACAGCCTTCTACCTGAAAGATTGTCAACGAATACCTAAACGTTTTCATCGTGCCCAACTTTCGCTTGTGACAAAGAAAAGGTTGGAATGTCTTTTACTTATTTTGCTTCGTTTGCCGTTTCTCACTTTATTTTAAGTCAGTTACTATTACCCTCTATGATTATATTTCAGAATCGAATATATATATATATATGTAGTATGTAACTTAAAGAGAGATATTGAAGCACTTTGTCGTCACTCAGAACAGAAGGAACCCTTAAATTTTCGGAGGGGGTACCCTCCATTAGGAGAAAGAACGTACGCACTTTCCTGAGGTTAACGCCTCCGAAAATTTGAGAACTTCCTCCTGTTCTGAGTGACGACGCGGAGCTTCAATTTCAGGTGTGCCACCACCTCTCTCTCTTTCCTTTACATACAAATTGGTTCAATATTATGGCAATGTCACATCCTTAATAGCATATATATATATATATATATATATATATATTGTAATAATGAAATGGAAGGCTTTTATTAATGAAAAGATAATCAACAATTAACAAACAAAATATTTATTTTATTTTGTGGCAATAAAGATAATTACAACAAAATTTGAGATCTTTCTCTCAGGGCCTCTACTAGGTTTGATAATGGACACAAAAAAAATGATTTAAAAATCTTATTAACAAACAGTTTACAATTTACCTAAGCAATATGTTGATAGAAAGAAATTAAAAATAAAATAAATTAACTTTGATTGAAAATTTTAAAAGAGAACGAAATCTGACTCTATCCTTTAATTACGTTTACAATTAATCGTTAGTTTTGGTTTTGTTATTTACGTAGTGTCCAGCTGGTACCGGCATTCTTTTTGGTTTCGGAAGTACACTATTGCAAATTATACACTGATTTTAAAAGTCGACTCACAGATTTTACACTATTGAAGTCAATATTATAAGCTCACAGGAACTCGGATGAACCTCTTTTTGTCAGCTATCTGATGTTTCGTAGATTTGTTAGTCTTTTACCGCTTAGGACTTAAACTGACTTCCTTTCCTGGCTGGCTACAGACGTAAAACTGCACTCCTTTCCTGGCTGCTGATAGGCTGATAGACGTAAAACTGCTAACTTAGCGATATTTACGGGGTAATACTTCCGTGAATGTTTTTACTTTGTCTTAAATTCAACTTTGTTTAATAATACTTAAACGACGGCTAGTCTCTGCTCTAGTATTATTCGTTCCGTCCTCTGAAATGTCCCGCAACCCTAACTCCGAGTGCTCTCGAATTTTACCGCGCATACGCCATTTTTGACTTTTCGACAAAGATAGTGAGCTCCCTTTTTCCATTGTCGCTTTGTTCGATCAGACCGCTATAATGGATTTCTCAAATAATTCGAATTTTACGTCCAAACAATTAATGGCCTAATTAATTGGCAATACAATATATATATATATATATATATATATATGTGTGTGTGTGTGTGTGTGTGTGTGTGTGTGTGTGTGTGAGTAAATTTGCTGAGAAATCTGTAATCTTGATCTGAATGTTGACTTAAGCTGCCGAGGGTATCGCACTTAATATATTGACGAATTATGCTGCTGTGATTTCATACGCCTTCGAAGTTGACATGAACAGAACTCATACAACATTTAGAGATAAAGATAAAGGCATGAAAACAGCGAAATTAGTGAGAGATAATTGAATAACAAAAAAATTAACCTGACGTTTCGTCCTCATTAGATGCTCAGGTGGGTCTTATTTTTCATTACAAAACATACTAAGGTGTGTATTTTACGTTTACCTGGTGACTTTCATTTATTATTTTATTTTGAGTCAGTTTTAAGGTAGTGTGAGCAATAGTTACTAACAACTATAACATGTTTCTGCTGCACTCTTCCAATTTATAGACCTGTCTAGCTCCAAATTTTGTTGATAATCTACGAGCGAAATTGACGTGAACCATTGGTGGTACGACGCTGGCCAACAGATCCTACATGGAAACTTCACCCACAACAGATTTCGCTGCCTGCCAAACACCAAAGCATACTTACGGCGGTTTGTATACATTTGGCAATAAATTAGGAAACCAGTATAGTCACTTTAATAACTAACTAGGATTTCAAGAAAATATGGAAAATTGTGTCTTAACATATTCAACATGGATATTAAGTTTGATTCTCATGGAATAATATTATACTCATCAGTAAACTGGTTATTTCAAAATTTCATGTAAACTAGTTTAATTATTAGAGCACATAGGCAAATTAAATGCAGTGAGTCCAACAGAACGCTTCATCAGATCCCGAAGGAACTTTTCTCAAACTTCACCCTGATCACTTACAGAGAATTTAATAAATTCATCTGACATAAATTGCTCTAACCTGAAATTGGAAAGACTGGAGAAAACGTGATTCTCCGTGGGAAATTGACGATCTTTAATTCAATTGGTAAGTCTGCGCGGCAGAGTAAAGGAACGTTTACCAGTCAATAGAAGAGCGCGAATTTGAGTATCACACGCAGTTTTTCCACGCGTAGCACGCCAGCTGCTGGGTAATTTTCGTTTCGCCTGCTTGGGCACGTCTTTGTTTCGTGTCCTTGCTTCCAACTCTGCGTTGCCAACGTGAACAACACAACTGACACTCTGCCCATTCATAATTGCTGAGGGGTGGAGGGGGGGGGGTTTCAGATACTCGCGAACATCCAAAAATGTTGGTCCCCTCTCTCCTCCAGGAAAACAGCCCTCATATTTTTCATGTGAACACAAACTCTTATTAGGTAGGACTGAACAATATATTTTTATAAACGGTAGGAGTTTATTCAACCCTCTTAAAAAATTTGATATTACTCCTTAGATACAGTTCAATATTTATTTTTAGTTTATGATCAATCAGTCATGATGCCCGTAACACGATAAACGTCAACAATGAAAACATAAGTGTCTGACAAATCCAATTACATAAATACGAAAACGTATGCATCATATGAATAAAAATTAAGATAAAGGAGTAGCCAATTAGTAGACAAAATTAGGCGATTAATTAAATACCACGCAACTTTCCTGAAATCCTTGTTGCTTTCGTCAGGCGATTCCAAATCGCAATTTGATTTCGTCACCTGGTTTCTTTGGTGTGTCGTTCTTGCGATTTCGAATCACCTGACGAATCTGCGGAAGCGTTGTGTGGTATTTATTTATTCACTAAACTTTATCTGATTAGTCTCGAATGGCATAACCTGTGATGATCGTTAGCGATTTGTCTGATGAATGAACTTTTCTCAGCCCTAAAAGTAATTGTTTCTTTTCTTAAGGATATATTATCAATGGGTAAACAGTTTTTTGTGTTTTATGTTTAGTTTTGAATCTGATTAAATCATAATATTGCTCTGTGAAACTTTTATTTTCTTTAAAATTTTCCCCCTCGAAGCGTTTTGAAATAGTGATTGGTGAAAGGGAAACCTGAAATTTTTTTTAGGGCAATTACATGAGGGTAATCCACGTTGGGCAACTCCCCTTTAATAGCATAGGAAGGGATTTGAAGGGGGGGATGTGGAAGGGTAGAGGAAGGTAGCCAAGGGTTACTAGGGCCCCCGGGCTATATTTTAAGGATCCTACCTGGCATTCGCCTAAAGAAATGCAGGGAAAACCCTAGAAAAACCTGCATCCGGTAGGTTGGGCATTGGGTCATTGTCCCACGCCCTTCCGATAGCGGGAGAGGAGTTTGCTGTGGGGACGCAGAATTCCCTTCTCCGTGCCTCGACCAGTTTAGGAGGAAGCTGGCCGACTATTCCAATGGGAATAGCGGACAACTCTTACCGTATGCCCAAAGTCTGTGACCCCGGAACATACACCTCTCAGAACAGGCCGAGGTGCCTTGTGGGAACCTTAGTTCAAAAACGGAGAGGAAAAGGCATCCCCAAAGGTAGCCCCTTCGTATCTCTCCTACAAGGTTCTGCCTGCGAGAGAACATCCCTCGCAGGTACTGCTACGTCAGGAAACCTGAAAATACGGTGGAATAGTCGGCCAGATGCCTCCTAAACTGGTCAAGGCACGGATAGAGGAAGCCTGCGACCCCACAGTTAACCCCTCTCCCGCCATCGGAAGGGCGTGGGACAAGTACCAAATGTCTGACGTACTTGATGCAGGTTTTTCTAGGGTTTTCCCTGCATCACTTTTAGGCGAATTCCTGGGTAGGATCCCTAAACCATAGCCCGGGGGCCCTAGTTAACTATTGGCTACCTTCCTCTACCCTTTCAAATCCCTTCCTATGCTATTAAGCATGGATTACCCTCATGTAGCCTGTTACCCTAAAAAAAACAACCAAAGAAAGTTAACTTTTACAAATATGAAAATTTAGAATTCAATTATGTAGAACAGAAATTTATATAACATTACTTACAGTTAATTGCATGAGAATTGGCGAATATGAATTTCGAAGGTCCGATTTCACAAATGTTGATGATCGAAACGACTGTTATATTTAGACAGCCGTTAAGCGTACTGTTGAGTATTATAATTGTAATTATTATTGTAAATGGCAGAGCCGAGTGCTAGACGTACGACGTGGTAATAGATGTATATATTTCAATAATCTGTAAATAAAACAATACTTTATTTTTTGTGTGTAAGTTTTTCTGTCGTGACATGACAGGAACGAAGAAAGATAAGACACACATATAATTAAAATGAATAGTTGGCTACGAATTGTTAAAGAATTTTATGATTAATATGTACGAGTAATTAATTAGAATTCACAGAATGTGAAGCTAACAATAACAAATAATTGTTCCCTTCGCAATGTTGCACGTACGTTGAAGTTCGATAAGAAAATGGATTCTTGTTCACAGAACCGACCGCCTAGGCGAACGTCGTGCATTAAGAGAAACCTGTGTACAACCGTTAGATCCATTAAAACCTTCTGTACTTTACATTCCAAATCCAAATTCTTTCTCTCAAGAAAACACCGGCTCGGGACGTTACGTCAAGAATACATGTCCACTCTCATAAGGTGGCTCTGTCAGGTTTCTAGTTCGGAAATAACGAAGGAGGAAAATCACGTTTCTTATTAGTACTACGGAGACGTCGCTCAGGCGAATTTTCCTCAACAGAATTCAACACTTTCATAAATGATAATAATTTTTCTTTAGACGATTATGATTCAATTCTCGATCATAATCATATGATTAACGATAAAAGGTCAGCATATGTCTTTTATTATTCAGAGTAATTAACGTAAGTGCAATGCATAACGATGAGTTACATCTCAATGATAGTTACTCTGAGAAGCGATTTTAATGCAAAACTTGTAATCAATATCAGGACCTCTTACAGAATACCAGTTATTCTTATAAGGCCATATATTCTCTTAGCAAAATTGCATATAAATTCAGCTATTGTAACGCTATATAAGACGTGCAAACCTAGACATCAACCGGTAGATAGTCATTATTATTGTTTTAAAAAATATTTAAAGGATAACCTCTTTCTTTTCAAAAGCAATTGCGGCAGTTGTTTATATTTTGTGACAAATTTAGTAATTATAGAAATGTTTGACAGAATCGTCAACATCCAATTGCAAAATTGTGTCGTCTTGGTTGAGAGCGTTTAGATTGTGAGAAGTGATGATTATACGACGAGTATGAATAAATATAATCTTAAAATAATGGTTTTGATATATTTCAGTTATAATTCGATAAACTAAAACAATAATGAATTTCACGCAACAGGTAGATAAACTTACATTTTAAATGAATTATACAATTTTGCGTGCTTGCTTATACTGTAGTTCAGTTTTCTGACTTTAATTAATTAATCACAATTGGTTAAAAGTTTCAATAGCCTATAGTGACGAATTCTGGAGTAAGTTTGTGTTTTGTGTGGTAGCTCACATTCGGTCTTTCAAGGAAAGTTTTTCAAATTCCAAACTTTGCGTATCTGATTATTTATTTGTGATTAGGGCAACGTCCGCGCTGTCACGAGCTTCCCACAGACGAGGAATTTGCCACGCCTTGTGCGTCACAATTGCCGCGAGTTTAATAGTCATATTGGTCAGACCGAGGTCCCTCGGAGACAAGCGGAGCCTGATTGCTCTGCTCAGTCCTAGACAATCAGGAGACAGGACAGCCTGTCCTACGGTCAGATCGACGCCAGCATAGTTGAATGTCTGCCCTTGGCATTTATGAATTGTGATTACAAAGCAGGTTTAATGTGGAACTGATGACCGTCACATCAGGTTGCTCATATGTTTGTATGTATGTAAGCATTTATTTACAGCTTTAGCTACGGTGATATGACAATTTATGTAAACAACATTCGAAGAGAAAGTGGTGTAAAGTGATTGGTCCCACTGAAGCACCGAGAAAGGAACAAGTCTCTCACACATTTTGGACGAGATTTCAGAAGAGAAGACTAATAATTGATTACGACTGAGAAGCAAGGAAAAGCCAGACTACATAAATGGAGTATTATTTATATATTGGAAAACAGTCAGTGTGAGCCATGAATGTCGTTACATTTCTTCTGGTTTGCCCAGTTTTGGAATATGTTGATGTTGGTTGACAGCTTTTTAGTGAGCCTTTAACTGATAAGGGTGGATGTGGAATGGATAGAATCAGAGAGCTCAAGCCAGATTTTCCCACTTGTTAAGACGTGTAAAGAAAGAAAAGTTTTGACAGAAGAAAATGACAGATCACTTGGACGGAACAACTCGGAATTGTTAGGTAAAAGCAAAGGACCTGATCCGCTGCTCCATTGTCTGATTTCGACACGAAATATGAGAAATAAGACTATCCCTGAGACACAGAATGCTGACCTGAGCTAGGCTTAACCGGGTGGGCACATATTTGTAAGGTTTGAGGACTCAACTTAGCTAGGCCCTGAGTCATTTAGAGTATCTAATTTTTTATGATTGACGTGGAGAAGAAATATGAAGTTATATGATGGTTACAAAGAAAGAATCTAGTACAAATAATATTAAATTAAATGATTATACCTTTGATCGAGTACAGGATTTCACATATTTAGGCTCAGAACTTAACAGTGAAAATAATGTGGGAAGTGAAATAAAACAACGTATCACCAATGGTAACAGAACTTACTACATGTAGGGAAAATTTATGAAACCCAAGATGTTAAATAGTGAATTGAAGTTAAAAAATTACAAAACACTTATAAGACCTGTAGTGATATACGGTTGTGAAACGTGGACCCTTAATAATAATGATAAGCACTTACTCAGAATATTTGAACGCAAGATACTGAGAAGGATATACGGACCTGTATGTACTAATGGAGAATGGAGAATTAGAACAAACAGAGAACTAGCTCAGCTCATGAATAACGAGGACATTGTTAGGTTTATCAAGAGCAGAAGGTTGGCCTGGATGGGATCGTACTTAGGATGGATGAAAGCAGAACACCTGGAAGGATTATAGATTGGAAGCCAATTGGGAGGAGGAAAAGAGAGAGACCCCGGACAAGATGGGTAGATGACATCGAGAAGGATATACAAACCATGAAAGTAAGAGGATGGCGGAGACTGACACAGGAGAGGGCGGAATGGAAGGAAATTGTTAATAAGGTCAAAACTCACATTGGGTTATAGTGCAAATTAAAGAAGAAGAAGAAGAAGATTCATGATACGTAATGTGCCAGGATTTCTCGTTCGGGAAGGATTATACGCGTTGGCATTGGTTTCTCTCTACGCGGATATATCGACAAATGATCGTACTCAAAGACGTTGATGGGTTTCAGGGAGATGAAGTGTAGGAGATTCGTGGATGCTGGTTAGGAATAAGCGAAAAATAAAATCCTATCACTTTCGATGCTTGTCTTGGAAAACAACCGTGGCCCAAAAACAAATAGTTGCTGATGAAGGTTTATCAGCCACGAAAACATTTAGTTATTTTATAACGATATAAATTCTCACCAAAATCAGTCCGACCGTTTTCTTGTGAAAATCGGACAAATTTAGCGCGACCGAACTACGATATCATCGATTTCGGATTCCTGAAAGCATAAAACGCATTCATAAACTCAAATAAACAAAACTATTATTTTATTTATATAAATGTAGTGGTTTCAATAAACGTTGTGTTTAAGTTGTAATGCTTCATAATGGGAAAATTACCAGGGTTGTTTGAAAACCAGTTTAACACTCTAAATTTAACAAAATAAAATGAAACAGTTATGAATTTAACATTTTGATAACGTTATCAGCACATTACGTTTAATAACTACTTTTATAAATACTGCAATGTTTCTTATATCTCAACATCCCATAATTTTTCAACGATTCTGCGTAATATAAATGCAAATATAATGAATAAATAAATTGATAATAATTCAGGAAAAGTTTAATAAAGAAACTGATAAAAATATAATTACACACCGTTTCGTCCATAATTTAAGACTTCAGCATTCATGAATCATCATTATCATTCGATAATAGAATTAGGGCTGTTGCTGTACAGACGGATGTGTCATACATGAGATATAGAGCATACGTTACAATTTTCCTAGAATGGAAATAGAGAATCGTCGAACAACAATAATGTCATACACGCTTATTGCTTTTTGTTTCATTTCCCTCCTGCTACACGTACATTGCGCATCCACTTACTCGTCGTACACCTTGTGCTTCTAAATGGATTATATCCATTCTAACCTTATGTTGTTAATTATAAGCAACTGAAGAGGTCCCTCAATAAAGGGCAGAAACGTTATGTTTCTGTAATTTTTTAATGTTTATAAATAAATTCTGACTTTTGCCCAATTTCCACTAATTATATTTAATACAAGTCAGGTAAGTTCTAATTTTTATTGTAGTTTTTATGAATTATAGTAGTGTTACGCCAAAGTGCCGGCAAGGGGAAGTGTCACCCTGTCGACAAAACACCCCTACATTTTCTCCATACTCCTACTGCGCATTTCGTACGGCTTACTATATCTTACCTATACTTTACTGCATCTTTAGTATAACAGTCTTATTATTATGTAATTCAATTACGTTAAATATATTTAATTGTTATTTATTAAACACCATTTTATCAACGAACAATCAATTTTTTTATAATTAGTTTTGTGTTAATAGGAGTTTTTACAAAAAAAGAAAGAGAATTCTTAAAAGAAAATAAAGGAGTGTCAGCTCATAGAAAAGGTTGAGAAACTCTGAAATACATAAGATTTTAACAGAATTAATATTCATCACCAAATTTATTATTACCTGAATCGTAATTAGGTCAGCGAAAAAATGTAAATTTAATTGTAGTTTATATGAAACTTATAATTCAAGAAAAGCAATATTAAGCTAGAAAAGTTATAAGATCAACATTACCAGTATTGGAGAGTGAAAGACGTTCTATATTATCTCTAGTTTACTCTGGGAAGTATACAAAATTCGCATATTTTCAAGGCGCTGGTAGAGAACATTTATTAAACATGTGATAAGACAGACGATTATTTCTAGGGAGAATAAATTACGTCTGCAGAAAAATAAACTGAGCACATAAATGTGTTGTATTTTCTATTCTGAAGGAATTTAAAATTGGGGTAAATATATACTGTTACTCTTAAGTAAAGTAATAAAATCAACCTAATCTTTTCAGAATGCAGTATGTAGATAAAAGGCAATTCAAATGTAAATGTATTTATAACCTAGGATAGCTGCTAATTAATCAATACAACTCACTAAAAATAACGTTTTGGAAAATCCTACTTAACAAGTGTTAGCAATGTAAGAATTTGATCGTTTTCACTGATGAAATTTAATACACCCGATTTCCCTTGGCAGAAAATGGAGGTTAGCATTTCCGAGAAATTTATTACAAAGGCCCAATGACGTAAATCGTTTCACAAAATTGCACTAACATTGCTAATACCAATGTCTTTTAAATAAAATAATACTTTTTTCTGTTTATTGTTTATCGAGTAATTTTAGTATATTACGCTTAATATTTTACGTTTAATGCATCAAGGAATCCGAAACCCGTGTCTCCTGAGACTTTGACCGTCACAATGAATGTATTCCCTTTTCGTAAGAAAACGGTCGGTCCAATTTTGACCAAACTTAGTAACATTGATACATAGAGCCATAAAAAGGTTTTAAGAAATATCAAACTGCCATTCACCATCTTCAAAATAAATAGTGATCTTTTAAAAACTGATTTTAACGGCATGAGCATCTATTTTGTTCGCTTTACACACTAGCGTTTTTTCTCTGAAACGGAAATAACTGTCATGATACCTTAAATTTTCATCCAGCATTTGAAAATGTTCAAGACCTGTACATTTACTTTCCTTTTTTAAGGGGCATGTATTGGTAAAAAATATTAAGAGTATTCTAAATATAGTTGAAAAACAAAAAGGAAAAATCTTGATACAGGAATATTAACTGTATAAAGAAAACCGATAGGCCCAATATTGCCATGTAGCATTACCATCAATTTTTTAATCGAAACTTAAATTCTGTTCCACAAATTTATTCTAATGTATCACATAGCATGTGTCAAAATTAGGATCTCTAACAAACAATTTCACTTACAATCATATAAGTATCGAAGGACCCAGGCAATCATAGGCCCAAATCATTTATTGAACACTCCTCTCTGCTGTGTAAGCTCGAGGCATCTGAAATGTGAGCATCTGGTAATTATAACCTGGCAGAAGAAATGAGCCATGAAAACACTGGCGTTTTGTATTGTAAAAGGCTTGAAATTCATTCCCTCACAATTAAGAGAACGCTACAACCTGATAATAGGAGGATCAAGGTACCATTCTATGTTAATTTTAGTTGCCCGTGTCACGCCTAATTATTCCACAAACCCACTAATGGAAGGGGCAACACGAACTTTTTTACTTAAAAGAGATTTTTGTTCTTTTAAGCATTCTCATTAATTACGCAAAATAATAAAGAAATAAACGGGCTTTCTTCTTTACTGTCACAAAAATTTGACTAATTTATTTCGAAGAGTTTTTATCTGTGAGTTAAACCTGCACATTATCAACTTAACCCGCAATAAACTTTGAAAAAAATAATTTCAGGTGGTAAAAACCCTGTAAAAATGAGAATATAGAGCTCATGTTCTAGAAACAGGTTCAGTGCAGTGGAATTAAATATCTTCTGACGAAGAATTCTAAATTCTCGATGTTTGACCTAGGCAGTCAGAGACCAGAAAGGGTTGATAAAATAAATATTTTTCTATGATCAGTGTGAAAAAAACAGAAAGTGAGAAGTGAACATAGAGAAGAGTAAAAATAGCAGCAGGAATTTCAGATGTTATTCATCAGAATATACGAGTATTTGCTAAAGGGAGAAAATAAAGAAAGGATCGAGAGGGACTGAGATACGTAATGTGACAGTGATAGATTAAATGAACGAGGGAGAGAATTTCTTTTGACTTTTATTTCGGATTGATGTAATATGATGAGACAATTGGGAAATGTTTAAAATAATATAAGGAATTTAGATGCTTCGGTTATAAAAGTATGCCTTTCCATGTGGGTGTTTGAGGTCGACCGAACATCCCAGTTAATGATGAGCTATCGGATTCAGATCCGTTGGGTTTTCCAAAGTTGCTGCGGAGGTCCGTTGAATAATGCAGTCCTGATCGTACTGAACGCTGCATACAAATAGATGCAGCCTTGCAGTGTCTAGCCACAGACTTTATGCCACTAATTAATAATCATAATCATTGTAATGTTTGCCTCCAGTCGCTGTATCAGCAACAGTTGACATATTCGTGCTAAAAGCTGCACCTGTAGTGACATGAAGCTGCGTGTCGTCTTAATAATCTGCAACCAATATAACATAGCATTGGTTTTCTTTAGTCCAATTACGTCATTATTCTCACGAGACTTCCGGCTTGACGCGAGGGATGACGCAATCAGCCTCCCATCCCTGCAAAAAGTGTAAATTCTCAACCTTGAGTTTAGGAAACTGGTGACTACACTATAATACCATACATGAAAAGATGTGCAAGAATTGATCATCACAAATTTCAATTAAATTTATAGAATTGATGGTATGTATAAAATGATCAATAAAAAACTATTACTTATTCAGATTTTTCAATCACCAAGTTTTTATTGTAGGACACAGTAAATAAGCCGAAAACTGGGAAAAGTCAGAAGCGGATACTCTTCTTAGCTTAATTTTCTTGCATTTTAAATCTCTTGAACTTTTGAATGAGGTTTAATTGTATTAATTGTTCAAAAGTTATTTCCAAACGTGTATATATATTAAAAAACAGAACAAAAAATAATTTTCTTATTCATATTGTATATTCACGTGAGAATAATTTAGAATCATAGTGTTATAAAATATTTTCTTTATTCCTACTTACCACTTAAACTGCAATTGGTACTGCTTGCTAAGAATTTTATAAAAGAATAACACAACAGAAACTTCTTTCTGCAACTTTTCATTAGCAATGTCCACTTCTTGCTTTGAGATGTTGGACAAACCACGAGATCTACTTTCGAAAATGGTATAATTCAATGTTACATTAAGAAACATAATCGAAATTAGTGTAGCGGAAGGAAAGTGAACGAAACAACTGTTGTCAAACAATATGAAACAATTTTCTATACTAGAGAAAAGGAACACGAAAATAACTCCAGTAAATTCAAAAATTGATAACCATATTTTAATTGCGATTTTAAATCCTTAGATCGGCAAGCAACATACTTATATTTCATGTTTTTTCAATGCCATTCAATATAAACACGGAAACAGTTCCGGATGAGTTACAAATGGAATGATAAATTTACCAAGCAATACTGATTTGAAAAATAAATTCCATAATGTAAACATCGAAAAGTTTTATTTAAATTACATGATTTTCGAAAATTTTTCAAGATTAGTCATTCGTGCAATTCAAAGCATTACACTTAAATTTGCGAACAATAATTTTTCGTAATAAAAATAATTATAATCGACATTCGATCGAGGTTAAAGGGCGTGCGATTAGAAAGGTGTGGGCGACTTGCTGTGCCATACATATATACGCAAATATAGACCAATGGGTTGCAAAAAAGGAATACCAAATTTCTCATAAACGATACTAATTATCTATTGCTGCTTCTTTATACTATTTCCATATTTAAGACCGTGGGCATACTACAAGAGCTGTTCTCTGTTCCCATTGGAACAGTCGAATAACTGCCCCCTAAACTGGTCGAGCCACGTTTCCTACAGAAAACTCCTCTTCCGCCATCGGAAGGGCGAGGAACAAGTACCCAATGCCCGACCTACCTGATGCAGGTTTTCTAGGGTTTGTCCTGCATTACTTTTAGGCGAATGCCGGGTGGAATCCTTAAAATATTGCCCGAGGACCCTAATTATCCGTTGGCTAACTTCCTATACCCTTCCGCATCCCCCCTTTCAAATCCCTTCCTAAGCGAATAAAAGGGAGTTGCCACCATGTGGATTACCCTCTTATAGTCTGATACCCTAAAAAAATTCTGATTATTTATGGAGTTAAAGATTTGTTAATTTTTTAATAAACACATAATTTATGTCTATCATCAATTACTGTTCTTATAAAAACATTCTTATATAAAGATATGCGGTCCGGAAAATATTTTAAATTTGTAGTTGGTCAGTTCTAAAAAAATAGTTGTTTATCCCTGGTTTAACAGATACAATGTATGTTTCCAAATCAAGTTACACCCACCATACATTCCGTTTCTCTTTTGATGTTTTTTGTTTGGTTTCACCTTCACATCATCTTGTAAGTAGTCCTTATCAATTCTTCGGTCAGGTGCATGTTTTTTTTTCGTCTTAGTTTGAGAGCTAATTTAATCACACAGAAGAGGTCGCGGTCACGCCGATTCTGTTTATGTCGTCACAGTCCATAATTACCAAACTAATACACGGACGAATGTAGGTTAGCGTTGCATTATAGGCTTTATTATATTATTACAGGTCAACAAATATCATGAAGATGGTATTATTTAGTTCCCCCGTTGCTATCCGTAAAATTTGATATGGAGTCCTGCCATATAAGAACGATTTTAGACAAACAACAAATCTTGTAATTCGTCACTAATTTCATTCTAAGCATAATAATTATGAAGTCGGCTATCTTGAGGAACGCTGATTACAGGAGAGAGAAATACAGAAAATAGGTGGGAAAAGAAGAAAGAAGTTAATTTCTGTTTACTGTCGTTTTGCATATTTTTTTAAACTTACTCATAACACAATTTAGCTATCCTATCCAACTAGAAGCGATTTCCTAGTAAGGGTTGTATCCCTAAACAACACATTTTTTTCTTCAGAACAAATCATTATACGTGGTTACTAGATGTATGCTAATATAATAAATTGTTACGAAAATCTTGCAAATAATTTTTTCTTTTCTCAATTGCAAATAATTATGAGTAGTAAAGAATCATTCGAATAATAACTAGAACATGAATTGAACGGTTGGGTCACGGTGACCATGTGCGCCTCTTGCTATAACGGCTGTACCACGTGAAGTCTCAGGTTGGCAGATGACTGGGTGATGGTGGTTGTGTAGGACATAGCTCCCTTTGTGGTGACGGGATTCCATCGCGGCCCGCACCTGCGGAAGGCTCACACCGGAAGTACGTGGTTCGCATTCCTGGATACGATGCGCCACTCACGCCTCGTACTCGTACTCGTCGACGAATTTAAATTAAAATACTCGTTCCAAAGCATTTCACCCTCTTATACGAGAATTCTTAATTTAAATATCATAAAAACTCATTTTTTTTTTGAAAATCGAATACACGACGGATCATCAAACTATTTTGTGTTCGTACGGAATTCTCGTTTTTAAGAAGCCAACCGAATATTTTCTAAGCGAGTCTGCGATATATTAAACCTACATGAACACGGAATACATCTCGCTGTTAAACCATCGTAAGGCAGAACTGTGCTGGATTCATTATTTAATCCTGTAGTTTTGGTTCTCAAAGGTCAATCCTGTCTCAGGAATCCATCATGTGTCCCATAATATTGCATTGAATATTCTTCATCGAAGCAATTATCGCATATGCGTCAAAAAGCGGACATTGTAAGATGACGTAGTTTTCCTTGATCTTGGACAATCTGGGCACTTGCGGTTATCATCGAGCTTGTAACGGTAACAATAGGCACTCGTAGATAGTCCAGCAAGCCAGGAAACTGTCAAGATCTGGATATAATAGGTTGGAACTAAATCTAGAGAGTCTGGTGGAGGAAACAAATTTGAAGGATATTCATGTAGCTTTGCAATAATAATATAAGACTCGTGTGTCGTGGTGAAAAAGATTTTTCCTTGGCCAATTGTGGACGTTTAGTGTTAACGACATGAGCCATGGCCATCTAAAAAATGTGTACTTGACTTTTCACACTGATGAAACAGTTTTTTCACCTTCTTCTTATCGCTTATTGACGTTTCAACCCCTGTTTGGATCGTTGCTTCGACACAGAGGTTTGTTCAACAAAAATGAAACGTCCCAAAGCTCAGTTTCAATAAGATCTAAACAATACTGAGAATTATTCGATCGAGTGCGTTTGTGGTCAACGGTTGAAACGCGGCAACCATCGCGTGGAAGAGTTTTTCATACCTAATTTTCATGCATGTAAATGTTTGTAAACGATCTACCAATATTTTTGGAATCTCAGCCTGCTCGCGCATCTGCATTGTGGTCGTAGCGGTTGTTGGGCATCCTGAACGTTCGTCTTTCAAAAATCGACCGCGTTTTATTTCAGCTGCCCATTTTACCGTTTAAAACTATAGTACAGATTTGCTAACTGTAGCATATAATTCCTCTTTCATAGCTATCTGAATTGAACATTTTATAACGAAGAATTTTTATGTTTGCGTATATCAATTTTATCCATTATTCGTATAAAATACACACTCGTTTACAATAGCAATCAAATAATTGATGAAACATAGTTATAACTTTTAGTATGTCATCTAAGAGATAATGGTTGAGTTACGGGGGTTGTGCCACCTAGCGTCATCTCTGAGTAAGGCAGAGGCCTTTCCAAACGATTCTTGTACTCCCTTTGCCCATAAATGCCTCACTGCCATTAAGTTAAGGAAGAAATGGTCAAAAACTGAACTAAAAAGTTAGAAACAACTAAGGATTTATGTCCATCGACATAGACTTCCATTTCAGAGACTAGTATCCCTTACCCCTTCGTCTTTATGCCTCTTTTTTTTCTACAGTTTAACTGCTGTCCTGTTAATTTCCCACTGCAGCATGAACTGACGTTATTGGGAGCCAAAATTGTTGTGAAACCGAGTCACAACTAGTCGATAGGCCATCTATTGGCACACCATGAATGTAGTCCTTCTACCATTTCGGGTCAATTGTTCTACCCACTACGTGCGTATCTCTCGCCAAAATTCCCGAATTCATTAGTTTAGCGATGTCTTCAAGTCTTTTCTATATATATTGACTTTGCTCCTTTTGCGTTTTGCTTAGAATAGTGCTATTAACTTCCCCTTTTTAGTTCCGTATATAATGCTGCGAACATGTCTCTTCAATCCAAATCTTATATTTTATTCAAATAAAAATGGATTTCTTCCAGATGTAATTTATTGCAATTCTATTGCTCAATAAACTGCCGGATTATTATTCTAGAATATCTTCCATAATTTGATCTTTTAGTCCCCGTAAAACAGACGTAATGTCCTCGATGAACCTTCCATATCACCAACCTGCATGAATATTTGGTGGCTTTCACTTGCGAACTGTCAAACATTTAATTTTCTTGAAATGTCTGTTGCTCATAGGAACTTTAAAATTCTTACGTCTTAGTTTATCAGAAAATCTATTACACTGTCACTCCTTAAGCGTTATTTTCTAATAATGGTATACTCCATCAATTATTTTGCTTTCCAGTCGACTTTCAACTTTAAATCACTTAAAAAAATGGTGATAAATAAATATGTATTTTTTCACAGACACGTCTGTCATATTCTTTCTACGTCTTGCATTATAAACAGATTTTTCTGAGAGCAATTTTTTTTTGTTGAGGAATGAGAACTTCCGTTATTTGATAAACTATACTTCATTTAAAAAGATGGTAAAGGTCTTCCAATAGGCCTTTGAAATGTGTTACGGACATATATTGGATTTCGTCATGAAGTACGCAGATTTTTAAAAAAATTTGGTAGTTCTTTCAAAGATTTTAGAATTTGTGTGGAACCGATCATTTAATCCGCACGTTTCTATGACCTTAAATTATTTTTCTCAGCATCTGAATATTAAACAACATCAAAGAATTCTGTGTCATTTATGATGTGAATAACTAACACATACATACAAATTTGTTGCGAAGGGCCAAAATTGTCACACATTTCTTAACTTTGAAATGAGAATATAATGCATCTGTATAAAAAAAATATAATTGTGCGGTTGAGTCGCTCCTGTTTTTTCTAAACACCCGACGAAAGGCACAAGAATCCCAGAAACGTTGTGTGGTATTTATATCGTCACTTAATTTTGTCTGTATTTGGCAATTTCATTTAATTATTTCTTACCTTTATTTACTGTACAAATACAGTACTTACTGAAATTTATATCTTGTTTGAAACAGACTTGTTTATGAATGCTGACGACTCAACATATAAAAACTGTTCGCAGGGTTCTTAAACTTGAAGAGCGCTCTAAAACGGCCAGAAATTGGCGACCGCGATCTGAACATTGTAGTAAGATATTTTGAAGTTATATCGCGAACACCGTTAAACTTTGCGATACCAATGTTGGCGGACAGTTAATTTCAATTTACTTACATTACTTTGCCGATAAGAACTTGTTTCAGTTCATGTGGCTATAAAAGTGCTGCAAATAACCGGATAAAATCCTGTCTCGACTTTAGAAGCAAGTAGACTGTATATCCGGTGAATATCACCAAACTGGAGACGCAGAACACTTACGACTATGGCCACCATATCTCTCAGCTAATGATTAAAATATGTGCCTTCGGTTCTAAACGAAGTGGTGCGAAATTGAATTTACAACTGTATTCTTCAAATAAAAAAATTGTTTGTTATATCTTCATTTATTCAAACGAACAAATTATAAAAATCAATTTATTGCATATTATTTAATATAGCTTTTGATAGTTTTAGAAATTTAAGATAGTTAATTATTTCTTCTATAGCTTTAATATAAAAAACTCATTAAATAACTGAATAATAAGTGTGGTTGGCGATGTGCCTTGACAAATGAATAACATTGTATCTATGTACTAAAGCAAATAAAACCTAATATCTTTTGTATTGCAAGCTTTCACATTTCAAAGAAATTGAAAACAAATCTATAGAAACTCTCAGAGAAATTTAATGACAATCATTCATTTCAGTAGTCTGTGTTACATTTCTTGTTTAAGTCTAATTAAATGTATTTATTTTATTAGGGCAAGAAATTAATTGCTTTTTTAATGTAACTAATCAGAAATACTATCGGAAAACTCTTTTACATATACATATACTAAGAATGTTTTATAGTGTACGTACCACCCCCGACAATTTGACGTATATATCCGCGAATGGTACATATTATATTAACTGTGTTAATGATATCTAAAAAGTTGTGTGACACATGGCTAAGTTGTTTCGAGATATTCACAGTTATTGACCTCAACCTTCGGCTGATGTAGCCATTTACTATTAGCAGTTAATAGGTAGTTTATCAAATACCGTTTATTTTTCTATTTATCTTAATCTGTTATTGATTTAAATTCTATGTGACACACAAATGTAACGAGTCCTCGAGTTACGATTAGTCGTGTCAAGACGATGTATTTAGAACTATTTTATTTAATTTATTAATTTATTCCGCAATGTTAAATCCCCATTAAAAGCTAAGCATTACAATAATACACTCCACAGTCTGTGTGCATGCTTGAGTGTTAATAGACGGGTTTTGGTGGACCAATTTATTGGTGTATAGAGCGGTTTCGGTTAAGTGTTCAAATTGCACGCTGGTCCTCGATCAAGCAATTTGGGATACCTAATGAGGGTAATCGTAAGGGGTTACGAAGCCCGATCTTTTTCCTGCTAGCTAGCTAGCAAGCTAGATTTTAATTTTTAGTTATTAATTGAAATTCGCAATAGACAAAATATGGCGATTATTGGTAGCGGGTGGCCATGTAATTTTGAATGCCAGTAAATCATTAAACATTTCAATCAAGGAAGATTGTACACTAACATTGGAATTTCTTGCAAGCTTAAGTTCAGTGTCTCTTCCTGCGCAATAATCCATGCTCCTTCGCTATAGTTTTCTAATTTGCGAAAGAAAATTATCCTGTTTTTAGAGTTCCACATATTCACAGAAATACGTAAATTATTCAAACGTTATTTCTTGTCTTGAAGATGGTTAACTATAGACTACCTTTAGCTTCTATCGGGTTTCAACAAAATTTTTGTTGATTTGAAAGGAAAATATAAAGGCAAATTCTTTGCTGTTTTAAAACTCATCGCAAGAACAAAACATGATGTCAAAGAAATTACCAAAAACTCGGAATCACGTGTACTTGTTATTACGCCTGTTGGCAGGATGATCGCCGAGATCTACACCTGACATATTAAACGCAGCAAGTCTTTATTACAGCTGGTACGTGAGGAAAATTCAAATTCTCTACAATTCTAGGAAGCTCCTCGTACGAGGAAATAAACGGTTTATCGCAGTGGACTGAACTCAGGTCCACTGCCTCGTAGTGTCGCCCAAAGCGTTTTCTCCACGGCAAATTAAGTTACTTTATGACTGTCTCACCAAAAGCATTTTATTGGCTATTCATCTTTTTAGTCCCGATGATAATAGTTTCATTGTTCAGGCATGTCTTTTTAAGTCCCACGGTATCCTTTTTACTCCCATCATAAAGGAAGAGGGTAAGGGAAACCTTTTAATAAGCTGCAAGTAATTCCACTCCAAGTTGAACAAAAGCTTTACGCGTCTCATTGAAATGTTTAATAATTGGTAGATGTATTGAAGGGCATCATAGAATCAGGAAGTCTACATCCTGATGACAAGAGATACAATCAGACTAATTTCTGGTGCAGAATATATTGAATATTGACGAATAAAGAGATTTCTGGATATCAATTCTATTCTGCGTCTCCTTAATATCAATCCAGCACATTAAGTTTACGTACATTTTTTGACAGAGGTTTTAGGTTGCTTTAGGAATGATCAAAATTCATAATTAAATGTTGACAACGACAGACAACGAAAGTAGCTATGAAAGACTTGTCGCTAATATTTCTGGACGACAAACCAATAGTTTTCCTATGTGATTCAACAAGCGTACCCATGTGCCATGTAGAAACCGAGGACACGTTATTTCGTACCTTGCAATTCAAGAGGTACTATTCGGTTTTACTTTACGAAAGCTTTTACAGATAAAATAACATGTCATGACTTCAAAATGAGAAGTTTCCTGCAATACTGATTATTATATTAGTTTCTGAAACCTCAATACGGTTACAGCATGGTAGGTCGCCGGATTTTTTATTTTTTGGAGAATTTGGGTTTAATTTTCCGAAACAGTTGACGCATTCTTGGGTTTAAACTTTTTCTACAGTATTTTCTCCTGAAGAAATGACCAAAAAAACCGAGATTTTGACTGAAATTGTATATGCACTCAGCCTGACTGACCACAACGCTAATAACTTAAAGATTTCTAACACAGGCGATTGGGCGATCATAGAGAGATTCTATGGCATGGCGAATTCTTTCTTATAGTTTATTAATAGTGTTCCAATGACTCACCGATTTTCTAGCTATAAATTCCACACGTCGTCGCTTGACATGACATCTATAAAATGTTTAGTCGTTGGCATATATAAAACTTTTGAGATATTATACAAGTATCTAATTGAGATGGAATTCAAGTGATAACAGATTTCTCTAAATAAATTCCAATTGATATACGTGAAATGTATGCCAACCAGTAGTTTTCTTCGAATTTTATGTCATAAATATTTTGTAATTAATATTTTTTATTTTTTGAATAATCTTAGTGAAGAGTTTAGATAGTCTTCTGCTTCCTTTGACTAGGTAGGGTAACATAAATTCATTTGAACTGGCTTAAGAAGGTGGTGATTGTACACACCTGACCGTCGTTGTAGTAGAGATGTGCTGGAGGCAGGCACTGACCATAAAGCGATTATAGCCCTCATTTAACGTAGACACGGATGCGTGGAGAGGAAGCTCTTGTCCGCAACACGACACCGGATCCTCTCAGTTAAACAAAAACACAACTACAAATTTGCGGCGTACTGGTCGTAGCCGGAGAGGCAGAAATCACCTTAGTTTCATAATGCACAATCGAGATTTGCATGCAGACTCACACTTGGCACTCGCGAACACTGGACACACCGTCGGTCACGCACAGTTCAATTTTCGCGGTCTCTGCCTCTGAGCGAACGGAGGCGGACTGCAGGCCGGAGGACTCGGCGCGACCGCTCTGCCCTCTCCTGCCTGGAGCACGCACTACCGCTCTCCTCTGCCGCATACGCGTTTTTATCTACCCCGTAATTACTGAGGAGCGCTCACCGACAGAAAGAAACACAGGTAAATACTGATCGACATTTCCGTTCACGGTCTCGAGACAGACTGAGTGAGAGACCATTTCAAATTCATTTCCCGAAAACAAGAGTTCTATTTTGGAAGAGCTGTGACGAGAGGTACGGAAAAAGCCGAAAGGTAAACATAGAAACATGAGAACGACGGCTTTCCCGGTGAATCTGTTGTTGATAAAATTCTCGGGTCTCAACCCGGGCCAATTGTTTGTTGAATAACGTTTAGACAGTTAACCTGATGACGACGGCGGAGCTTGCTGTCGAAACGTTGTTATTCAACAAACAATTGGCCCGGGTTGAGACCCGAGAATTTTATCTACAATAGAAAGATGAGTCAATAATTTCCGGCACCGATACAGAACAACATGAATATTCGAAGCGGACTAATATTTCGATCAGGAAGAAACAACGTTGTTTCGTCTCATTACAAAATTCATTCAGACTTTAAATTCAAATATATATTGTAATATATAACAATTTAGCTTTAATTATTTAATTTGAATTTAAATCAATTTACCTCACGTGAAGCGCCAAAATGTAATAATTAACAAGATGAGCTTTATTTAAATGAAATAATCAACAAGAATTTAAAACATATAATTATTTATTTCCACTTTGTTGCTTTAACTCACTAACAATTACAATTTAAAATTTTAGATCTCAGGGTCTCTACTGTGTTTGATAATGGACACAACAAGTTGTTTTAAAAAAAACTTATTAATACACAGTTTATAATTCACCCAGACAAAATGTCGATAGGAAGAAATTAAAAGAAAAGAAATTAAGTCTGATTGACAATTAAAATAGAACGAAATCTGACTTCTATCCTTTAATTACGTTTACATAAATCATTATTTTGTAATTGTGTTACATCTGTACAACTGGTTCCAGCATTCCTTTTTTTCCGGGAGTACACTATTGCAATATTTTTACACTGATTCTAATATCGGCTCACAGATTTTACACTCTTTAAGTCAACCTTGATAGGCTCCCAGGAACTCGGATGATCCTCTTTTTTGTCAGCTATCTGGTGACAGCTTGCCTTGTATGAATCCTGTGATTCATAGATTTGCTAGTCTTTTTACTGCTTGGGACTTAAACTGCAACTTTACTATTCCTGGCTGGCTACAGACGTATACTACTTTTACTTAGCAATATTTACGATTTAAATGTTTCCGTGAATGTTTTTACTTAGTCTTAAACTCACAACTTTGTTTAATAATACATTAAACAACGGCTAGTCTCTGCTCTAGTATCATTTTTTCCGTCCTCCGAAATGTCCCGTCACCAACTGAACTATCGTAGTCTCGAGTTTTAGCACGCATACGCCATTTTTGACTTTCCGACAAAGTAACAGATCCCAGTTCCATTGTCGCTTTGTAAACTCCTGCCGCTACAATTAAATTTTATTAAAACCAATTAATGGCCTAATTAATTGGCATTAAAATATATATATTACATTCGTCCTCTGCCGTGACAATAAGAAGTCATAACAATTAGTCTTCCAAATCAACATTTAATTTTATACATAAATGAAGAACAAGAACATAAATGTGTAAATTCTCATACGAGAAAAGATAAAAGTAAATAGACCTGAAAATACAAAATAAGCGAATTTGATACACAATTATTTTGAATCAATCAACAATTTTCTTTGACTTTACTAAGACTGATATTTTTGGTAATTTATTAATCATATATAGCTCTGTACGATCCATCAGCCATCCTAGGCTGACAAACTAAAACCCGTTTTAAATGAAAAATTTACGTCTGATTGAAAATAATGAATAAGGAAAGTAGCCAATTCAGACAAAAAAGTGATAATATAAATACCACACAACGTTTCTCAGATCCTTTCGTCAGGTGCGACGAAGAGCCTAGAGCGACACAACTGCACTCATTAATTGACAAAATTCAAAAGGTGTGCCACTCTAGGCTCTTCTTCGCACATGACGAAAGGCACAAGAATCCCAGAAATGTTGTGTGGTACTTATATTATCAATATTTTGTCAGAATTGGCTACCTTTCATATTCATTAAAACCCGTTTTGTCCACTACAAATACTATAACTACAATAGGTTTTGTATTTATTTTTTTTATTTCAGGAGAGGTACCCATTAAGCCGTTCTAGTATCAATTTCTTTTATTTAATACTTTTAATTATTTCTTGACTCCATCTATCAGATTATATTCTCGCGTACCCTGGTAAACACATATTTTGTTTGTCTACTAATAACCTTCTTCGTAAAATTACAAGTAAATAGAGTACACTAAATTTTAAGATTTAGCTCCAACGAATGGTAGATGACAGTTTAAGAAAGCGTCATATTTAATTACCGCTTTAGTAAATAAAATTGTTCATTCGTTTTTCTGTAAACGAAGAAATTCCCTGTTCAATCAGTTAAAATCAGGTCTTGGAAAGTTCTTCATTTAGTCCCGCGATAGCAGATGGCAGTTTGATACATAAAATACACTTAGGGCTCTGTATAACAACGAAATACATTTTCATCGATATCAACCCGACCTTTGTCGTATGAAAACGTAACAAAGACAGAGTCTCGATTATTTGAAATTGAAGAGAGTTGGTGAAAGTTACCTATTGGACTGTGTTCTTCTACCTGTTGTTTTGAATTAAAGTTCCCATAACACATGATCCGTAGACCCCTCTCTCGCCATCGGAAAGGCGTGGGACAAGTACCGAAAGCCCGACCTACCTTATCCAGGGTTTTCTAGAGTTTTGCCTGCATCACTTTTAGGCAAATTGCCGATTAGGATCATGAAACTACAGTCCGGGGGCCGTTGGCTACCTTCCTCTACCCTTCCGCATCCCCAATTTCAGTTCCATTTCTACACTATGAAGGCTGACCTACCTTATGCAGGCTTCTCTAGGACTTTCCTTCCATCACATTTGGAGAATTTCCAGGTAGGTATCATCCCTTCCTAACACTTACTGTGCAATTAAAGGGAAGAACCCACAAGGTGGAATAACCTCAGATATCTAATTTCTGAAAAAAATTATAACTTCATATGTCACTGACTTTTAGAAAGTTGTATACCTGTATGAGGTTACTGTTACTGACAATTCTAATAAAACTATCGCAGAGAGTTTGTTTATGAAAATATTTTATCTAACCGTAAAGTGAACCGTAGTTCTACCACGTACATTCAAATATAAACTTTCTTTTAAATTTATTGTGAACGAAAATAGCGATATAAAATTATTTTGCAATATAATGTTCTAATTTATAAATTAATTTTTCTCTATGTTTACTCAAGTTATCGAACCGTTTTTCGTAGAAATAAAGAGAGATGTGGGATGAGCCATTCGCACACAAAGCCATGACAACAAGGTCATTCCAAAAAAGTTGTCCTCTTTCAGAGACAGAGTGAAAGTGTTGGACTGTAGGCAGTGTCTTTTCAAGTCCACCTCATTTAATCCAGATTTTGTTCAGTTAGGGCTGATTTATGGGGACGAACATTACACTTAGTAATAGGAAAAATTTACGGTGAAAGAATAAGGTGTACAAAATTCTCTAAAAAAAGTCCCAAATTAACTGTTGCGAGGATCGTACCGACGAAAAAAACTAGATTTTTCTTTCGCCGGTAATTCCAGTGCTATTATCGAGGGGTTTCTCATGATCCAGCCTTCTTCTTTCTTCGAACAAAAGACTCTAAATTATGATTATAATATTCTATCACCATATTTTATACATTTTAAAAAATAATTCTGCTTTAGATTTGATTGCCCCTCGTATTTCAAGAGTAGCATGGATAGAGACCGTTGAAGCGCTATTTCTCTGAGGAGAGTCGTTCCGAGATTATGGACGTTCAGTTTATTGAGCAGCGGAAAGGTTAGCCTCACATTCAAACACCTAGTATTGTGCAGCTTGATCGCGCAGAAAGCACGTAAAGAAGGCAAGTAACAATTTCATTAGTACACACGGCCTGCACATTACCCGCATGGATTGAAGAAGTTCCCTGAGAAACTCTCCCATGGCCGTTTATTACACTAATTGGTGCATAAACACTTATGGACTGCATCAGACATATTCACGAATATACTCTGTATACTTACAAACATGATTTAACTGTATGTTTACATTCATACATAGTGTGTGCGATAAAAACCACTTTTGTAAATCAGCTAAAAATGTTGAATAAACTGAATATAGCTTTCGACGTCGGTTACCACGAGGACTTAATACGAAACGTTGTTCTCATAAAATTGTTTAAATACTTATTCCTTCCTCAACTTTAAAAAATCAAATTTCATTTTGTTATTGTTATACTTTTCTTATAGAGCTCACGCACGTAATGTATGAAGCTTCGTTAATGCATTGAACCAAACGCCATTCAAAGTTACAACTCGTTAAACAAATTTATATTTATCATGCAACCAGCATAGAATGTATTTTATTTAGGTAAAAGGAAAAGAAAAAAAAAGTGAGATTCTTTGCAATGTTGTTGTGAACGGTAAAAACTAGACAGACTAAATGGTATTTCGTATCGCAAACTGTATAAATAAAACAGTAGAAAACAAAAGCGATGAATCAGTACAATAACGGCAATCTTCAAGAATTCGAGTGTAAAGCAAGGCATGCTATAAAAAGGGTACGTTTTGTTGCGCAAAGAGGATGTGAAGAGCGGCTGAAAAGCGACAAAGGTGAGATTGTCTGTCGTAAGAGGATAGCAGGATGCGGGCGTTGAATTACAGAGAACAACCCTTCCCAAGTATCCAACATCCCTCATCACATCGTACGGGATACTGTAGCTATGAGAACTATCTGGGACAGTTAAGCAAGAATACATATAAATGCCCTTAAACAGGTTAAAGCTCATGTACAGAGGATCAGAGATGTCCGAGAAAAGTCACAAGAAGAATAAAATCTCCTGGGCGTAATGGAGTAAATGTACCGACTGGAGAAAGAAGATATCCGCAAACAGGGACTAAAAGGAGTGAAAGTGCCAAAGAGTAGGAGCCGGATATTCTTCATGAAAATGACGTAAGAGGTTAAAAAGTTTACACGTCAATTAGTCGGCATATGAAATATTCTCAGTGGTATTAACAATTATGATAGAACTGGAATTAAGCCAAGCAAGTGAAAAAGTAAGGTTCAGAAACGAGTACCCCTACAACGACCAAATCTAAGTGTGTTGCATCACAAAACTTCAAAATCCTCCTATCAGTTGTATTCATAGTCTTCGAGAAAACATTCGGAGAGCATAAAGATATCTCCAATAATTAAGCACTCGCTGAAGGTGTCATAAACTCTGAAAATCGCAACTCACACTAGTGACATTCCTTGGATGTGGTGCGATAACATGCAACTCCGCATATTCTTTGGAAGTACGTGTATAACAGGATCACTATTATATTTAAGTCTGTTATTAATGGCTGGATTTGTAAAGCATATCGGTGATGTTCAAATCGGACGAACACTACACACGGATCAGAAATTCGGAAACCGAAATTCGTGAACAGAAATACCAGAACAAATCTGGAACAATGAAATTAATAAAATTTCTCTACATGTTCTCCGTGTTTAATTTCAACCCCTTTTGGGATTGGGAGGGGAGCTCCCCTTACGGGTTTGGGGTGGAGTGGCATTACATGAAAATAATGCAAAAGCAATCAAGATTGGAGTCGAATTCAGGGTTATGTATGTCACTGAATTTGATTATGACATTCTCTTTAATCCCCAGGCACAAGCACGGACGGGGTGGAATTTTTAAAAAGTATTAAATCATCGATATTAACGTGGAATAAATAAATGTCAGGGCCATTAGCGTTGATAGTATTTCTACCGATGTTGTTTGTAAAATTTCAACCCCTTTCAGCGTGAGAGGGGAGAACGCTTAAGGGTGAGGGATGAAATATTCTAACATCCTACGACAACCGATATTTGATTCGGATAAATATTTTTGGGGGTCAAAGGGTTGATAATGTTTCTAGCAATTTATATTTTTTCAACCCCTTAGATCATGGTAAAGGAGCACCCTTAGGGTGGGTATGGAAGGGCGTTACAAGGAAATAACGGGAAGACAACCGAGATTGGATTCAAAACCAAGGTTATTGATGTCGCCGAGTTAAATTATGACAACCAATTTGCTCATTTAACCCCCAGGATTTGGGTGGTTAGAAGTGGATATTTTGAAACATGCAATCACGGCGGTTATTAGCGTAGAATAAATATTTTCAAGGGTTAATTAGATTGATTCTATTTCTACTGATGTCGTGTGTGTAAAATTTCAACCTTTATCTTGCAGAACTCAAGGAGTATATTTAAGAAGAAATTAGGAGGTATGTTTGTTGCGACTGATGCAATAAAATTCAATGTATTTTATGGATTTTCAATTAATGCACTATCGGTCTAAACAATGTACGGAACAGTTAGATTTACTTTTTCGGTTTTATATAAATAAGTACACGGGCAACGCCGGGCACCCAGCTAGTCACAAATATAAATGGCGGACGATAGGCCCGGACACAAGGAGTTGATTAATAAGTTATGGATATGATGTAAGGTTTAATTACACTTAAATTCAGCATTCTGTTAATCGTTATGAAATTTTGGAGGAGTTTTGAACGACTTTCGTTTTCATATTTACCTGACATTTTTTCAAAACATAGTTAGTTAGCCCTTTTTGCTTATGACACATGAAGAGATCCCAAATGTCTGGATGAAATATTGTGGTTTATATTTACTTAATTTTTTCATTGTAAATGTAATTGAATAACCGTTATTAATCAACGCATTTTATTAATGTTTCTGAGATAATTAGACATAAATAAATATATTGATATAACCCAATTCGGGTATGATGTTACAATTTGGCTATTAACACTTCGTTTTATTATCAAAAAATAGCCAAATACAGACAAACGAAGTGCAAAATTCAGTTGACAAAACTCAAAAACATGTTCCTTGCAGTTGTGTGGCACGAGGCTCTAGTGTTTTTAAGTTTTCTTAGCACACAAGAAAGGAACAAGGTTTCCAGAAACGTTGTGTGGTATTTATATCATCACTTCTTTTGTCTATATTTGGCTATTTTTCCTATTATTAATTTTCGAAACACGTAAATTTTTCATTTTAACAATGATTCGACTGTGGTTACAGCTGAAAACAAGTTTGTCAACAAAGTTAGTCGTCTTTGGTCCTCGTTTCTGCTTGTACTGCAAAATTATACTTATCATTTGATTGCCGTTGAAAACTAAAAATAGTTTCGATTCAGATGCGTCAAAATAAACTGCTGTCCGTTACAAGTAAGTTGAGTGTTTTGTTGGTTTGTGTTCGTCGTGTATGTGAGTTTCTTTAGCTGAAAACTTCCCTTTCCTATGTCCATGGGCAGGTGCAGGAAGTCAATGATCGCTTCCGGCTAACAGGTGTTCCGGCCGTTGACAATCGTGTTATAATGCTACCGCTCTGGCGGATCCACAAGTCAAGGTCTCTCCGTTTTTTTGGCTACAATTTATCGAGACGAAACAGATTTATTTTCCTCCGGCACGAACATTCAAACTGAACATGAGGGAATGCTAAAAGGGTAGGATTAGTTTCCATCTCTCTTCATTCATAAAATCAGATTTGTCGTAACATACATAAATATACAGGATCATTCTACGGTCATGGAACCAACTTTGTGACGTGTTACAGCTTACTAAAAACAATTTTTTTTTTGTGTAGGACTGTATGCTTGGAAGTGATGCGTTGAGGCACGAACACGAAAACTGAGACATGAAAAGAAAAACAATGTTTATTTACATTACCGCAAGTGCATCTTTATAACAATATTTACAATAAATGTTAAAAATTTCTACCACCAACAGTAATACATGCTTAGTAGCGTCGTAGGAGTGATTGGCGAACAGTTCCAAAGATGCCAGGCATTTCGCGCACGCTGGTCGCCGCATTGGATAGTTGAGCAACGAGGTTCTCAATGGAGTTACTGATAGACTTCAGATGTTCCCATAAGATGTAATCTATTCTCGATTAATCTCATCGGCGAAAATAAATAAATAAAAATCAATGTTTTTCCTTTCATGTCTCATTTTTTCTATTAAGGCCTCAATTCGTCACATCTGACCATACACTCCTATACAAAAAATGTATGTTCGTAGTAAGTTGTACCACCGCTCTAAGTTTGTTCTATGACCGTAGGATCACTCTGTATAAATTATAGTATCAGTAATCCAATTTACATAATTACAAACATACTTCGAAACAGCGTGATCTAGGCGGATAAAAAGTTATTTTAATTACATTAAAATACAAAATAAATCGTCTTTAATGAAACCATTTTGAAGGGTTTGGGTTTATATAATATTGCGCACTAGGAACCGGATGAAGGTCAAGACACACTTACAACAGAAACCTCTTCTCATACTCGTTTTCTGCTGTTTTATAAAACATTCTTCATCTCAACTTCAGCTATTTTATGGCACACTTGCGTAAATGCGTAAAAGTAACACAACTGAAAAACATTGCAATTTTTAAACCACCAATGCCGAAATCGCATTGCTCATTCCCACGTCCGGGATAAAAGTCTGAAGGAAAATTGTATTTAATAATAATAATTATAACATTGACAAACAGTCAATAATAACAGTAAGTCTAATAAAATTATTATCAATAAAACTATTAATAAAATGGAAAAGGATAATATAAAATTGAATACATAATGTTAATTATTTGCTTTTGAATTTTAATGTCACTGATGGATTTAATATTAGGGTACTGTTGGCCGAGTGTTCCATTGTCCGCTTTTAAGAGATAATATAGGAAGAATAGAAAAAAATCACTCAAATGCAGAAAGACATCGACAGCATTCTCCATGAACTGGACTGAACCGAGTAAGTCCTTGTGGACTATGTTTTGAACTAATGATCCTTATTCCCTGAAGACCAACAGAGATTTTTACTGTTCGAAACGTCGGTTTATTTTACTACTTCCTCTTTTACAATCATATTCCTTCTTTAATCGATTTTTTAAAATTTTCTTTCTATAATTTTGTGTTCCTGAATTTTAGTATTTTTATATTAACTTCTAATTGTTTATAATTGTAGCATTCAATAATTATGTTAAATTTTATGTAATGACGTATACTATTTCCCCATACAAGGACTAATGGAATAAAATAAATCAAATATTATTTTTAGGGAACATAACGCGAATATACTGTAGTAATTAAAAGGAAATATAATTAATTAATAAACAAAAATTTTGGACTTGTACTGTTGGCGGTGTAAAAACATACGAGTTGTGTACAAGAATATGGAACGATAATGCATGCTTGCTGGTTATCGTCGAAGTACATTTTGTGAGACGCGCAGAGCTTCAGTGTGTTTTTGGGGGCATCGGAGAAGACAGAAATTCAGAAAGTGTGTGATAGGAGACGGTAGAGAAAATACAGAAACTCAGAAAGTGTGTATTTGGGAGGCAAGGTCTAATAGCTATAATATTCAGAACGATCTACGGTTTCTAGTTTATGAACAAATAACTGCAACGATACTACGCAGACTGTTATTCGGAGTCAAGCCTACATTCACGAGTTAGAAATTTCTTCAATTATTGGGAGCCAGGTTATTGCATCCAGCAAATAACCAAACTTTGAGATGGTAGTATGATATTGATGGAGAGAACAGCGAAGCAAGTGTTGTGAGTAAACTTGGCAAGCAGAAAGTGTTGGCTGTTAAATTCAGTGTATAATAGCCTGTCTTTAAAGTGTTTATAATAACCGCGTGTGTGTGTGGACGAGCCCATTTCTTGGCACAACAAACTTTAAGGCAAAACTGCATAACTTATTATCTGTAAACCTGCCAGTAAATGATATCTTATAGTCAGATTTCCGAGTTCAGATTTCATATTTTATATTGTAATGATTGTTTAAATTAATGCTTTAATAACTTTGTAAATTTAATTGTTTAACATAAATATTCTTTATTGAAGGCCCGGTAGTCGGCCCTGAGATCTAGCCGTGGCTTATTTTCAAGTTTTAATATGTAATATAACTTCAATAATTTGTTTTAATAAATTAATCTATTTGTATGCTCAAAAATATTGATTTTTAATTAAAATCCAATCATTAACTTTTAATTTGCTGATCATTTAAAAGTAATTACTACAAATAGACGCTTCAACGTGGCGATTTAAATTGTTTATTTATATTGAATACTACAAATTTGGCACCTCAACGAGGGGTTTTGCTTTTAAATAAATTGTTTAAAAAGTAAATCATTACAATACACTTCAGAAAACGGTTGCGCGTTCTTTTATGAATAAGTACATAACTTCGAAGTTATCTGAAATTGTCATCCAATTTAAAACTTATTATATAAAGAAGAATCTTAATCCAGCTTGAAAGATTGGTGACATTGAATGAATTAAGTAAACAAGTCGAGAAAAACGGGAATTGAACCTGGGACCATTGTTAAGTTCGCGATTTCTTTAACTACCACCTCTGATCAATTTACTAGTACTACTTTGGGCCATGAAAAAATTTGAACAGGAAATTTAAGGTTATTCTGAGACACAGGCATATAAAAAAGAAGAGGTTGAGAATACTCGGATGGAGCTTGGGTTGATGTGGTAGATCAAATGATTAGAGCGGCTGCGTATTTAGGAGTGGTTCAGGGTTCGATCCCGGTTCTGTCAGTTTTTTCTATGTTACTTCATTCAAAAAATTAAAACTTAAAATTCAGTCTGTCCACTTTTCTGTTCTATGTAAGTTATTAGGTTAAAAAAATTGTTGGTAAGAGTAGGGGCGAATATAATCATATAGATCTAGCCAATAGGTATCAAAATAATAATAAAAATCTTGAATGAGTTATCAGTAACGAGATAAAAAGAAGATAGACTCGAGCTATATCCTACATTGTAGACTAATATCTAAGTCAAACGTGTATAACGCTTTCATTCCCGAATGAAGGAAGTCACCCAGCTAGTCTTCTATGCAGTATTTCAAGAATGTGAGTACGCAGCAGACTTTTCGGCTATTATCCTCACGGCTCGGATTTGTAGTTTAAATATTTATGAGGCGTAACTGAAACGACCACCGTTTACTAATCCGTAAGACGTAACCGAATGAAATAAGGATGGTAAATAATTTTTGCGGTAGCAATATTGCACTGCTGCTCCATTCCACTTCGAGTAAACAAAGTTTGGCACATAATTTATTGATTTTGGAATGATCGAATTTTAATGTATCGTCAAACTCCAGATCGATATAGAACACGTGTAAATATAATTTTTTCAGCGAGTAGTTGATTCCTTAAAACCCACAAAAACGTTAACTGTTTTCGTTATTTGTGGATTAAATACAAATAAACCTGGCTCAATGCGTTCTCGACTTTAACGTGACGATAAAATTCGTACCGTCTGAGGTAAAACTAAGTAGATAGATTGGTTCTATTAAGCATGAAAAGTGGTCGTCCAAGTACGGAACCCCACTCGTTGTTTCCCGTTCCGATAAATTCATATTTTCGTCCGAGATTTTCATTCAGACTTTTTGTCGTTGGATTTCCAAGTATGAGTATGTTTGAGTAATATGTAGCTTCGTTAGTATATTTCGGACACATACTTTTTATTCGAACAACAAATCGCTACGCTAATATCAAACTATCCCCACTTGAAACAAGATAATCTCTTTGCAGCCGCCAACTACGTGGAAAAGTGTATCTATTTAAAAGGAGACTACGTTGAGAAACAAATATGTTTTCTCCCAAATTTCTTCTTTGTTAGGTCAGGTTCTTCTGGGATAACCCTCGTATCTTAGCAGTCTTAACTACTACTTTAAATTTGATTATTAAACACATAAACAGCAGAATGAACAAAATCCAACATCCTAGTGTTAATCGTCCTCAATTAAGTCATGCCAAATGTTTTCTCGTACTCCCTTATTACAAATTTCTCCATCACAAATTTGCCAAATATTCATATTTGTCATTTACAGATCCACTATTAATACCCTTTTTATACTTGATTAAAAACCTCAAGGACCCACTTGACACCTATAGCAAACATTGTGTTTACAAAATCACTTGCTCTAATTGTAATTCCTGCTACATAGGGCAAACAAAACGTTCTCTTAATACACATATCAAGGAACATATATCTAATATCAAACTTTCCATTGATAAACAATCTGCGGTATCGAAACATATAAACAGTTCTAAACATACATTTGATTGGCAAAATGCTAAGATTTTAGACATTGACACCAGGTACAATTCCAGACTCATTTCATAGATGCTTCACATTAAATCCAACTTCACAGCTATTAATGTACAAACAGACTCTATTAAACTCAATAATTGCTATGATCCTTTATTATTACGCTAAACCTTCTCTTTTCCTATTGTCGTTGCTCCCTTATTGTTATGCTAACCCTTCGGCTCTCCCATTGACGTCGCTTTTGAATGTTGTCAACTGACCAGTGCAGTTAGGCTCTTCTTCGCACCTGACGAAAGTGACAAGAATCCCAGAAACATTGTGTGGTATTTATATTACCCTTTTTTTGTCTGTTTTGGCTATCTTTCTTTTTCTTTCCTACCTCTAAATGCTTTGCTCCTAATAATTCTCGTTTCTGTTACTCCAGATTCTTCCGTTACTCATAAAAAATTGTCATTCTCACATTGCAACATTTTTCTACTCTATCATATCTGCTTCTCTAGACTTACTGCTCTTACTTTCGATTTACTCATCTCCGGTCTTGGACTCCTGATCCTTTTTTTCCTTTTATATCCGTCTTTTTATTTATTCAACCTCCACTTTATATTTCGGAAGACATCCCATGAAATGTTTTTCGAAACCATCTTGAATTTTTTATGAACATTTCTTCGCCCATTATTGTAGGTCAGCACAAAACAATATGTTATATCCAAACGATCACTTTTCGTTTCTTATTCGAGTGTTCGGTGGATTCTCTCAGTTTGATGCAAATCTTTGAAATTATTTTCCTTTAATATAATTTTAGATTATGATTTTAAAAAACTACGTAAAATTATGAATCCTTTTATTCTTTTGAAAATATAAACTACTTTAAAATAATATTTACAATTAAAATGAAAAAAATTACGTCTGATTGAAAATAATGAATAAGAAAGTTAGCCAATTCCGACAAAAAGTGATAATTTAAATACCACACAACGTTTCTGGGATCATTGTTCCTTTCGTCAGGTGCGACACAACTGCACTTGTCGGTTGAAAAAACTCAAAAGCTTTTGATCGCACTTGACGAAAGGAGCAATGATCCCTGAAACGTTGTGTGGTATTTATATTATCACTTTTTGTCGGAATTGGCTAACTTTCTTATTCAATATTGATAATTATTGAATGGTTAGAATTGTATTCAAACTGGTCAAATTACTTTACCAGTTTTTAAAGAGCTAAGATTTTCTCGGAGTATTTGATGGATTTACCTTTCTCTAGATTAAATACTCGTAAAATCTTACAACTCTCACGACGCCATCAAGTCAAGACAATAGCTGTTACAGCGGTTGGAACTTCGTACCACTTCAACGAGTTTATGTGGATGAGGTCTCGAGAAACAGTTACATTCTCAGAGACTTTAACACTCGTCATCTTAAACGCGAAAATAAAATCATGAAGCAGCTTCCAGGATTTTGAACATGTATAAAATGTGTGGATCGCGAAGAAGAGATCTCGGTATATGTATATTATTAGCTGCGATTGGGATCGATCACGGTGGTAGTATAAAAATAAATATATAAAAAAAGTATAACAAATGATTAAAGAAAGCAATTTTGAAAGAAGAAGAATTGATATAAGTCTTAGAAATTTGACCTGAACCTTTGTCCACATTTTCAACACTTCACTTCACTGAAGAAAAATTAGACATAAATTTATTTTTTGAGGGAAAATAATAAAAATACACTTCACTAATCTATTTAGATTATTCTTAATCTTCTTATTGGAAAATCCTCCTCCAACACGGCTGGATGTACATTGTTCTAATCGCCTGTCGATCTGTTTAGGAATGAGAATTTCTCTACGTCAGTTTTTTGAGGGCCTCTTTTTGATTTTAAATTTGTGATTACCTCTGCCAATGTAAGTTGGTTATTCGAGCTCATCCCGTGAGTCTTTCTACTCTTTGTTACCCGTATATGATTTAAATAGAGCGCAAAGTCTATCTTTCTTCCGTGTGGTTGCCAAAGATTCCCACGCAAATCACTATACCTTTTCTCCCTCGTGACCAGGTCCCCGTATTAGATATTTTGCTGTCTCATCTGAAGTTTTTCTGGGCATTCTATGTGTTTTTTTCTATAAGGATCCCAACAACTCGCACCATGCATCTGCCAAGATTCTCTCCCTCAATGTTTTGAACTTTTGCCCCCGGCTGGAGAGTTTACTTGGATCACTTTGTCACCACAGTGCACGGTTGCTGCATTTTCCGAATTATCCCTTATTTTATAAGTCGGGGGTCTTGAATCAGTTCTTTTGCAATCTGTTAGTCAGTATCAAAATTACTTTCGATTATAGCAACCAGCAGACGATCATGAGTTCGATTGTTTTTCCTTTTATAAGGCTTGCCAACCCTAATCAACTGATACACTTACTTGGGCCCTCTTGTTATGTAAGTTGAAAGATTAATTTCCTTTATGTAGGAGATTTATTATTTGATGTTGACATTGCTAAAAACGCGGGTTAATGTTATGCGTATTATTACGTTTTTGTCATGGAGATCATGAGGGAAAAGCTCACGTCAAGATTAAGTTGTAGCGCTGGGAACATGCTCCCATAATGCTTCAATTACGAAAATATTAGAAATCCTTACCTTGTAACCTGTTTATATACATTATTTTGAAGGAATAGAGTTAATATAATAAGTTTATGTCTTTTCAGTTACGGGTATATTCAAGTTTTAACTTGTGCTATTTGAAAATTTTATTTTAAAGAGTCAATGTATTAGTACTATTGAAGTTTAAGTAATTTCATATTCAATAAATTTGTACCAATATAAACAAAACATTAACATATGCTTTGTTAATTAAAGGAGATTTTTCTTCCATGCATAAGTTTTGTTTTAAAAAATTAACTTAAATATACTTAATGCAAAAGCATGTATTTAATTAATTTTTGATTTTCATCATTAATTATATTTTCCTACATTACTCTGATAATTATTCATATAACTCATTATCTCCATTACATTTTTATTGTCTCTCTTAAGTATAAACAATATTCCTGCAGTAAATTTAATTTAATTAATTTGGAAAAATAAAGTCGAGTTCAAATTCTTTCACTAACGTAAACTACCTACATAATTTGGTTGTGATCCATATTCTCTATTTATCAAAATTACTCACATTGACATAATAGATTTTAACCATGGTAGTATTTTTGGCTAATCTTCAGTTATGTGAAAATAGAGTTGTTTGTATCAAGTTTTTAAACAGTAAAATGTTAAAAAAAAGTTTGTCAATTCAACAAATTATTCTTTTGTGTCTGTTCTAGTCTGTATTAAATGAGACACTGCTGAGTACTAATTTAAATATATTAAAATAAAAATATATAATTGAAGAAAAGGTTTTATATGTAATTTATTTCAAGTGACTAATATAAATGGGCAAATAAAGGATTATTTTGGACTCATGTAAATAAAGCATTAAGTGGAGTGAAATTTAACTTTAGGTTATTTCATTCCTTTCTTCATATATGATTGGAAGTAAAATGTATCCAAAAACTGTGGTTTTCTTAAAACTTCCTCACCTCTTGGATATTTCATGTTCTGTGAAATTGTCCAAGTCTTTAAGTATTGTAAAATCTAAGAAGCTAATACTGAATGCAATTATTAAATAAATAGTTTGAATTATTTGTGCAATTATAGTCTGTCTTAGTGGTATTCTATTTTTCCCCTAATACAGTACAGCTAAGCACATGCATAATTCTTAGTTTTCTTAGTAAATCACGGATACATAAACATGTTGCTTAAAAACGTTAGCATTTAGAAAATTGTGTATTCTCACTTTATTATTCATTGTAAAATAAATTTATTCATACTAAATCGATCTTGCAATTCATTATATTGTTTAGTTAAATTGGCACAACTGTTATTACATATTTTAAGTTCTCTGTTTTAATACCTTTAAATAAATCATTATAAATAATCAATATAAATAATCAGTTAGGTCCCTGTGCCTACAGTTTTGTTTAAAAGAAATGCTTCATATGATTTTGTTCTACTTTATCTGTTAGAACATATGCAATTGCAACTTTGCTAGGTGTGAATTATATTTCCAAATAGCTGGGTCAATTATTTTCATTTTAGAATCAACTCTGAACAATAACTCAAATCTGTTCCCTTAACTGAATTATAACGTTTTGGAAAACATAAATTTAGTCCTGTAATTATCATATATATTTATAACACACAAGTGGAATTTGGCAGAGGTCTAATAATTAAATAATACATTTAGATAGGAAAGAGGGGCAGTGATGCAGACTTACCTGAATTGTATAGTTGATTCAGTCTGGCATAGATGGTAGTTCAAATTTTCAAGGGACTGAGCCCAAGGTAGGACGATGTGAACTATGTGCCTGGCCGGCACGTAGTTCAGATCTTCCTTCCTGACAAAGGTGGTTCAGGTCTTTAAAAATTTGAACTTCAACTTATGCCAACTATTGATTTCCAAATGCGTTATATATATATTCAATTTCATCAATTGTAATGTTGCTATTAATTTAAATTGTACATCAAAACTTTAAAATGTATTATCAATTTTAAGTAAAGCCAAAAGAACAAAAGACTTTGAAATTCATATATATATATATATATATATATAAATTAATTCCCTAACTATAAATTAATTTTATTGTTTAAAATAAATAATGATAGCTTTACCAATAAATTATTATTTATGTTTGTTGTAGGTATTAGAAATATGGTTGAACTTCAAGGCCAAGTTCTTGTAAGAGATGTTATTGATGGTTCTGTTCATGTAAGTATACAAATGTTGAAGACTTATTTGCAGTTAATTCATAATATTCACTAAGTCCTTTATGCATTATATTTTATTTATATGTATTCTTATTATTCGTATGAATATAATCCAACTTTGTTTTGTCATTAGTAAATTTTACACTGTTAGAATCAAATTATTTTGATGGAAGCAAAATAATAACTTTCTAGTACTGGTTCTCATTACAGTCTTGTCTTAATTTATTCTGGCGTTGATTTGTCTGCCTATTTCTCAAATATTTGTTGTGTTTTGACTACTGTAGATCTGTTAAATCATTTGTGGAGTTTTTGTTACCAATTCTGCTTCTAAAAATTAAACCTAGTTAATGTTTTTTAGAAATCTTATAAATTTCTTCATCTAATTTAGCAATATTTGGGAAGAAAATGTAGATTTTCTTTTGTTATGGTCACTGGTTAAAAGGGTAGAATTTCTCACAGTCAAATGTGAAAATTATTATTCACTATATAATATTTGTTAAATCAAGATATAATTCATAACAAAGTGACCATTCATTCAAATTTTATCCCAGTTTCATCTCTTAAATACTTATATATATATTTTTAGATACTTGAAAACCACGTTTTATAATTACTAGTAAAATGTTTATAATCACTTTCTTTTTAATTTACACTTTTATACACAAGCAATTGACTATAAAGACAAAGACATTGACTATAAGGTAAAAAGTTACAGTAATAAGATCAGTTTTAATATTATTGTCATTACTTAAGTACTGTTGGAGTTGACATGAATTGTTCACATTTACTTGAAATATTCCAATAATCTTATCTTATAAATAAAGGCAAATGTATGTGTATATATATATATGTATGTTCCTTATACAAATCTACACCGGTGGAGCAAAATTCACCAAACTTTGTGCACATGTTCTTTACAACCAGGAAACAAACACTGTCTGTGTGAGACGTGTCTACCACACCCAGAAGCGGGGGTGAATGGGGGTGGAAATATTTAAACATGCTAATATTTAATAAGTGAATTGTTTTAATTTGGTTTTCCAGATTGAAGAAAATGTGCAGGAACAAAATGGAGAAAGTAATTATGTAATCCTAAAAGGGAACATGGGTAAGATCTGATGTTATTTTAATTGAGATAAATTTATGTCAATTAATAATAATGTATAAATTTTTCTTTAGAAATATTCAAGTAACTTCTGAAATTGTTAAAAAAATATAAAATTTATTTTCCTTTGCATTATTTTTCATAACTGATATTTAATATTTAGTCTTTCCTTAAATTCCCATTTCATATAAAAAAATTTAACCTATTAAAATAATATAATTTAGTTTAACTCAATTACCCTTTATATTATATGATAACTCATAACTACCTGGTTATTAATATTTAGCTTGTCTTCTTCTAATAAATAAAATTGCCTGTACGTGTGTATGTATGGATATTCCACATACAAATCTACACCCATGGGGCAAATTTCACCAAATTTTGTACACATGTTCTTTGTGACCAGGAACCAAACATGGTGGGGGTAAGACATATCTATAACCCCCATGTGCAGGTGTGGATTGGGTGGAAATTTTCAAGCATGCTCAAACTGCTTATATTTTTAATGGATAAATATTTTTCAGGGTCAATGAGATTGATCTTATTTTTACCAATGTTCATTGTTTATGATTTCAACCCTTTTCAGCATGGAAGGAGAGCACCCTTAGTGTTTGGGGTGGAGAGCCTTAAAAAATAAATAACACAAAAACAAATTAGATTGGAGTAAAATCTGGGGTTATCAATGTCACCGAGTTTAATTATAATATTTACTTGCCAGTTAAGTTATTCTTCTACCCCTATGAGTGCGGTTGAAAGCGGAAACCAATGTATGTTTGTTCTGCATACCTATCTACAACCAGTGTGCAAATTTTTTTACAAGTTCAATGAGATTCAAACTGTTTCTCCTTGATTTTTTTGTGTATAATTTCTATCCTTCTCTGTATTCGATGGGAGAATCCATACAGAGGGGGTGGAGGGGCATTACACAAAAATAATGTGAAAACAACTGAGATGAGAGTTGATGGGTTATTGATGTTGAGTTTAATTGTGACAACCCGGGCAATGCCAGGCTCCCATCTAGTATATAATAAAAAAAAATGAGCAATACTGTAATTTACTGTTGCATGCAGGTGTGTGCTACTAGACTCCTGACGGTCATATGCAAACACAAGTTAAAACATGCTGAATGTTGATTTTCCTTACCCTGCTAATTTCTTTTCACTTTGTCACATTGTGTATTTTATGTCAACATTTACCATGTGGTACATGATTATAAACATTTATGAAGTAATAGCCATGTTTGGAAATATTAAGAACATATATTAAAAATGGTGTATTTTAATGGTTTGGATGGGTCAAAAAGTAAGCATATAACTCTGTCACTTTTACCATCCAGCCTGCCCTTCCACCACATTAGATGGGATGCCCTAGAATCTTCTGTAGTATTTTAAGTACTTTTTCTGTTTGTTATCATGGTGCCTGATATTCTCAGACAAGCCATGTCACTATCTTCGTTCTTTCATATTCATTTCAATTTTATGTAGATAATGGGAAAAAAACGAGATAGATTTTGTGGTTTACATGATTCCATGAAGCAGAGAAATGACATTTTTGAAGCTTTTATTCTCCTTCATCGACATTTAGTAGGCTGTCTCCTCCTGTGAACTTTCCATTGTTAGAAAGTCTCTAAAAGGTTTGTCATATTATAAGAATTCTTAGTCAAAAATACCAACTGATTTCTCTTATAAGAGAAACAAATCTCATACATTATTGTCATCAGAGAACATAAAATATTAAAATCCTTGCTCAAAGAACAGTCTAATAATAAATCTATACACCAAGATGAATACTGAAAAAGAATCTAATTAATAATAATTATAGAATTATAGTGAGAATTACATGTATCTGCCTGATAATGTTATTGGTTATGTGGACAGCAAAATATAGTTGTAAATTATGCAAAATATAATTATACCTTGTAGCAATTACTCTTGTAACAAACATCATGATATTCATAAAAATATATATCTGAGGAAAAAATTGTAGTTTAGTTTTTATGATTTCCTTGAATTATACTTATTGATTAGATAATTCTTAACATTCCAGATTTTTCAAAATCAAGTCTATTGCATATACATAATTGGTTGAAAAAATATGGAGTTGTATTATATATTGGACTTCATGGTAAATCATTGGTTGTAAAGTTTTTTGACAGGTAAGGTCCATGTTACATCTTTACTATATAAAGAGAATAATAATGTTATATTATAAAGAATTATGTAGTGTGTTCTGGGATAATTTTTGTCAAAAATGTATACTCACTTCAGAAAAGGACCTCTAGTATAAATTTCACCCACTTGCTAAACACTCTAAACATGTTTTTTACTGTATTTGCTCAGCCAGATGAGTGTATGAAATATTATTAAGTATTTCATGTGTATATATTTCATTCTTATACACAGCATATTCCTTAATTGGATCTTGAATATCAGAATTAAATAGTCCATAAAATTCTTTACTTAATGTTGAATAATTTTAACACAATTGTTCTCCAAATTTCTTTATGAATTTTCTGTATTTTTTGACAGTGCCACTGACTTTATAACAACTTTAGATATTGAATGGAGGAAAATGAATAATCATAGCCAAATAAGGAATGGCAAGTGTTAACCTAGTTTTATTTAATGATAGATAATATGTTTAATCAAGTAATTGTGTGAAAATTATATTTACTGTGTTATATAAGCTTAAATATAATCTGGGATATGAGTGTTGTTATTGATTGTATTTTCAGGGAGGGTGCTAATAGCCAAATAAGGAATGGCAAGTGTTAGCCTAGTTTTATTTAATGATAGATAATATGTTTAATCAAGTAGTTGTGTGAAAATTATATTTACTGTGTTATATAAGCTTAAATATAATCTGGGATATGAGTGTTGTTATTGATTGTATTTTCAGGGAGGGTGCTAATAGCCAAATAAGGAATGGCAAGTGTTAACCTAGTTTTATTTAATGATAGATAATATGTTTAATCAAGTAATTGTGTGAAAATTATATTTACTGTGTTATATAAGCTTAAATATAATCTGGCATATGAGTGTTGTTATTGATTGTATTTTCAGGGAGGGTGTTAATAAGATAATGGATACAAAAAAATTGGTATTCAATTATGCTTCTCTTGAAGTTGAGAGGTTGTCATTTTGGCTACATAAAGGTAAACTTTCTCAGTTTTTATTATTCTCAATTTAAGTCATGTATGTTGCACTTCAAATAATTACTTGGTTTTATTAATATTTACCATTTTTTGTTAAAAGTAACAAAATGAGATGTTTAAAGTAATGAATAATAGTTGTTATTAATTTCTGAATGAACAACAATAAATTTACTAAATTTCAAAGTTCAGAATTTTATTTTTGTCATCATTTTTTTTAATATTTGTATTACATACATTTTCTGAGTTTTAAAAGATTTTAGTTATATCTTGAATATTGTGTGTTCAATCATTCCAATTGTGAGGGTCAATTAATGTGGCTATTATAAGTTAACACTTAAGAGAGGTACTAATAAAATGGACTGTGATATTCTGGGAATATTTGTATACCCAGTGCTTTTTGCAGAATCATTCAACACTTTATAAATATCCCTTTCTGGGTATTGCAATGGAAGGTGAAACTAAGAAGTAATGTTGTCATTTAAGTATACAGGAAAAGGCAAACTGTTGTTGGAAAAGGCAACGAAAATATTAAGGTGAGAAATAAAACAAGATAAATCATAATTCCAAGTGTTAAAAGTTAACTCAGATCATCATCAGAGTGGAACATTGATACCTGTAGGAAAGAGCCTATACAGTCATATAAGCAAAGAACTACTTTGTTCATCCATAGGAAATTCAGTTAGTGCTTACTGAACAATTTGACCTATTTTAGTTTGAACTTAAGATTTATTTTTACTGAGTAAGCATTATTCTGAAAGCTACTGAGACCAAACTTATGGGAAGCTGAAAGAAAAGAATTTATGCTGTCTGGGTAACTATTTCATTATGAAACTGATTTCAGTGTATGACTCTGAATTTATACTTGACAGATTAATTGGAGTTGACTGGTATTCTATATATAACTCTCATTTAATATAATTACCCACATATGGTAATAAACTTGGGACTATATTTAAATAAGATGTCCAGTACTTCGCTACATATTGTATTTATTTATTTAGGCAAAAATTATATATAATTAATTTGGAAATAAAGAGAGATAGCTTAGTCAACTTATCTTAAATATACAGTTATTTCAGTATTGCTGAGAAAAAAACATTTAAAATTTTCAAGAACCTGCACCCCTTTGTTTTCTGCTCAGCCCAACTGTTGACTTCAGGTAATCTGCTGTCTTCCTTATATGTATATATGTGAGGGCACCCAGTTTTTTCACCAGCACCAGCAATGGAATTTTATCCATCATGAGTAGTATTCTGTTAGAAAAAATATCTTCATTGAAGAAAAAGCTTCTGAACTTGAATTATCTACTGAAAAGCATCTTGTATGCAACAATTTGGAATTTTTAATGGCTAAAAACTGTCTAAATGTTAGGGCTCTAGCTTTTGGATATCAGCTAGCAGAATTGTCATTGTTTAAAAGTGACTAGACATTTCAAAGGTCCTTTCCACTGACTTGGCCATCTCTTGTCCTCAACAGTTGTTGGTTTTCTTTGCACATAATGTTGTGCATCTTAGCATCTATCACCTTCATGTCTAGATTCTTTCTTCTCATATTTTCTTTAGATATTCACTTCTGGGATGGCTTCCAAGGGGTCTCCGGGTTCTTCTTGTGATACACAGAAATTTCAGAAACTTCAGACCACATGAACAACATGTCAAATTTACCCACTGATGGCATAGAGACAGTGTAACATTCAGTTGCCAGGTTGTGGGATTCCTGAGGAAGCATGTTCAATCAGAGTGTCCTAGCCAGTGTAGTCATTCTTAGGAGGTCCCTTGGCTGTGAACTTCATTGCCTGCAAAGTGCCATAGATTACCTATTGCTCCATGGTATGTTCCACCTTTGAGGCCAGGTGCCTTTTCTCCATTTACAGCTTCCTCACGTCACAATTCAAACAGATTTATCTTCCTTAAACAGTTCAAAATGCATCATGGTAGAAAAGTTCTTGTAAATAAAGTTGGGTTTAAATTAAAGCCTATCTGTTATGTTAGATGCTCTTTGTAACTGTATTTTACTTAATTTGAATATGCCAAAGATGGCATTTAATTGTTTAAATGGTAAATGTGAGCAGTGCCTACATTTTGGTTTGGTAGGATTAATAAATATGCTGCTTAAGTTTGATCGGAGCAAGATCACAATGTTTTGAAAGCTGGGGACTATTTTTATTTCAGGATTTGACCATAGTTCTGTGTAGAGACTGACAATGATATTTATTTATATAGTCCCTGAAAAGTGAAAGGGGTCAGTGATGTACTTAAGTCTGCCAGGTATGCCAGAAAGGTCACAAAAATATACTGCAAAAACTCCTGTCTACCAGAAAAATCTGATTCCAGAAATGATGATAAATTAATGATGGGTCACCATCTTCTGAAAATGTATTTCCACACACAACACTTGATTTGGATTTATCTTCCTTAAAGAGTTCCAGTCTGTTTAGGAAAGTATTCTTGGTGTACCTCCAATTATAATTTGTTTTCCTGACATAAATTATTTAGGATCTTTCATATTTCTTTGTACCTCTTCTTTTCTTAATTTTTTAAAATCATTTTACAGATAATAGAGACAAAGTTTCATATGTTGATGTTTTTTATTTAAGTATCAAGTATATTTCCTCACTATCCAATTATCAAATGGATGCCCCAAACTCTTCACTCCCTCTACTCTATTCATTCCACCCTCTACACCTAATAAGAATAGCTATATTCGTTAAATTGGGAAAAGGCATGAAAGATTATTTGCGTACAAAGCAAAAGAACCTGAGTTCGATTCCCAGCCCCATAAAATATTTTCAGTGTTTCCTTATTCTTCCTTTCCTCTCTACTATGCCGTGAACATATGCTTTCTTCAGAGCATCTTCCAAAATTGTCCTATATTTCTATTATCAAATGTGACTTCATCACTTAATAATGGAAATCCTTAACATGTATGTATGTACATACTCACACATTGGTTCATATTATTTTAGAAAGGGATTACCAAGACTTTGAACTTGAAGCAGGAATTTTATCAATCATGAGTAGAAGAAGTATTCTGCTTGAAAAAATATCATCATTGAAGAAAAAAGCTGCTGAACTTGCATTATCTACTGAAAAGCCTCTTGTATGCAACAATTTGGAATTATTAATGGCTAAAAACTGTCTAAATGTTAAGGCTATAGCTTTTGGATCTCGATTATCAGGATTGTCATTGTCTTCAAGTGACTTAGACATTTTCTTGGACTATGGTATGTTATAATTTTCTTTCACATGCATTGAAATTTGGGTTTTTTAAGCTAAATGAACTGTTCATCCAGCCAGAATGATGTTCTACCTTACTGTCCTGAGGAAGTAGACTTACATTCTTGAAAATTATGCAATGCAAGTTTCGATTTGTGTAGGTCAGCTGTTCTTTAGCCAGGCTAAACGTCAAATTTTGTAGAACCTTAGCTCCCTTCCTCAGGACAGAACAGCATGTAGTGCTGGCCAGCCACAAAGTGGCTGAATTTACATGTAATTAATAGCCTATATATATATATTAATATTATTAGTCAGGATATGAATCTTCCAAATTTTTGGAGACTGGTTCACGGAATAGTGTAACACTCCTTCCTGACCGAAAATTTGAAGAACTCCCTTTGGTTCCCTGTAGCAATTTCAGGTAAGCCACAAGCTATCTCTCTTTCCTTTCCATACCAATATCACAATTATATTAACTTGAGGAAAAAATGGTAAGGTCAAATTAAATAACACATTTGGATATATATATATATATATATATATATATATATATATATATATATATATATAGACACACACACACACACACACACAATTCATGGCCATCCAGCGTGCAGTTCAAATCTTCCTTCCAGATTAAAGGGTTCCGAACCTCTAAAATTATAAATATTTTCTATCATCGGCCCAACTGGACCAAATGTTGGTTTCAGGTAAGTTGACTTTGTTGTATTTCTTTCCCATATAAAGGTATTTTTTAATTTGACCTTGTCTCATTTTCTTCAAGTTCCTCCATTGTTTGGTATGGAAAGGAAAGAGAGATAGTTTGTGGTTTACCTGAAATTGAAGCTCAGCGTAGCCACTCGGGACATCCTGTTGTTCAAATTTTCAGAGGGAAAGAGTATTACATTCCGCACACCAGCCGGCTGCAGACTATAAATGCAGTTTTATATATATATATATATATATATATATATATATACATATATACATACATACATACATACATATACATATATTTGAAAAAGTACTACTGTCACTGTGTATCAGTAGTTATAATTAGAAAAATTAGTTTCATTCAAAAATATTGTTGTATTGGTGTTCAATTGTCTTTTTGAGAAGAAGTAGAGAATAAAATAATTTTAAGATATTGATGTGATTGAATTTAATAATTTGTTAAACTGATTCTGGCATTGTATATCAAAATTTACTTTAAGTAGTTGGTGTTGTCTATGTATTTTATTTTATGAATTAGTTGTTAAGTATGTTTTAAATGACTTAAGTAACTTAAATCTGAAGCTCATGATGTAGGTGAAATGTTTCATGGAAATTTTGATCAAGATTCTGGCTGCCAAGCTGAAATTGTCAAACAAGTGACAAAATTTTTGCGAAAAAGCAATGATTACCAGTTTGTAACAGCTGTACCTCATTGCAGAGTTCCAATAGTCCGTTTTCTACATACTCCTTCACAGACTAGATGTGATGTAGCTTTCAGAAATGGTTTGGGAATCAGAAACACTGCTTTGATAAGGTTTGTTGGTCTAAACTGACCTTAGTGATGTTTTATTAGGAATATTTTATTCATGTGTATCAGTCTGGCTGTTAGGGAGGTATTTCAGTGTCATTTGTAATGGATATCATTTAAAAATCTTCATAAACATTCATTCAGAATCTGAAGTTAGAGATAACTACAACAGATTGTATTAATATAATTGCATACCAAAATATTTTATTTTTAAAGATGTTAAGTTTTCAAAATGAAGATATAAATCTGTTTTATCTCATTTCTGTATGTATATATGTGTGTGTGTGTGTGTGTTAAAAGATTTAATGGGAGTGGTATGAGTTTCTGTTATAAATTACCAGTAATTCTCTTATACTTATTTAATTAGTAATGATACATACATATCAGGTAACCTATCAGGTTCTTTTGACTATTCATTGTGTTTTAAAACATAAGTCTAATGATAATATGATGAATTATGTGTAAATGGTCGTCAATTAAAACTCTGAATACAGCCTAAAAGTTGAAAATTTCAGATATTTTCTTATTCTAATATTGCAATCACACAAAACATTCTTACTATTCAGTTCTTGGAATGAATGTATTTAAAATCCTGTAAGTCAAATTGGAAGTGATGAAATACAATACATAAGAGTATAAGTTGCAAATGTTTAAATATGTTGATTTAATATATATGTTTCACAGATTTATAATATCAATGGATCATCGTATATCATCTGTTATTTTGTTTTTGAAGTACTGGGTCCTATGCAATGAGATAAATGATGTGACACATAAAAAGCAGTTTACCTCTTATACCTTAACATTAATGGTAATAACATATTTACAAGTTCTTGAAAATCCAATATTGCCTCCTATATCATTCTTTCAAAAGAATGTGTCTAGCAGTTGTGTAATAGCAGGTATGTTATTGATTAATAATCAATTATGAAATTCATTCACAATTATATAAATTAATTTTGTTAAATATTTTCTACCTCAATATTTACGTGGTTGAAAAGTGCTTTTTATTAACATAATATATATATATATCTGATATCACTGCTACAGATGTACTGAAATTTTGAGCAGTGTCTGAATATTTAATTGATTAATTTAACATATAGGTATTTTCCTTTAAATAGAGCATTGTAGCAATTTCTGCTTGTAATAAAATTAATTATTTTAACTTAAATTGTATGATGTTGGTTTTGTTTTTTGAATGTCTTATTCTAATATGTCTATTTATCAATAATGATTTATTTGCTGTTTGTAGTCTTCGCTCAAATTGACTGAGTTATTCTGAATTTGTATTGTTTATTCTGTTAACTATTTATAATTTGTCTTGTGATTGTGCAAGTAGCCTGAAAGTCATTGTTGGTATTGTGTTCTGAATGTTTATTATGTAATTACTCAAAATGTTTACATTTAATGTATACTTAGTTAATAATTTTATTATTCCTTATAAATCCAATTTCAGTTTCTTTAATTATATATTTTTTAATTGTTTATAAATTCAATTTCAATTTCTTTAATTATATATTTTTATTTTGCATTGTTGTAACTGGCATTGAAATATAGTAATATATAATGGAAAAGGAGTCAGTTAAGAATTAATCATAAAAAAAAAATTACTTACACAGTGCACACCTGGGAAGTTCCACAGATTGTGGAAAAAATGTAGTTCTTTATAAATTTTTGTTATTTATTTTTTGTGTAGCAATTACTAACAATGATGTACCATGTCAAAATCAGGTTGGGAAACTGCATTTTCAACTGACAAGTCATCAGTGCCTTTGACTACCAACAAAAAAAGTGTTCCTCAGTTAATAGCTGGATTTTTTGACTTCTATTATAAGTTAAATTTTTCTCAGTATATAATCAGTCCACGTGAAGGAAATTGTATACATTGGAAGAAATTTACTAATCAAGAATTGAATTTCAAAAGTTCTATAACAGTTGAGGATCCGTTTGAATTAAATAAAAATGCTGCTGTAAATATTACTGAGTTAACATTATGTAAACTTCAAGGATTATTTGGCTGCAGTAGGAAGATAATGGAGTGGACATATTAAATAGTAGTTGGTTCCGTTTATCTGTATGTGGGCTGAATTGAAAAAATGGCTATTTTATTTACTTTTGATATAATCAACAAATATATTGTTCTTTTCACTGATTTACTTCAATTTTGATAATGTAAAAGAATGTTTACACTTTACATATAAAAATTTTGTAATCTAGTCCTTGTAATGCAATTATATGAAATTATAAATTACATTTGAATCTCATTGTTTATTTAAGTTTTATTTATATTAATTAATTTATTGCGATATTCTTGACGCAAATACTTTTGTGTATGATTTTTAAAATTTGAGGAGTGAAATTTCAATGTGCAGCTCAATTTCCTACTCAATTCACTGGATGTTTTATTTATTTTCTCATGTTCTGTTGCTGTTTTGAAAATATATTATCATTAAAATTACATACCTCTTCTATATATGATCGTTGTATTTAAAATTTTGGATTGAAATATATTATTTATATTAAATTTTTTGTAACATCATTAATTGTAGACAGCAAATTATAATCTGGTATATTGTTTAAGAAGTTACCAAATTATATTTACATATATATATTGTAATATTTAAAATAAATGAGCTTTAATTAAATGAAATTTGATTCTCGTTGAAACTATTTATGTAATAATTAAATGGAAGGCATTATTTAAATAAAAGAATTAATCAAATTTACAAACAATATTTTTATTTTGTTGCAATAACTCAAACAATTACAAATTTAAAATATTAGATCTCAGGGTCTTCACTGGGTTTGATAATGAACACATCAATTATATTCAAAATCTTATTGACAACGAAATCACATTTAAAGAAAAGAAATTTACTTGACAATTAAACTCGAACGAAATTTAAAATGAGAACGAAGTTAAGAAGGAAAAAGATTAGAACGAATTAACAATTTAAACGGAGAACGAAATCTGACTTCTATATTTCAATACATAATACATAATTAATCATTTAGTATTTTGTTACTCACATTTGTCCAGCATTCCAGCATACCTTTTGTTTTCTAAATACACTACTGCGGGATTTTACACTGATTCTAAGCCAAAATTTTATATGATGTCAGGAACTCGGATGACCCTCCCCTTTTGTTGTCAGCTACCTGTTGACTGTTTGCCTTAGGTGAATTCTGCTTACCTTAAGCGAATTCCTTGGCTTTTTGATTTGCCAGTCTTTACTGCATTGGACTCAAACTGAAATTTTTACTATTTCTGGCCGGCTATGGACACAAAACTGCTTTTACTTAGCAAGTTTCAACGTTATGCTCTCATGAATGTTTTACTTTGACCTCAGAAATGTCCAGGCAGCAACTAACTCTGTTAAATCCTAATTGCTGACTCTGTTGAATTCTCCTCCAACTAACAGTTTTACATTGACGATGTCTTTCCGCGAACTACTTCTCACAATATCTTCCTGCGAACGCAACTCTCGTCTTGCATTTTAGCGCGCAATACGCCGTTTTTCGGACCTTCCGACAAAGGAACAGAGCTGGGCTACATTGTCGCTATGTTCTGGACCTCCGCTACAAAGGATTTTGCAAACAATTTAGATTTATATGTTCAAACAATTAATGTCCTAATTAATTGGCATTACAATATATATATAATCATAGACAAGCACATATCTGTATAGTTGACAAGAATATTATTAAAACATTGTACCAGATTATTCAAAGAATAAAACTTTTGATGATATATACCATCCCTTATAAAGTAGTTTTACTGACTGTTAACTCTGTCAAAGTTAGTAGGATTTCCAACTGACTGTTGTGGGGCAGTCAACTTTTGTTCAGTTAGTAAAAGGTGGGTATCGTTATATTTAATTTAATTATAATTGGTTGAGTTTTGACATTACCGTCTGTAATGTATTGCCATCTATTATCATTGGCTTCTGTTTTCTACAGGTGTTCCTGTCATCTTTCTAGGCTTGTGTGTTTTTTAACTTTCTTAGCACATGAAGAAAGGAACAAGGTTTCCAGAAACGTTGTGTGGTATTTATATAATCATTTATTTTTGTCTGTATTTGGCTATCTTTCTTATTACTTATAAATAATTCCAAGTTCTAACAATTCTGCTGCCGAATATCTATCAGCGCCAACCTTTATTGCGAAACTGCTTGCCAACAATTTTCACTGCATCCCCGCAACAATAGCTCGGCATCTGTCATTAGACGCCACAATGTTACATGGTTAGTTGATAGATAGATGGATGGATGGAGGGAAGGAAGGTACAATTATCCTGCAGTTAACCAGATCGTCAGTAAAAATTTTACTATACATCTCCAGGCCTGGGCTTGCAGTTCCCCTAGAACTGACGTGTGTGTTGGAATGTCCGCAGTTCTGATCGTCAGTCCTCATCTTCCAATTAGTTCTTATATTTCGTGCATTTTTCATCAGTTTTCTCTGTGTAATGTAATAAAACAGAATTTGTAACAGAATAGATTGAATTAAATCGACACTTGCCTTGAAAACCAAAATTAATCTTGTGAAAGTTTTTGAGTTTTTACAAAACCATTGATGAAAATGCTCATTTGATGCTATTAAAAATTAATAATCTTTTATGTGATTTCAAAAAATAGCTGTACAAGTTCGGCAGTGGAAACGGTCAGTAATGTTTCTGATTGCATTTATGAACCGACTTTGTGGCACTTCAACCTGCTATTGGTCACTGCAGATCAACAAGATCCTGGGAATTCCATCTCACAAAATTAATACATTTGGTGATAAGGTATACTGCGCATGCGCAGTTCTTAATTATAACGCCACATGCAAAGAGCATTCACATAGCTAGCTGACTGCTTAGCGGTAGCGCGTGTGATGCACGATCGGCAGTTTAAAGTCTTAGATATTAAGACATTAATTCTAACTGTTAAACCACTATTAATTTGAAGGTTCTTAAGAATAAAATTTTTTTACGAAATAAATTTTTCTGCTGGAGCGACTATGCACCAGCCGTCACTGTTTTTGAGTTTCGACTACGAGTGTCAATTTATGAACGTTATATTTTTGTGATTGTTGAGATGCGCGGCGGAGCAATTTCTGTATCATCGCTTGAAAGAAAGATTTTAATTAGTAGGAATGTTTTGTGTCCCGGCAAAAAGGCGAGAGATAATTAAAAATTCAAAATCTGGAAGCGTCATTAGGAGAAGTACCATGATTAATTCGAGAATTAAACTCAGTGACTCCTATAACCCTGGAATCCACACTAACATCGGTCGTTTTTGCATTATTTCTTATGTAAACCCTTTCCACCACCATTCGCACCGTAGTAGTGCTTCCCTCCCTTGCCTTTTGGAGTTGCAATTAGACACATGAAATATCTAGAATGATAATATCAAATTAAGAGACCCCGGAAACATTTTTTTAGGCTAATAATGGCTGATAGGAATGTTTTTGAATTCCATCCGCTCCTCCCTACCACTGGAGGTGGTAGGTGTGTCTTAACCCCTAGTGTTTGTTCCTGGATCGTAAGTAACATGTGTATAAAGTTTGGTAGAAATTGGTCTAGGCATTTAAGATTGTAAACGGAAATTTGTTTCACCTCCTTGCACCCCTCTCCTAGGGACTGAACTACACCTTAACCAGTACAGTAAATGTCCGAATGAAATTCGGTGACTTCCATACCCCAGGTTCAACACCAGTCTCCGGTGTTTCCTCATTACTTTATGTAACGGCCTTGCAGTCACATCCTCCCCCACACTTAGGAACTTAATTGACATAGTGAATGCCAGAATTAAACTCATTGACTTCTGTAACCCTGTATTTGACACTAATTTTTTTTGCGAGGCGATCACAATTGGGAATGTTGCCGCGTCTTCGCACATTGAATGAGACCGGAGAGAGAGAACATGTCTCCATGTCAACAACAGCAGCCGTTCGAAACATTGTGACCGGTGACCAACGACGACAGTGATGTGGATCCTCCAGTCACGTGTCTGTGGTCGAATGGTGCCGATCCAGGACGTAATAACTGTAACTTATGTAAATCCATTACGTAAACTCCAGTGTGAAGCATTTTCATGTATTTAATGGTACATTTCCATTACTACAAATTCGTCCCGCAACATGTTACCGGCAAACGTGTCCAAATTTTTTTTTGCAATGGAAACAGTCTGCAACGTGTTGTGCAACACGTTTGGGGGACAAAAATGTGCCAAGGGATTGTGGAACACAATTTGTTTTGCAAGTTGTTGTATGGACGATGGAAACGGACTGTAACATGTTACGCGCATGCGCAGTGCAAACTACTCTGACTGTCCAGGCCAAAGAGATATATAAACATAATAGAGTGGCTATATCAGCGTTACAGCGCCCTGGGTGGCAGCAACAAACAACACTGACCGCCATTTTTTAGTTGGTCCACTTCACCTAAAACCCGATTTGTGTTGTGCTACTGATGGTGAAAGTTTTGAAGTTTTTGTGTTAAAATAAATGGTTTGTTTTTATAAATCATGCCAAACGTGTGTTCAGCTTACAATTGTAGTAATCGTAGTTCGAAAACAAATGAAGTATCGTATTTTAAGTAAGTATCAGCATAATAATTATAAGAAGAAAGATAGCCAAATGCAGGCAAAATAAGTGATAACATAAATACCACACAACGTTTCAGGGATCCTTGTCCTTTCTTCAGGTGCTAAGAAGAGCCTAGAGCAACACAACTGCACTCGTCATTTGACAAAAAAAAAGCTTTGGAGGTGCTGTTGTGTCGCTCTAGACTACGAACGGTTACATGTTGCAAATAGAATGACGAGGCTACACGTTCAGTATGAGGCACAGAAAATGAAGGTAGACACTAAGCAATTCTGTAGCAGATGTCATGATTTTTTGTAGAGACTTGGGTTTGTCTGAATTTGTAAATTGTGAGGGCACGGTATAGTTCATAAAAATGTTAGATAAAGCATTTGATTTGCTGAATTCGTGCAATGTTATGAACAAGGGTACAAAAACTCCTGTATTTAGACGTAATAGAGTGACAATATGCAACACAATAGAAAGATCTGTACAGTATTTTATGAATTTAAAGCTGTACGATGAGCCAGGACCATTTAGAACTCTTCTTTTCTTGCATACGAAGATGTGGGGGAAATCGAAATAATCCAAATGTTTTACAGTTCAGAGCAGCATCTAGGAAATCTTTGATTACGCAGATAGAACCATCCAATAGTACGGGAGGAATTTTGGAGACACTGGTTGTACCAATTGAAAAAAATAATTTAAATCTTTTACAGATCACAATTTGATCATGATTACATCCCTGAATATGAGAGATTAACATTATATTCAGAAAAAGTGGTAGAATATATTTCAGGAAGTGTTGTAAGGATGGTGGTAAAAAAACTAGTGTTTAGGTTGTTTAGAGGTTCTCCTTGCTCCTCGCTCTAAAAGAAAAACGGGATTGATTAAAATAAAGGACTTTAAAGACAAGTTAATCAACCCGTCGAAAGACGTTGTGAAATTATTTACACTTGCTGAAAAAGCATTGAGGAAGAACGAAACACAAATAGGAAATAAGTATTTGCTATTAAAATTGTGTGTGTAGGTATTCCAGATGTTGGGACATAAAAAAATTTTATTTTGTGAATTCTACCATTTAATACTATCGGCCGAATTTGGTGAGGAAACTCACTACTCAATTTTAATAAAGGTTTTATTAAAACAGTACTTCAATTGCAGAATTCGTTATATCTGTAAAGAAAAAGCAATGGATGAAAGACGACGCAATATAAGGCAATTGTATACAAAACTGATATTATTTAAAGGCCAATAAATTTTTCTATGCCTGAAATGTGTTATATTTTCTTAAACCTTAAAATATATTGTCCTTAGAGATTTAGTTTTAGGTCATTTGTGCGACAGAGTTCAAGGCTAGCAGACGATGGGGAACTCCCACCTGACAGTATAAAACATGGCGGCTGAGTTTTCAATTTGCTTCAAACATGGCGGCGACGTGTCCAGTCTATGTTGTTTATATATGTCTTTGGTCCAGGCCCTAACCTAACCTCAAAATGTACTTTCTTGTTTGAGGTTGTGTTATTTTCAGTGTTGTGTCATATTGCGAGTGTTTGGTTTATGTTGAAGTGGCCTAAATGTAAAGTGACGAAACTAATTGAACTGTAAGAACGGGAGAATGTGTTGTGGACATGACAAATTCAAATCATAAGGAACGGTGTCCTGCAACGCATTTAAGATATTATGCAATACACCACCAAATAAGTTTAGAAGAAACTTCGCCCAGCGAGGTAGCAATAGAGAACAAATTAAAATAGAAAAGAGTAAAAAAAAAGCGGTGCTGGTGCAAAGGAAATTTACGCGCTGAATTGTTTTTCAACAATTCCTGATTAATATACAGCCCAACAAGGTTTAGTAAAAATTCAAAATAACTTGTTGTCATTCTAACAAAATTTCTCGTACACACTTTGGAAATCGTCTCTGATCAACGATTTATAGGCTCCTTCCGAATGTCTTCTTGCTAAAAAAAAAATCCACAATCTCGGTTGCTTTCGCCTTCTTTTTTTAAGAAGTTCCATGATCCAGCCTGCCATTACCACAAAAGCTGAAGTAGCAGAGTCCTCCATATTCGCTCAACCGTAAAATCACAAAAGAAACACTGTGTCTCATTAACAGTACAAACTATACTGATGTTGTAGACGTCGCAGTAAAATAGTAACAGTAGAATCAATGTCGCGCGACATGTCCCTGTAATTTGTCAGAATGGAAACGTACCTTAAATGTTATTCAGAGTTATACTCCCTACCTCTGATTTTGATTTTTGCTGCAAAAAATAAATAAATAACACCTCACAACACCCTGCAGAAAATGATGTTCTCAGATTTTAAAAATATTGTAATAAACAAACGTGCCTCTTTTAATTTGCCCCTCGTTGGGCGCCAAAATGTAATAAACAAAAAGGCGTTAAAATAAAATAAAAATTAATTATTTATAAACAACGAACAATTTTTATTTCTCAAAACTTTTATCATTTATTATCCAATTTAATATTATAAAAAGATCTCTTTCTCTCATGGGTCTTTACTGGGTTTGATAACGGACAGAACACTTAAATAATCAAAGAACCCAACATTTATCTTTAAATTAAACAGAAATATTTAATCGTCTAGACATCAACGAAACTTATTAACTAACTTAATCCACCAGATTGATTTTAAATTTAAAAGAGTTTATTTTATTAACACAAAAGAAGAGAACGATATCTTTTAATTCCGTTTACACATATTAATACCATGAAATTTCAACTTACGATTACTGAGGAACATTTGGCTCGTTCATTAAACACACACTTTATAGACTGGACGTTTACACACACTGACTCTAACACATATTATTGGTTCGACGATAGCTGATTCTCCATACTCGGTCAAGGACATCCCAGTTGCTTGTGGGGGAAACTACTCGACGCCGGATGCTGTGTCCTGGTCTCCTACCATCGAAGGCAGTGGTCAAATTTTGATATTACTACAGATTGAACTTCTGCATATAAAAATGTTTATAGTTGAATAATTTTGCTATTTCTCTGCCAGGCTGCAAATTTTCTTCATACTCCGTCCCGCCGTACGCCTCCACACTCAACTGACTCAACTACTCGACTAACTAACAAATTCTTATCCCCCCTTTATATATGACCGTCCTTTCTATCTTCTGCTTTGTTCCAAGACTACGTCGCAATTCATTGACAGTTTCTCCATTACTCCGAGATTTACACTCTGCAGCTGCTGCTCCCCAGCTAGTAAAATATCTAGCCACTCTGTCTTGTCACATCGAGACAGGAAAATTACTTTGCACTTGCATCCTCACCCCCACATGTGCGCTGTTCCGAAATTCTTCTGACCGCCTTGATCCTAAGTCAATACGCCGCTTCCTGTGACGGCCAAGACACAATGCCTTTCCTAAACCGATTTATCTTGCAACAGGTCACCCGCGCATGTCCCTTGCCCTGCTTTACAAATCCTAAGTACACATTGCCACTTCCTGTGCCGGCCAAGACCATTAATCCGAAACAATGCATTCCCTCAATGCATTACAATATATATAAAACTGGGGAAGAAGTTAAATTCATATTGTTTCATAATATTGTAAAATTTCTCGTAGATTAATCTGCCGGTGCCCTCTCTTATTTTATTGTAATAACAAATACCACATTTGTCAACTTAAAATTAAGCATTTTTCTTGTTTCAATTAATGTTGTAATAAAATATGTTTTCCTCCATTAAATCCCATAGTCCGATCAGTTTCCTCGGACCGCGCACGGTGCGGCAGGCAGGTATCCTGGCATATGAAAAGGCGTAACAACTGTTGACAATTATATTTCAATTCATATTCATATTTCATATTTCAAGTTCATTTATTACAAGTCGTTAAGTCCTGAAACGATGGCTGGTGCGTCTCAGAAGGACCTTCAATGAGAGAATACAAAAGTACAGTTCCGCATCCCCCCTTTTAAATCCCTTCCTATGCTATTAAAGGGGAGTTGCCCAATGTGGATCACCCTCATGTAGCCTGTTGCCCTAAAAAAAAAATAAGAAATTACGATTGCATAATCAGATGCGAGTTGCAGCTGCACGGCGGCGCCGGCGGAAACCAGCGTTATTTTATTAAATAACGCGATTTATGATGTAGAGACAGAAATATTAGAAAAATAAGGTCTAGAGGAAATAATTGCTGTGGAAGCAGTTAAAGCAAATTAAAAAGCCAACTAGAATGGGGACTATTATTTCAAATTAATTACGAAACCGGAGTAGGAATTGCAGAAAAGATTGATAAGAGATTTAAGCAGAATAGAAAAACACCATCAAGAATATACTGCAGAAGTGAAATTTATAAGTAGAGGACTCACGAGGCGACTAATAATAGAGATTTATCCAAGTATGTGGTAAATTAGTGGCGGGAATGACAGGGGAGACGATAGAGAAACATATAAATGATACAGTGAAACAAATAGATTTATTGTGATTGGAAGAATGTAGTCAGATGTGGATATCAAGAGGTCTAATCAAACACTGGCTTAACAACGCCCCTGTGGTATCGTTTATGTGCCAAAAGGTTAAATTCCGTGTGTGAGGTGCAAGAGAGCTTATTTGCTCCCTCAACTGCAAAGAGACGTAGGAGAATGTTCAGTCTGAGCTAAACCAGAGGCAGTAAATACTTAAACAACAGATATCGCAGATAGTTACCGTTTGTGAAGGTGTGACAGGGGTTGTACAAAATGGAAGAGAGTATTTCAGGTAGAAAATTAAATGGTTTCGACAATGGATTTCAAAAACAAATTTTAATTATGCGTGAAGTAAATTTAATCTTTTGGAATTTCCTAGTAACTATAAGGAATTCCCGTCAATTAAAAAGTAAACATTTTAAATGATATCAGTGATAATACGACTAGAAGGTGCAATGGGCGATAACATGATTTATGAACGGACTTAGGAAATTGCTAGTTATATAAAGGTAGATATAACTATTCACGGTACGTTGGCAAAGTATTTCTCAAAATCTTAGATCACTCGGTGACTGAACAAAAATTAATTTGATTGATAATGATTCATTTCCTGCCTGAGGTTGTTAGAAATTTATGCGGAGGCCTTCAATGCCAGTGAAGCAGCGAATGATTTACGTGTGGAGTGATAATGCTGATATATAATGTAATGTTTGCTTTTGTGACGGGTTATTTTTTAATCAGGTATTTTATGATATTTAATTTATTTAATTATGTTAAAAAGGGAGAAATTAATAACAGTAATTAATCATTATCATTTTATTAAAAATAACATTAACTTCCTGCTCTTTCATTTCCCACGGCTAATTTTACAAAATTACTTAAAATGAACAAAAATAAAAATACAAACAGAGACAAGTTCTAGGAGAGGTTGGTGGGCCAAAACTACGTTGATGATATGGCTTTTACGAAGCGACTTTGATGGTTATTATGTCTAGTACATTACTGCCTGCTGATCTGACCAGGTCAAGACGTCGCAGATCCTACGTAAATCAAAAAGTGTCTTCTCCAAATTAAAATACAACTAACTTAATATCTATATTATGACCAAAAATTCACTAACTTATTATCCAACTCATGACTTAAAATTAACTAACTCACGCTTACTCACCAATTTCCCTTCACATTTCGGTTGTTACAATTTTCCTCCTACAAGGTCTAGGATTTCGCAGCTTCCACCCAATCCACCGGAATCAGTCTTGCGCCCAACAAATCACGATCTTCCCTACGAGTTTCGCCAATTTTGTCAAACATCTGGCTTCAACGTGCCAAAATCTCGTTGCCAAAGATTAGCCTAGGCAAACATCGTCGATATTATAATTCCCACAAAGGATTTCCGTGCCAGGGTTGTTTACGTCTTTCCGAGAACATCCCCAAGATATTTTATGTCGTAAAAGAAATTCACAAAGAGTAAAATAAATTAACTACAACTAATCAATCTCTCTCTTGTACACTACAATACGTTGACATTCAATTTTTTATCATACTTGTAATTATAGATTCTTAAATAAGAAGACATTTCACAGGATTTGTTTCTTTCTTGTAAGTAAGTTCCAAGATATGAGAAATAAGTTTTTAAGACATGAGATGTACAGTTACGGCCGCTGTACGTAGGATGACACGCTCAACCTCCTCCATCCATTTACTTAATATACTTTTTCTCCGCAGCAACAGTCCACTTCAATCAATCGTCCACTACTGTCTGTCTCCAACGACTTTACTTCTAGTTTTCACCACTGCTCCACCACTACAAATGATCAAAAATCTCGTTTTTCGACCCTCACCACCCATTAGGGTCTCGAAAATCTTCTCGTTGATGAACAAACCTCCATTGCCATGACCTCTTTTACCAGCCAGGGAGATCCTCTCTTCTCCGCCAAATCTACAACCATCCTTCATCCAGTTTTCTAGTGTAGCACGATAGTTTTATTATTGATATATATATATATATATGTTTCATTTTAATATAATTAGATTTTAGCAAAGGTTGAGAGCTTGGTAAGTTGGAATTTGAGCAGGCGCCGCCGAGGCGGGGAGATAATCCCTTCAGTCTGGAATTGGACACGTATGATGTTGACCCTCAGAAGTTACCTGAACTGTCACACCGTGGGAAACGTCTCTCTAAAAATCCCACAAATTTGAGTTAACACGTGACTGCCTGAACCAATGACATTTCTTGGTTCAGGAAAGATCGATCCAAAGATGATCGAGACGATCGATTTTTGACATCCAGCGAGGGGGCTGAACAGAAAGTAAGGACACAGAGGGACAAACCGTCGCCAGCGAAGGACATGCAGCCCCAACTTGCAGCTTCGAGAGGACTCGGAGTGATCGAGGGTGCCACACGATAACGGCCAGACTTCAACGAAGGTAACTGCCAAGTATCTCAATCCTTGACGCGCCTGGGGGAATTACCGTAGACCATGTTTAACTGAGATTAAGGGATCAGATTGTTTTGTCAGGTTAACGGAACACTGTATTTTTTTTATTTTTTTTCCATATTCAGATAATTAATTAATAAATTCTGTAAAATATTCTCTTAATTTATCATTTAAAACCTACCACTACACTAGGAAAAGCGACGCATCTGTATAACTGCATGAAAATTGTGCGTAAACTGCCTACGAATACTGACCACCTGCTGATATTGTCGGCTTTTCCCTTTATCCTTATGAACGTACAGCGATGACCACGTAATAGTTCCTTTGTTGTGGTCGACGGTTTCTTTTGACCATAACATTAACCTGTGTTGTCCAGAAAATCCAAATAATTAGTGTATAAAACTCTGCAGCACTATATTGTACATAATGGTAGGTAGTGGCCTATATCGTTTCCAAAAATTATTAATAGAGCAATGAGATATATTTTAGTTAGAAATAGATATTCTAGGCGATCTAAATCGGCAAATATTTTTTGATGCCATGTTGTTTATATTTAAGTTAGATAATAATAAGTTACCATGTTACCTTAAGAAACTAGTGAGTAAGAAAAATGATGTATATTGTTACCAATCAAGGACTAAGGTAAATTATTACTTAGGTTCTAGAAATAAAAGTAGTACTATGAATTCAATATTTATAAGAATTTAGTCAATTATAATAAGGTACTTCTGGAAATAAAATGCACAAGCATCAGTCAATTTAAGAAAAGAATCAGAGTGTATGCTTGAAGTTATTTATTTATTGTTGTTTATATGTTATTAGAGTAATCTAAATAAATGGAAATAAATACGTAAACAATTTCCAAGTGAGTGTGTCACGCTAGGGTTTAATGAAATAAAAATCAAATTAATTATAATATACTGTAATAATTCGACTTTATTACTAAATATAAAAAAAAACTTTATTACATGAAAATACAAAAATACATTAAAAAAAATATTATTGGGCGCCAGCAGATATACATTGGTCTGCAAAAAACAATTATCATTAGCTCCGGCTTGGTTATAAAATCCTCCTTCTCCACAGGGTAATGTGGGCGGCTCGGTAGCTATTCAAGAACAGAGCCTATTTCCGCACTGTGTAAAAAAAATTCAACTTTTGAAGGAACTTTACAGAAATTGTGATCCTTACTTTAACTTGTGGAGTCAGCCGACTTGCAGTGGATCACTGGTCTTGTAGTAAGCAGCACACGATCTCCTTCTTCGGCCTCCCAGCGATGGACGTCTCCCCAAAAACTTTTGTTGCTTCCCGCTCGCCAAATTTTCCACCTTTTTGCCTCTCTCACTCCACTTACAGTCCTCTCTCTGTGTGCTGCCTGCGCCTGTCCACTTTTTTAGGGTAATAGGCTACATGAGGGTAGTCCACGTTGTGGCAACTCCACTTTAATAGCATAGGTAGGGATTTGAAAGGGGGGATGCGGTAGGGTAGAGGAAGGCAGCCAAGGGTTAACTAGGGCCCCTGGGCTATGGTTTAAGGATCCTACCCGGCAATTCACCTAAAAGTTATGCAGGGAAAAACCCTAGAAAACCTGCATCAGGTAGGTCGGGCATTTGGTACTTGTCCCACGCTCTTCCGATAGCGGGAGAGGAGTTTGCTGTGGGGACGCAGCATTACCTTCTCCGTGTCTCGATCAGTTTATGAGGCAGCTGGCCGACTATTCCAATAGGAATAGCGGTCAACTCTTACCGTAGGCCCAAGGTCTGCGACCCCGGAACATACACCTCTCAAAAAAGGCCGAGGTGTCTCGGCATGTGGGAACCTTAGTTCAAAGAAACCACAGAGATGTGAAGGCATTCCTAAATTAAGCCTCCGCCAGAGCTCTCTGGGCATGGGGTATCTTTCAAAAGAAGATAATCTCAAAAGAAGATAATCCTCAAAAGAAGATAATTTTCCACTTTCACTCGGGTTCGGAGTATATATTCGTACTCCGCTCCCCACACAAACGATGCAATAAAAAAGGGACGCGTACCCGCGGCTTCTTAGGGCCTCTCGGACGCACGTGGCCGTTTAATTTATTCCTTCTCAGGCCCGCGGACACAAAGGCGGCCACTTACCGATGTTCTTGACTACAATTCACTCTACACCGCTCTGGTGACTGGACGAATTCCATCTTCCAGGGTGGTTCTCGTAATACAGGTTAGAAATCTTCGACTTGTACAAATCAACTTCCTCCTACACAAAGGAAACTGCCCAAAATCAGTTTTCAGAACTACTTAAAACAGATCCTTATACGGACTGTGTCAACAAAAACTCCCAAATTTAAAAAACTCTCAATCTGACGACTTCATGTGGCGTAGTGGTAAGAGGACTTAGTTTTGAATCCCAGCGAGGGCATGGATGTTGTGTGCGTGTTTCCATTATGAGAAACACCAACTCGTTAGTTCTCCTAGAAAGAAATGCAAACAGAGTGGTTAATGATCTTAGCAGTTGATGCGACTATAAAAAATCTCTCAATAAATTTATTTTCCTCCTTGCTCCAGAAAAAAAAACGCTTCAAAAACACATTCAATGCAGTCCTCTGGTTCTCAACCCTTCTTCAATCTTAGCGTTTTCGCGAAACGCCTGAAAATTCGCCTCTCATTTTTTCTCCTCCAATCACAAGTTATCATTTTGCTCAAATCTGCCCTCCTTCAACTTAATGCAGCATGTCCGGCTCCATTTGGCGCCTGGGAGGCATAATTTTAACATCTTCCTCACCAGAAAAAAAGCCCTTCGCCCATCATTACGTCTCCAATATAGTCAATTCCGTTCTTCCGGCGAGCAATGTCTTTTTGCTTACTATTGTTTTGTAGTAACCCTTGGTTTATGGCAAAATAATCTCTTTCACAAGAAATCGGTTAATTTTTCCTTATCTGAAATGGCAGCGCAATTTGCTGCGAAGGAAAACGTCCTCCCTCACTAATCTTTCCAGTTTGAATGGATGATTAATTGTTTCTGTTAAAAAAAACCACTCCTGACGTCAAAAAGTGTATTAACATTACGCGTTTGTCTAGTATAAATTGATAAATAAGAGATAAAGCTACTTCGTAAAATTTATCAACGTATAATTACTGCAAGACTTGCAACGCATAAACATGCAAACAGGGAAAACACTGGTAAAATGATAAAATTGGTGTTTCAAGCGACTATAAATTAGCTGATGCATTCGAAGAATGCATCATTTAGGAGAATGCGTCAGCTCAATATAACTTCACTTTTACCACTCTGGCTTTTCATAGCTGGCGTTTATTCTACACCTTTCAGAAACTGTAAGTGCTAGTGTATACTTGAAAGCGTAGTTTTAGTTTTACTATACTTAAATAATCGCAAGAAAAACCAACTAAGTCACGCGGAGCGTTGAAATACAAAAAAATACTAAAGCATTTCGTTCTAAGCTGAAGTGTTAATAGCATACAGTACGTTTAAGTGCAAATACGGAAATTTTGCAACAGCAATTTAAAAAGTTTCCCAGTTTTATCTTACCGAACATTAGTTGAAAGTTTTTTTTAAGGGTAACAGGCTACATGAGGGTAATCCACATGGTGGCAACTCCCCTTTAATAGCATAGGAAGGGATTTGAAAGTGGGGATGCGGAAGGGTTGACGAATGTAGCCAAGGGTTAACTAGGGCCCCCGGGCTATACTTTAAGGATCCTACCCGGCATTCGCCTAAAAGTAAACCCATTTGGTACTTGTCCCACGCTCTTCCGATAGCGGGAGAGGAGTTTGCTGTGGGGACGCAGCATTACCTTCTCCGTGTCTCGACCAGTTTAGGAGGCAGATAGCCGACTATTCCAATGGGAATAGCGGACAACTCTTTCCGTATGCCCAAGGTCTGTGACCCCGGAACATACACCTCTCAGAACAGGCCGAGGTGCCTTGTGGGAACCTTAGTTAAAAAACGGAGAGGAAAAGGCATCCCCAAAGGTAGCCCCTTCGTATCGCTCATACAAGGTGCTGCTTGCGAAAGAACATCCCTCGCAGGCATTACCTTTATAATAGTTGAAAGTTTATTTTACGTCTGTTTTTGAATTAATAAATCACTTAGTCACCTTTTACATGAACTTTATTTTTTGTTTATACTGTTACGAGGTTTCGATACATGTTCGTGTCGTCTTTAGGTATTATCCTGAAGATCTTCGGATCCGTTTTTGAAAAACATTTTGTGAATTTATCAAGGTTGTAATCGTATGTGGTGCTAATTTGTTATAATAATTTGGCAAATTGTTTATTTTTGTTTACTTTATATTCTCTTTGTTTATTTTGTGTTTACAAACTAATCATTTGTAAATACCTCCTCTTTAGGATAATACTTGAAGAAGATAGGATCATGTATCGAAACGCCGTTAATAAAAAAATAAAGTGACTGTAAAAGGCCATTAACTGATTTATTATTCTTCGACATTACAATAATTTAATTTTGATTTTTAAGCTTTGCGTTTTTTACGTCAATTAAATGAATTTCAAAATGCAATCGAAAGTAAATGACTCGAAAAAATTGATATGAACCTGTGCCCTGTATTATTTTCTCAGCTTTTCGGTTATAAGTATTTGAAAGGCATTGAAACTTTTCCACTAAATGCAGCATAAAGGAGGGTATTATTCAAATAAATCAACGAGGATTAATATTTAATATGGATCTGTTGACATTTGTTCCACTTTGGACTGGACAATTTTATCTAACAAGTTAATAATAAAATAAACCGTCAGAGCGGATGAAGCATAATAGTGCCTAATTAATCTTTTTCTTGGTGCCAGAGCACCGCATAATATCTGGGCTAACCGTATAATCATTTAAACTTAATCAAAATCCTCAAGGAATGTCTATGTGGGTTCACATCGGAGGACCTTTAACACGACGGTCACCTCTCAAGTGTTTACAAAAAACGATGAAAGAATCTTTTTTGGTACAAATAGATTTATTGCTTTTCAAAATAATCGCCTTTAAGATGTTGGTTGGTGTCTCAAATACGTGGTTTTCAAAGTATTCAACGGCTTTTTGATGAGTTGAAAATCGCCACTCTTGCATTTTATTTGGATATATGTATTTTTTAATTACAGCTGAACGTCGCATTAATCTTTAGGTCATTAGCGACTTACATCTGTTAAGTACTACATTTGTACAACATTTAAATTACTTTATACAACTCAGTTTTCATCATAAAGTCTATGAGGTTGTTTATTGCTGCTGATGAGTTGCAAATCTCCATCATTATATGGGCGGCTATGGTTGATCTTCTTATCTCGCTATATTTGTGGCAGTCAAAGAGGACATGAGGAATTGTTGTGGGCTCCTTGCATGAGCTGCATACCGGCTGAGGAGATCTGGAAATCAAGAATGAGTGAGTGAAACTGGAGTGCAATGTTCTTATTCTGGTTACAACAACCTGTTGCCTTCGAGATAGTTCTTTCGGGTGCGATATTTCTCTGATGCTGTTGACATTTCTGAGGATGACTCCACATTCCTCTGGTTACACTGGTCTACTTCACTTTTCCTCCAGTTCCTTGTAGAACCCTACTCTGGAGTCCCTGCTGGTGCAGATTGGCAGGTTGCTGGATCTTCCTGTTTTGAATTGAAAAGTGCTTTTAGGTGACAAATCAGGCAAATATGATATTATGAGGCATAATTCCATGTTTTCTCCGACAAAGAATCTATTGTTTGACTTGCTGTGTGAGATGTGGCATCGTCATGACGAAGAATGATGCGAAGTATGCTGTTGCTTTTCCGTATTTTATCAATGACTTCTGGTAAAACAATTGTTGTTACTTTTCTTCGATCCTCTAAAGTAGGGATTCACAGCGGCGTAAAGGAGTCGATGGAGGCTTTGAAAATATCTGTAGTATTCCAAGAGCTTTTGATAAATTTTTCTGTTGTAAAATTTTCTTTTCTTACTACTACTATTATAAGTATTATTACAACTACAACAGATAATAAATTATTTAGAAGACATATTTTCTTTATCTAATAACATCCTAAATAAATTATTAGGAAAGAATCGAAGAAATTCGAATGGTTATATATGGGTTTACTCAATAATTTATTTATTTCCACTTTGAATCGAAAGGAATTTTATTCTTAGAATATTTGATACAACTCTCCAGCGATGTAAAATATATGATTAATGTCGACCTCTTTCAAATCTTGAAACAATTAAAAGAAGATATCAATGCCATTCGTAAATATTTAGAATGTTTAGATATCTCGTCTTGGACTATTAATCTGTTCAAGTGCCAAAAATTATGGACGAAACGTAATATGTTTCTATTTTGTACCGATATTTTTCGATGTTAATGAAATTATTCAACATGATAATTAATTAAATGCCCTTGTAACGCGTGTATTTTGGTTTAGTTTTGCTTCGTCTCAGAAGTGTTGTTTGCTGTAGTTTGGAGAATTCGAAATCGTACACAGGCGGAAGGATGCCAGGAGTTGTTTTCTGTGAAATGTTGGACGAGGTGTGCGTGGGTGTGGAGGAGATAAATATTTCCTTCCAAATAATTTTCCTGTCCTGTCTCGATTGTTGGCCATTGTTGACAACAGAACTGAAGCTTCGTGTTAACAATGGAAGAATCATTTTCGACCAAGTTTTCTAAAAATGAAAAAAGTAAAAAGGATGGGAAGCTATAAAAGAGGGAACTTAAATATGAAAACTAAATGAGTTGAAGTGGATTCACGATGTTTATGAGCAAGATATGGGAAGCTTCTTAATGTACGACGGCAGAGATTGGCAATATGGCGCACGTTTGAATTTAACGGACCTGCACCGTTGGTAATAAAATGAGTCAGTCTGAGGGTCCGTTTTTGGTGATGAACTCCGCTCAGAGTGCAGTTGCATAATGCAAAAAGGTCAAGAAGCACAAAAGCTGTAAAGAGCGAGAATTACGTGCAACGTCTTCCAGTACACAAGTACACGAGTACGTCGCAACATAATCCTGGAGGCCGACGCCTTAGTAAGTACGTCGCAATAAAATCCCGGAGGCCGACACCTTAGCCAATGGTCAACCCCTGAGTCGACGCCATGCAGTGATCCTGACTAGGTCGTCGCTGCAGTTAACCCGTTCTGCCAGCTGTGAGATTCGGAGGCGTCAGTACGTTGGTTACGAGAGCTACAGCAGACGAACAGAACACAGAAATAGCAGTACGCATTTGATAACGGGAAGCTAATCCCTTCTACATAATCCACAGGTGCCTGAGATAAGAGTTTTTCATGCCTAACTGTAATAAACTTATAAAATTTCTTAAATGGTTAATAATATTTTTTGATTTAACGTAAAAACCCAGCCCAATAAATATAATTCATTATAACCTATTGTTTAGTGTTTTCATTTTGTTGTTATTAAATGCCAGATGAAACATTTACATTTAACAATTCGTTGTTTCAGGTCCTTCAGGTCCGCGTGTAACCGCCTTAGATATTGGGGGCTGCAAAGTGGAGCCTTGTCGGGTAAAGGAGCTGGACTACGTCACACTCACTGTGAATTTCACGTCCAGTAAGTAACATAGCCATGAAAATAATTACTTTCTACATCTATCGACTGGCTAGAATAATATTTTAGAATATCTTATGTCTTCGTAAATGTTTCTATGATATTTTTCTGTTTCTCAGATACAAAAATATTCGTAGTATTCGCGAATAAAATACGTCTGGAGGACCTGGCTGGCAATTTGAAAAATTCTCACATTAAGCTCGTGCCAAATGTATTGATTTCCCATTAGTCAAATACTTGATTTCTAATAATAAGAAAGACAGCCAAATACATAAGTGATAATACATATACCACACAACGTTTCTGAGATTCTTGTCGCTTTCATCATGTGCTAAGAGAAGCCTAGAGCGATACAACTGCACACGTCAGTTGACAAAACTCAAAAGTGACGTGTGCAGTTGTGTCACTCGGAACTCTTCTTAGCACTTGAAGAAAGGGACAAGGATCCCAGAAACGTTGTGTCGTATTTATATTACCACTTATTTCGTCTGTATTTGGCTATCTTTCTTATTATTAATTTTCAATCATTTCACCATTTGACTCCAAGCCTTTGCATTTTCGTCTTATCTGTCTTTTAACGATTATATTATGTCTTTTCTCAATTATTTTTTTCTCTCTTGCGCCTTTAAAGTGTATTCTAGTTTTACGACCTGGTTAAAACTTTCAAACAAATTAATTGGGAAAGGAAGCCTGCGAGAGGTGTATGTTCTGGGGTCGCAGTCCTTGGGCACACGGTAATAGTTGTCCGCTATTTCTTTGGAATAGTCGGCCATCTGCCTCCAAAACCGGTCAAGGCACGGCGAGGGGAAAGCTGCGACCCCACAGCTAACCCCTCTCCTGCCATCGGAGGGGCGTGGGACAAGTACCAAATTCCCGACATACTTGATGCAGGTTTTTCTAGGGTTTTCCCTGCATCACTTTTAGGCGAATTGCCGGGTAGGATCCTTAAACCATAGCCCGGGGGCCCTAGTTAACCCTTGGCTACCTTCCTCTACCCTTCCGCATGCCTCATTGCAAATCCCATCCTTTGCTATTAAAGGGGAGTTGCCACCATGTGGACTACCCTCATGTAGCCTGTTGCCATAAAAAAATCGAACAAATTAGTTATTCCGAGGATCCAGTGTGAGTTATTACTTACTTGTAGAAAATGATATGTTTTCCCAGCTCATTTACAACATTTACAGAATAAATTTAACAGTATTTATTTCTTTAATTTTAAACTTTCATATAAATACAATTACAAAATTTAATTTTTACAGTTATGTACCTTGGAAATACGAGACATACTTTCACACATTCGTTCCTTAACTAAAACAACTTCTTTTTCATGAGAATTTTATAACTGGAATGGTGCCCGCCAACATCTATAATGATTTTTTCTTTCACCAATCCTCTCGTTTAATCAGATACCATTTCGCCTGAGGGCAGCTAAAATTAAGAAGTTTGATTTCCTATTTAACTTAACTTTTCCCAATTACTCCACACACAACAATTACAAAGCCAAATGGTTCAAAAACCTTAGTGACAACACTATTCCTGAGGAAGTTATTGACGAAGTGTCTCTTGGAATCAAATTTAGTTTATCTACCTCTTCCATCAGCAAGTCTCAATTCGTTTTCTCATGAAACACATCGAAAGTAATATATCTTTATTCCCAACACAGCAACACAATAAATCACTCAAACTTTACTTGAAAACTCAAAGAAGCAAAGCAGAAAACAACTTTGTTTTTTTCATTGCAATATCATAAAAAACCTCCATACAACCAAACAATTCTTGAAGTCTCACTCATCCCAATATACTCTTCACACAGGCTGACAGAGGTTCTGTCACTGTAGCTCTTCATCGTAATTAATACGCAAACACTGTTAACCAACTTCTTAACACTAACTCTTATAAAATTTGCAAATCCACCTGCATCAGCTTTTGAGTTTTGTCAACTGGCGTGTGCAGTTGTGTCTCCCTAGGCTCTTCTTAGCACCTGAAGCTTCCAGAAAATTATCACTCCTTTTGTCTGTATTTCGCTATCTTTCTTATTATTAATTTTCAATCAGACGTAAATTTTTTCATTTCTGATCCTTGATTTCCTTGAGAATTTATAAATATTTATATTAATTAAAACGTAGAATTTTACTTTTGTCGTTAGTTGTGTAGACTATCTGCAATACCGGGATATACCCAACATTACAATAATAGATGTAGTTCTCTCGGGATTCCAACCGGGTAGCGTAGTTTTGTAAACACAACGTTTCCCGAGAGAACTACATCCAGCAACTACACCGGGAAAACCTACGTTCCTTATTACAATAACAATTACTACTAAATCCATTCTGAAATCTAATTAATCGTTGTTACAGCGGTGAAAACAAACGACATAACATTGAAGATTGTAGACGAGGTCGATAACTTCAGAGAAACTACCGACTTGGGTAGTTGTTGTCCTTACCTTGTGAAAGGCTCGTGTCCGATCTCAGTTGGTGAAGAAATCAGCTACAAAAGAACCGTTCTGGTTCCAGAAGAATTCAAGGTAATGAGTTCCTTATTAATTTACTAGCAAGAGTAAGAGGTTTTCGGTAGAATATTTATCGAACTTCATTGATCGAAATCATGGGAATCCTGTCTCCGAGGGCTATTCTCTCGCAGGCAGAACCTTGTAGGAGAGACACAAAGGGGCTACCTTAGGACACCCTACCGCATCCCCCCTTTCAAATCCCTTTCCTATGCTATAAGAGGGGAGTTGCCACTATGTGGATTACCCTATACATAGCCTATCTACACCCAAAAAAAAAAAATAAGTAGTGAAGAGGTGGAGATTTCTAATAATTACGTTGTATTAGGTCGGTTTGAATTATGGTTTTTTGGTTCATGGAATATTTGGTTCAAAGGTAGTATCGAGTCTGTCCATAAATAAAATTTTACAGAGAACAATATGGAAACTGTCAGGTCTAAGCTCCATTCTTTCAAGATCTGTGATTGCGTTCTGATGTCGAAGTAATATTATTTTGGGGTGGAAGTAATTGTAGTTTGAATTTCCTTCTCTACGACCAAGTGGTCGAGTTTGTAGAATGGGAATACCATATTTCATACACACATTTAATACATATTCCAAAACTTAACTTATCCTCTGACCCCCAAAATATATTACTCCTACCTCGGCCTGCGATCACAGACCTAGAAAGAATGGTGCGTGCTTAGTCCTGAATTTTTCTGTAAACCTTTTTAGGAACATACAGGCACTATTTCGGAAAGTGGCGTACAATAATTACAAAAATGTAAAAAATTCTGTAGGTGTAGTTCATTTTATAACCGAATTTGTTTTACTTCTTACGTCCGGGTAAGAAATAGATAATATTCAGACTACTCTACTGAGAACAATGTGAGGAAGAAAACAGAATTGTGTATTTCTTTATTTAGCGTTCAAATGTATTTATTTATAGCAAACCGTTTCTTGCATATGTAGTTAATCATTTCTTTTATTTTATTATTAATTATTCAATCTTAAGACAGATCCAACAACTTGTTCTGAGCGTTTAATCTGATCTTCAGATTACTCTTACAAAATAGAGATTTATCATTTCCTTGAAAATCCTCCTTGTTTAAGGGACCTTCATAAACATTAAAACTAATCTATAGCAAGTCGTTCGTTCTCAGTATGTCCCTAATCTCACTTCATCCACTCTTCTCGGTGACTCATTCATTGTTCAGTATCATCACTGTATTATTCCATCGTTGTCCACCATCAAATTTCAAAGATTTCAAGGCATTTCCTTTCCTTTTATCTGAGTGTCCACGTTTCAGATGCATGTAAGTAAATACTCCACACTCGAAACTTTGGAACATTATGTTTTGAAAAGTCAAGTAACCATGATATATTTTCTTTCTAACACTCTTTATCTGCCTGTCTACTCTAAAATTGTCGTCGCAAGTAGTCCCGTTCACCTTAAGAGGGTCAAAAATATCCTGGTACTTTAAGAGTAAAAAATACTCCCCGTAATTTAGAATCACTCCAACCTCTATAGGTGATAGTGGTGTTTTACCGATCCAGTGTTTGTTTCTTATCGAATGAACATCTGTACAAAATTTGATACAATTCACTCCTCTTTTTATGATTGTAAGCGGAACTTTGCCCCCCTTCCACTCCAACTATTAGGGGTTGAAGTACAACTTAACCTGCATGGAGAATGTCATAATTAAACTCATCGACTTCCATAACACCGGATTCAACATCACGGTTGTTTTCGTGTTATTTTTACTGTACGATCCTCCTCCCGCTCCCCTAAGAATGGCCCCCACCCATACCGAGGAAGTTTGAAATTTTACTCAACCAACTTCGGGAAAAACACTATCAACCTCATTCACATATTTATCTGACGCAAATATCGGCCTTTAGCATGTTTGAAAATTTCTGTTCCCTTCCACCGGCGCCCCTAGGAATGGTAGTCGTGTCTTACTCAGACGGAGTTTGTTTCCGGTTCGAAAGGAACATGTGTACATAATTTAATCGCAATTGCTCCACGCGTTTAGATCAGAATGAGGAGCATACACACATACATGCACACAAAAACACTCGCACAGTAAATTTTATTTATTAGAAGAGTCCATTAGTTGTCTGTATACAATACGTCATTTCTTGAATACAAACCCTACAAGAAACAATGATACGCTAACCTATCATTATTAATAAATATAAATAACTAAGATATAAATATTATTATTGGTAAACACTATTTGTCTAATTATTTGATATGTTTTGAATAAGTATACGGGACATATCAAAGCTGAAGTTTATTTCTGGGGCATGAAATTTGAAGCCGAAAATTGTGTTTGATTGTTAATTTTATTACATAGTGAAAAACACTTGTGCAAAATTCAGAGAGACCCGGTTTTGCATTCCGAATTGGCAAATGTAATTGTAATTCAGCAACAGCATAAGGCCGAAGAAATTTTTAAGAAAAATTATATAAGTTGATCATGTCAAGATTTTAAAATATTAACAGCACAATGTCTTTATGAAGCAAAAATCTATTTCTATTCCTTGAGAAATTTCCTTAATAATTCATATTTAAATTTGAATCTACATATGAATTTCGTATTATTTTTTTAAATAATTATATTCATAATCTAATTTCAGAGTCCATATGTTTCTAATTTCATTATAAGGGGAAGTAAGAACGAAATCGTCGCGTGTCTGAGGGTGAACACCATTTTGTTCTAAACAAGAACCTTCCGCAAGATCTCACCAGTTAACTTCGACTGTTTCACCCACTCTTTTCAGTTGTTTGTAATACATACATGTATAATTTTATTTGAAAGAGAATAAAACAATGGTATTTTTTAATTTCAACTAGCTTAATTATCAATGTTATTTACCTAGAATAACTCACGAACTACCCGGTCTGACGTCAGGTCGACAAGAAGTCCTAACTGTGATTCAGACCAATTTTTTTGCTGAAAGTCCTGTTGAGGGAAAGACTTGCGCACGTAGGATGTAGCAGATGATATTAGAAGATTCAGTGGGACGTGAGTGAACAGCCTCAAGAGCCACAACATGCCGAGCAGTATAAGTGTGCACTGGAAAATAAGTTAGAAGATAGTTTTAGAGAAAGAACTGTGCAAGAACAAGAATTCATGAAAGGTGATGGACTGGGATAAAGCAAGCAGAGGGAACATCTGTAATAGAAACTATAGGTGAAGGGATGAGAATTAGAAATGAATGGGTAGATGATGAATGTAGAACGTACAGAAGAATGCAAATAGACTGATTATTATTCAAAGTAAAAGAAGACAAATGCGAAGAAGAGAGAGTTCTGCAAATATGGTATTTTAAAAATTTGTTAAATGGAGAATACGGGAATGAGATGTATGAGTCACATCTTCATGAATATGGAACCACGAACCATCGCTCCAAGAAGTTACGGATGCTCCGAAGCAGCAACGAAATAGGAGAGCACCAGAAAAGGATCAGATCATGGTCGAAATCTAAAACACGGTTGACAAGTGTTCAACCAGAAGACTGGAAGGTATGTCTTATTTTACATATATTGAAGAAAGGAGTTAAGTGGCAGAATTATAGACGGATAGCATTTCTTAGTGTTTTATGGAAGATTTTCTCTAGTATATTATGAAGGAGACTGAGCATCTATGCTGAAGACGGTCTGAACGAGAACCAGTTTAGCTTTCGTCAATGGAGAGGAACAATTGACCAGATCGTATGAGACAATCTAGGCAGAAATGCTATGAGTACGGAGTTGATCTACACATGTTGTCCATCAAGACTTCGGTAGAATTAGCAGGATGAAGATGCTGATCACGTGGTAGATAATTGGAGTGCCAAAGAAGCTGAATAGACTAGAGACCTTGTAAGGACCTCAGTCAAAGGTTTTCGTATGAGATAAAACTAGTGGAAACTTTGAGATGACCGCAGGGATGAGGCAATGAGACTCACACTCTTCAGTATTACTTAAGCTGTTACGAAACTACGATTGGGAGGAACGTTAATCAACAAATCCTGCATCAGGCCAACAATAATAGAGTTGTTCTTTGTGCCTTAAGAATTACAACACCGATACTTTCTGTTCCTTACAAGTCCTGCTTCCTTACATCCTGACTCAGCACTCGTGGCCATCGTCTGCCGTCACCATGTTCAGGGAGAGTAAAAGACGTGTTCCATATTTTTCCCTTAGGACGAGATGCAATGGCGGAGCTCAAGAACTCTTCCAGCGTAGCATAAAATTAAAGTTAGTCATTGCCAAAGACTGTTGTAAATAAAAAGTGTCCAAATTTATTTTGCAAGGAAATTAATATTAACTGAATAAGTTTTCAACGTTAATAAACTTTTCTATTTGTATTAGTTATTTAATCGGTCTGACGTGACGCTAATATATTTTCTTAAAGTAGTTCAATTGAATTCCAATAAAGTACGCCACATTAGGGTAATTTTTCTTCTACTTCTAATATTATCAGAATAATCAGAAAGCTATAATTTTCCTTTCAGAGACAGTAAAAATGCCTTATATATTGTATTTCACATATGATCAAGCGGGGTAAAATGAAAGATTTATTTTATTTTATTATTAATTTTCATACATTGTACCCGTACGTTTCTAAAAAAATACTTATTTTCATTTAATTATTTCTTCATTCGTTATTTAATCAACAAATCAAATTTATATTCTTTCAGTATAGGGAAACATTACTAAATATTTGATGTCAACAACGGGAAACTTTCATTGCAATCATAGTGCCAATTTTTAAGATTTTGGATTTGTGACTTAGAATTAGTTTTATTGATGAAATCTGAGGAACTGTAGTTTACACTTATTTTTATTTACAAGATTTAAGAAGGTTAGGACGAATCAAACCTGGTCGTTTTCAATTAACTTGTTCCATAAATATAATTTAATTTATTCTAAGACGCTGAAGTTTTCCATTGAGCAGCCGTAAGTATTTAATTTCCGGCACTGTTAATAGTCTTTTATAAATTCAGAAGTTTTTCTCGTTACACTCTTATTGAATTGTGAAATTTAAGATTATCAATGCGCAAATTGTGAGCTCTGTTGACATACATTGTCCATAATAAAATGTATTCTCGGACGTAAGTGCATACAGTTTTCAATTAGGACGAATTAACCTTCTTTCGACGAACTGAATTCATATTTTGTAACCAGGTCAACAACATGCTATACTTGTTCTTATATTGCGCAATATTTATTGTCATGTACCGTTTGTGGTAAGGTTGCTTAATGAGACTCTCAATTTTTTTACAGAATTACTTGAAATATTATAATTTTTTTATACAATTACTTGAATTTAGTGACACAAAATTAATTTTACTTACGAATTAATGATACCAAAATATTCAACAATTCATCCATATATACAAAGTGCGTACTGTAAAATAATAAATATCTCAGGGAACGATAACTGCTATAATTGTAAACGTCATGGCCATTTCGCGATAAATTGTCCTAATAGAGATGCAATACTGAAGAATAATCTGACAGCAAATGACAATTATGACCAAATTCAGTGTAAGAACCCGGCACCCGCAATTCAAATAATTAACCCTCAAAAATCGGACATGGATAATTCACAACTAGAAAGTAAAAAAAGAACTGCAACTACGATTTCGGCAAGCCAAGCTGATAAGAAAGACGTCAGTAATCTTTAACAGAAGACTAGCACTAATCCATCCAAGGAAACCAAACAAAACATTCAGGATCATAAATATAAGGCGCTTAGTCAATCATTAGGTCCGCTAAAAATATTAAATGAAGAAGAAACCAGTGCTCCACCTATCCCTTTGGAACAGTTAAAGACTCATATACTAAATGCTACGGACTCAAAGAACCCGAGGACCATTATTACAGATTACCAAATATCCTCTATATCATTCATAAATATATTGGAATCATTTTACCCTCACTTAAATGATAAAACGGCAAAAAGTATAATAAAAAGTCTCATAAATTTAGTCAAGAAACAAGAGAGTGATTCATATTCAGAAGCAGACGTCTCCTCCTAATAAAAACAGAATATGACTACAGTACAGTGGAATCTGCAACAGTCGCAGCTTCAAACAAGTTAATATAATGAATATTATGATAAAGAATTAACAAATGCGAATTGTAAAATGTAAATGTAACAAACCCACATTTGAAATGGATAATTTTTCTTTCAAACTGTTCAATTGTATGTATATTATTGGAATTATTGTGAATCGGAGCATACTTATGTAAATAAGCACTATTTGTAATTTATTTATGTGGTGTCACTGACCAAGTTGTTAACGCGACCATTATAAACCTTTAAGTAAAAAAAAAGGAAAAACAGGGGATAAAACTGTCAGGGTTCAATAAAAAACAAACAAGCATGAAAAGTCAATTAGTTTTTTTAGAATTGCAATGAGAGACAAATGTGGATTTTGATAACGTAAACTTCAGCCGGAGTCATCAAGAAATAGCGAACGGTGTCCTCTTACCTCCGAGAGAAAGTCCTCAGAGGATTTCCATCTCTTGTCCCACTCTATCTCTTCTTCCCCAATCGTCCAGTCAGTTATAGACGAACGGCTTCCTCTGAAAATTGGCCACATTCAGAGGTTATTTTGGTTTGAATCCCTGCAATCATCAAAAAGAACTATTTGGATGGGGACAACAGCGTATTTTTTGCTGATAATAAAACAAAAATAAAAACTTTTGAGTTTTGTCAACTGACGGGTGCAGTTTTGTCGGTCGTGGTTCTTCTTAGCACCTGGAGAATGGGGCAAGGATCCCATAGACGTTTAGTGCCATTTATATTATCACTTCTTTTGTCTGTATTTGGCTATCTTTATTCTTATTAATTTTCAATCGGACGTGAATTTTTTCATTTTAATATTATTTTTGCAACACATCTTGAAGGCTCCGTCACAACATTTACCTTCCACACGCACCTTGCAAAAATCAATCTCCTCTCTCTCATCAGTTTTCCTCCTTGAAAACTACCACATCTGCGCTGACCCTTTTCAATCCATCGTGGTAGAGACAAAAAAGAACTGTTTCTCCAAAGAATTCGTTCTTTTTCCACTGGTGATACTTTGTAGTTGATGTTAGGACCAGCTTGCTGAGGTCTGCGAGGGCTATTGTCTCGCAGGCAATACCTGCGAGGGATGTTCTCTCGCAGGCAGAACCTTGTAGGAGAGATACGAAGGGGCTACCTTTGGAGAAACCTTTTCCTCTCCGTTTTTGAACTGAGGTTCCCACAAGCCGAGGCACCTCGACCTGTTCTGAGAGGCGTATGTTCCGGGGTCACAGACCTTGGGCATACGGTAAGCGTTGTCCGCTATTTCCATTGGAATAGTCGGCCAGCTGCCTCCTGAACTGGTCGAGGTACGGTGAAGGGAATGCGGCGTCCCTACAGCAAACTCTTCGCCCGCTATCGGAAGGGCGTGGGACAAGTACCAAATGCCCGACCTACCTGATGCAGGTTTTTCCAGGGTTTTTTCCTGCATTTCTTTAGGCGAATGCCGGGTAAGATCCTTAAACTATAGCCCGGGGGCCTTAGTAACCCTTGGCTACCTTCTTCGACCCTTCCGCATCCCCCTTTCAAATCCCTTCCTATGCTATTAAAGGGGAGTTGCCCAACGTGTATTACCCTCATGTAGCCTGTTGCCATAAAAAAATGTATTTGATGTTAAGGCGAATATGGAACATTTTATTGTTAAAAAAGTATAAATGAGGTAAACGAACACATCATACTTTTGGTGTTAATTAAATAACTCTTGACTTAAAAATATGTGTGAATCATTGTGAATAGAAATCTATGGGAATTTGAAGCTCCTAAAATGTCGGAAATATCAGAATTTAATTCTTAGAATTTTATATTCAAATATTCGCTAAAATTATATCTCATTTCGATGGTGGCTGATCTTTTGCTTTTGGTTTGTCAACTGTAGTTTCGGTTTGTGTCGTTCTTGACTCTTGTGCTTTCTTGGCACCTTTAGTAAGGAACAAGGTTTCCTGAAACGTTGTGTAATATTTACATCACCACTTCTTTTGTTTGTATTTGGCTATTTTATCTTATAATGAAAATAAAAACGAGTTGCAATTACTATTAATATGATTAGTTATCTAAAAAACAAATGATGCAGTAGCAGATTTTGACTGAATCCTTCATAAGATCAGATAGTGAACATGAATTCGAACTTATACTGTGACGTCATCTTCCCGCAAACGCATCTCTAATTTTGCAAATACTGTTTCAATAAAAAAAACATGGTTTAATTCGGTGAAACACTTAGTAATTTTTGAAAACAAGGGATATGGTTGCTTACCACATTATCTGCTGAAGAGGACGTCTGGTCATATAACGGCAAAGGACTGGTGTCCTTATTGACAATGATGATCGTCATTATCGACATTATAAAACTGACGAAGAGTACGAAAACTAATGGCATTGCCTTTCTTACAAACTTCATGCCATTTTTACATTGTAAATAAAAGTCCAACCAAATTTAGTATTCTTTTATTAAACCATCACCATATATTACTTTTTAAGAATAAGAATGAAAAATAAAATTATAATCAAGCTTAAAATTAATTGAAAAATATACTAATTTATTCAATTATTTTAAAAGCAAATACAATTTTTGAGTAATTAAAAAAATATCGTGCGTCGTTCTGATAATGTAGACAAAGATAACAGATGATCATATTCTTCTTTAGACATCCTCAGATCCCACAGCAGTGTTGTTGATCCTGAAGCAAGTGATTACTTCCTGGTTTTCTCCAGTAAGAATGAACTCCGTTTGCACTTCTTCCTGATTGTGGAAACGGACAAAATAGTTAATAATAACTTTTACTTTAGATGAATTTCCTCTGTCACTGACAAAAGTAAACATTCACAATTAGTAATTATTATATGTTTAATGTTGATGTTAATATTAAAAAAAATATAGACTTTCATTACAGACTATAATTACTGATAATATTTTTGAAACTAAAAATTGTTATACTTCGTCAAATACAAGATATAGATGAACTGAGGTTGGGTATCAAACATAAAAAAAAGGTTATTCGTTAATCTAGTCTGTAATCTAAGTAATAGTTTTTTTTAATAATTGGTTATTATTTAGACGGACTGACTAACTGTTGTGAACGTCGACATTTTTGAGGATGGAAAATTTCTCTCAGATTAATAAAATTATTTATATTGATTGCATACATTGTGGTAATAACATTGATCTTTCATTGGAAGCCTCACACTCTCCACCCAGAAATAATATTTTAAAAAAATCCAATTACTTCCAGTAATCAAACTGAGTTAGGCCCGTAAGAAGTTTTGTTCTAACCAAGAGAAATAAACCAACTAATGCGGAACTTGTCTATATGCATTGTAACAGAGAATAAATTGATCAATCAGGTCAATATTTCTGTGTTGTTGGGAGAGCAAAGTTTTGAAGCGTACAAGTGCGGGTTTAAATAGACCGTTGTACCTGAATACTAATATTTATAACTCTCATGAAATTAGTCAGCGACTGAGCCTAGTCGAAAAAGTATTGTAGGCGACATAAGTGCAACTTCAAGCAGTCGTGAGAAATTGAATTATTTTCCGGTTGCAGTTCATGGATTTTCAATAGTGTTTTATGATGCATAAATTATAATCAAGCCGAAACAGACTCTAAAAATTATGATTTAATTAATGAAGCTATACGTGAATACTCATCACTCCTCTGAAAACAAAGATAATGAATTGTAGATCAAGCGGAGTAACGATATTAAGCTGAACTCAAATATTAAGTTAACGAACTACGATAACAAAGAACTGAATTAATAAGACCAAATTTTAATAGATTGGTTTGTAAATTGGAAGAATTATGCATAATGTATTACACAATTGTGAATATTACTTGACAGATAAGTAATATTTACAATCTTTTAACTCGTGATCCATAAATTTATCAATTTACAAATCAGTCATTACGATTAGGTGTTGTCAATCAAGCCAGAAATAATTTTATTAAATAAATAGATTTAACAATGAACGTTTTACTAAATAATTAATATACAACTTTAGTCCCTAATTTTTGTGATCTTTTCCGTGTTGTAATAATCAATAATATTTAAATAAGATAATCTCTAAATTGCTTCTAATATTCATAATTAGAAATTTAATTAGAGTACAAGAATAATAGCCGGTTGTTGTAGTGATGTAAGATTAACTAAATTTCGTTTATATAATCTTTGAATTTGTTTAATATCTATTATCAAATTTAAATAATAATATTTAACAAACACCACGTGTCATCCCCGAATGGGATTTCTTCATGTGTACAATTAAAATTAAATTCAGTTGTCTAAAAAAATTTAAGGAAAACCAAATATTACATACTTGATAATTGTAATAGAATTCAGTATAAATATAATTTATAGTGTTACATATAAATTTTTATATATAATTTATTTTAACAAATTTCTAAAGTGCTTTTTGTACACGCATTGCTGCCATAATGACTGTTATTGATACAGTTGTTATGAGTATTATTGAATTTGAAAATAATACAAATATAAATTATTGTATTTTCTAAATTTTTATATCCATTGTTATTTTCAAATTCAATATTTCTGTTAACAGTTGTGTCAACTCCTCGCTAGAAATTTGTTAATCTAAATTTTGCTATTTAAAAATTGTAACACTAATTTTTATTTATGGATAATTGTACTAAAAATTTGATGTATGTAAGACTTTGTTTACTTTGAATAGCTTAGATTACAAAATTTATTTGTAATTGTACATTTTAAGAGGTCCCAACTAGTGTTTTAACATTGTATTTTTCAAATACATAAATTTGCTAATAATTATTTTTCTGACTAATAAGGCTGGTGTTTTAAACATTTATTTCAAAAGAAGTCAGATTGTTATAATTGTTTGCTTAATATCTTTGCACTGTTTTATCTATTATCTTTGTTGTTACTACCCCGATGATATTCCAAATTAGGACCTAAACAGGTAGCAGGTGTGGAAATGGGTCTAAGATTAAACCAATTAAAAATCAAGTATGTGTTGTCATCACAGACCAAGACAATAGGAAATGGTAATTTTTCCAGTTAAATGTACATAAGTATGTAATAATTAGCAGAAAATATAAAACATAACCCCTTACATACCCAAAAAACTTTTAGATCTGTAAGAGGTTTAAACTCCTCTCCCACTATTAGAAGAGCGAAGGACAAGTACCAAAAGACCGACCTACCTGACGCAGGTTTTTAGTCGTTTTTCCCTGCATCACTTTTAGGTGAATTGCTGGGTAGGATCCTTAAGACTACAGCTACCTTCCACTACCTTTCCGCATTCCCCATTTCAGGTCCTTTCCTAAGCTGTAAGAGGCGAGTGACCCCTATGTGTATTACCCTGTATGCAGCCTGCCTATATTTGATAATAATACATTCAAGTATACTATGAAATTATAAGTAACAGCTTTCAATTCTTAGGTACCATAATCATGTCATGCAACAATATAAAGGAAGAAATAAAATCAAGAGTGCCAGCTGGTTACCGAAATTACTTCTAACTGTGTTCAGATCACGTGTTGTTAAAATTATTTTCCATGCCAATATTTCCGGCTGTTTCTAGTTAACAATTTATAGTCCTCCGGATTCGGATTCAAAATATTGGTAGCAGTTCTATATTGTGCTTCGGCTCTTACAAAGTTATGACTTGTAAGTGTTACAACGGTTTTTGCGTTCAATCAACAAGACAAAAGTCCTACCCTTAGTCCTGTAATGAATGATACAGTAAAGCAAGTTATTTCGGAAAGAGAAAGACGTTTGTTTGGTTAGTATGTGGTGCTACTGGATGCGGAAGATGGCCTGCGTCCCTTTTGGGACAGAGGAAGAGCGAAATAATGAACCCGCGGACAAGAAGGAACTCAGAAGGGCGACTGACAGCATCGAGTGAACACCGAGATTATTAGGTTAGCAGGAACCATAAAATCGTGGTATAGCAAATTATGACATTTGCTTCAGAGACATTGACCGTGGGAAAGACTAATGAAGTGCTAACGATAAGGTGCGAAGAAAGGTACTGAAAATAATATATTGACCTGTAAATAATAATTATTAAATAATGAAGAATTGAAAATACTATACATTAATCCATATATAGTGGCTGACATCAATTGCACTAGATGGAGGTGACTGAGACATGTTGTAATAAGGTAGATCAACTAATAAAATTTACACAGGAAGAATCTCGAACGACGACCAAGGTTGAGATGGTTGGATTACGTTGAGAAGGATATCAGTATAATGGGAATAAAGAGATGGAGAACAAAGGCAGAGAACAGAGACTATTGGAAAAATATTCTGTGAGAGGCAAGGGTCCTTCAAGGGCTGCAACGCATTGAAAGGAATTAAATTATGATTTTAAGTCTGTATCTGTCTATTTTATTATTTTAATTTAAACTGTACATACGTGAAGTAATAACGCATTTGCTTGCTGCAACCGCCTTCTATATGGCATTTATTCGATAGCTCTTGTTGGTCCCCCTAACACCGCCCATTTACTTAACACAAAAAGGTGCATTTCTCGCATATAGGAAATTCAACTTCTAAAATATAACCCATTCAATTAACATGATCAGGACGCCTAGTCTCACTAGGTTAAGTTTGGAGTTTCCGAAACCGTTAAAAATATCTCTTGTAACTATCACGCAAATTCGCGTGCAATTCCAGTTACTACACCACGCTTCGGCAAGGACGGCGGGTGACGCACATTGAGGGAGGGGTCTTCGATCACACACTTAGCGAGTAGGTGAACTTACCGTTTTATTGCCAGGAATAAGTGTAATGTTTCTGCTGTAAGTGAACGATTCTGATACAGTTAGCGGGCAATCGCCAGATGTCAGTCTGGTGCAACCGTCTTCCGAAATTGGAAACGAAGCTGACACATCATCTTCATAATAAATATTCAGTTGTAACGAAATACTAGAAGAGTCCACACCTGTAAGAACAAAGTCAACTTCTTCATATAAAATATAATTTCAAATGTGACATAAAGATTCTCTAAAAATTGTGAAAAACAACAATCATCGTTTTATAAAAATAATTTGTCCTTACGACTTGGTACAATGGTAAATATGGAAAAATGAATGCTGAATCTGCTGCTACACACTTGATATATATTACACATAATTGAAATTAGAATAATGTAGTACACGTAAATCGTTTACTATTGTCGGCGCTGAAATGTTTTAAGATCAAGCTCAAGAAGCTGACTTTGCAGCAACACATTCCTCCTCCTGCGGTGTTGGCATATTGTGCAACCCCTTTATAAGCAGTTAACACTGCCACTCTTGCCTGTTATTTGACTGAATGTTTGGCAACGTAGCGGGTAGAGTTTGTAAACCTGATATTATATTTGCGTGACCGTAGATAACAGCAAGATCAGCTTCACAGGAACCCTTGAGTGAGACGACGACGCTTACTGAAGTAGATCAGTTGCGCACGAGGAGGGAGTATCTGCGCTCAAACACACTAAGTTGAACCGCCCTCAAACATGACACTTACTATAGTGACCTGGTCGTTGCGTGGTGGACTTTTTTCGATCACACACATAGTAGCTGAACTTGCCAACAACAAGTGTAGTCAAGTACAACTTGTGTGTAGGTGTATTGTGTATTTCGTGTCTCCGTCCTGAGCCGTTATTGACGTCGGTTCTCATGATCAGTTAGCAAGTGCCAGGCGAGTTTAGGTCCTTTCTGTAGTCGAGACTGCGTTACCAGCAAATACAAGAACGATGGCGGCGTGGTATTCTAGAAACTTAAGAAAAAAGTATCACGGCGGAGTTCTTTGCCTCGCAGACGAATGAACTGACATATTAGTCATTATTTGAATACGGGTACTTGTAAGGATTGCCGATAGTTATTTATACTCAGGTTTTTGAAAACATTTGATGAATGTATTTAATAAGGAATTGAAAAAAGGGAAAATAGCGAGTCTGCAAGGTCATTAAACATTGGAATGACTCGCGATCCGTATGAACATACAAATTTAGATAAAGAGACGAATTTTTAACGTAATATATTGAAATTAAAATACATGCATAAATAATTTGTCTTTCCTGAATATGTAAATTACCGCATGGAAAAAGTTACTTTCAATTGGTAGATATTATTTGTTGTGATCAAATAGGAACGTAAAAAGGTCCCATGGAAATTATTTTAAAATATTACTTTATCTTGCGCACTGACGACAAGAGACAAGGGGGAAAAGTTGTTAGACAGAAGCGAAAAAGTTTTAAAGTCCTTAGTCCATTTACGGCGTTTAGTATATGGCTTTTTTGGCTGGTGGTCGTTGTAAGCGCACGTTTTGTTTGGGGTGGCGTCCAGATTCAAAGATTCGCACCCCAAAAAATTATTTCGAAGTATACAGATAGAAAATTGGTAGATAGATAGATAGGGAAAGGGAGGTAGAGAGAGAAATATTAAGAGTTTTTGAATCTAATCACATAATAAAGGCTGCTGATTCTTTGAAACGGGAAAGCGAGGCATTTGAACGGGAAATTGTGTGATGAATTCCAGAAATTCGAACTCTCGAAATTCATCGGCAGTTGGATGGTGGAACAGACAAGTCTGAACGAATCCCTTAGGAAAACCACCTGCAAAGAAGTTAACCATAAACCAGTAATAGTTTCTTCTGTCCCAGAATGACAAAGTATCCACCGTCCAACAGACGTCAAAATACAGTTCTGCCTGATATAGAAATTGAATGTTAGAAACAATTAAATTTTATCATAAATGCGTTATTGCACATATGTAGATGATTCCTTTTGATTTATTTTTCCCATGGACAATGTTACACAAATGTTAAACACTTTCAATTATTATTATCCATAATTAATTTTCACACATTAAGCTGAAATTAGTCAACCATTAAATTCCCTCAATGTTATCGTCATAAATTAGCAAATATATATACATTTTGTTAAGAAGCAACTTACTCTGGTCGGATACTTAATTTCGATTTCTGAAAATTTGATAAAAATCAAACATCCTATAAAAAGATAAAACTTGGTTGGTAAAACCATTCTTCTTTCTTTGCCCCAATTCCCCCATAACCTGTTTTGCAATGAGTTCCCAGATCCTTAGGCTACACAAAAAAATCTATGTATCATTGTTATGTAATATAATAATTTTGCGAATGGAAAACCGTTCTTAAAATTGTTATTTAAATTTGTTACAGTTACATTTTCCCATGTGGAATATTTGGTCTCCATAAGAATTCATTACGACAATATAGGATCGTTCTGATTATACGAATTCCTTAATACGTCTCACACACACACACTCAAACATGCCATTCCAATATGGTTATTTCCGTATTTATCAATTTGATAACGTATTTTATATCGTTATCTGGAAAAATTAACAGTCGTTTAGCATAATTTTTGGAATAAACCGTCTGTTAAATTTGGAAAATAAAACGGCAATTTTTTAAATAGATATTTAATTTAAATTAATTATGACAATACTTGGCAACTCTGTGATGTATTCTCACTGTAACTGTCTGAACACTTCCGCATTCCCCCTTTAAAATCTTTTCCTTGCTATTAAAGGAGATGTGCTACCACGTGGATTACCTGTTACTCAAAAACCAAAAAGTGTAAATATAGCTAATTGGCGTGTCATCTTTATTGATTCGTATAACTTGTGTGTATCAAAGTTAGTCCACTATAACATTCTACGGTTTTTAAACGAATATCCATTTTCAATTTTTCCTACCACAAACCTTTACGCAGAATTGCCGACTCAGATCATAGATTCGTAAGGCAAATACAATTGCAAGCATCTCCGTAACACCGAATAAGACTGAATGCTAAAATAACAGTCACGAGTCATAGTATTTTGGTATTAGTTAATAGGTTTCTCAATATTTTATTCTAATTATGAGTGTTTTTTCACCTGAGACTGCATCGGTTGAGAAACTGTACGTTTCGCCTTTGATGAAGGAGCAATTATCTGTTTCGCACCCTGGGATGTCGACCTCTACGGGACCTGAAAAGTTACCGCCATTACCGTCTGGACCTGGAATTTGAAAAAAATTACAATCATTGGTTAAAAATAATAACGATGCTAATGGTAGCTAAATGGATTCTACCTTACAACAGAAATGATTAAAATCGCCGAAACGTTTTGTTCCCGTAAAAATTTGACCCGGTTGATAAACCCAGATTCGTTTATTAAATATCATCACTATTTAAATTTTTAGGGTTGAATTAAATTAAGGCATTTATCGATTTATGATACATAAATTTGTTGTACAAGTCGAGTAAAAAGAAGAGTGGTCAATATTGCCAACAACTTAGGAAATAAACCTTGCTGTTAGCAATGCAGATATGAAATAGAAGCGGACGCTCACCGAGACACTACGAAAATTACGAAATGTGCCGCAGAACTAGATTGTAGACGAGGCACCACGGCGAAATCCGCCCCTTGGGGAAGTAATGGCTGACGGTGCGGGGCGGAGGTTCCGCATGGAGGCGTAATTGCGTTCAGGGAGGTGGTTTTTAGAAGGGTAAAAATCCAACACACTGTGCTCAACGCCGTCTTTATGAAGATTCTCCCCTACCCTCAAGGAAAAACATACACAGAGTGAAATGTGAAACATGGACGATTGGAACGGCTGTTAAGAGAATACTGGAGGATTTAAAGTACTGTGTTGCATAGTATTGGAATCATAGTAGTAAGCTCCACAGCTTACTACTATGATTCCAATACTAGAAGGTCTCATAGATAATCCATAAATCAACGAGCGATTAATCAAAGTCATTAGAAAATAGAAGGATGTAACGACTTTGTAAATCAGAACTACCGAATGGTAGCGACAAACCGTTGGTTGGAAACGTTGAAATCTTAAATAGAAACAGCAATTATTTTATTACACTTTCAGATTTTGCATAAAAAGTTTGTAAGTTTTGTCCAAAACTTTATTTCGGATTCGCAAAAATGGAGCGGGGTTACAGACCATTGCAGATTGTAATATTTCTGAAAGCATTGGAAATGAATAAGGTATGTAAAGAGAGTGCAATATTTAGGATAAAAATTTTGTAATATATCCCCAAAATCGTAATCTGCAATGCAAATTTTGATGTACTACCAACACTTCTTCACAAAGGTTTTTATATTTATCGCCATGAAGTCTCACTCAAAACAATATTAAAATACGCATATTTTAGTATTTCCCTCCAAAATGTCACCGAAATATAACCATTTTCTTAGGTTCGAACCGCTCTTCCATCTCTGGCAACTACAGCACCATCTGTCGCGAATCCAAAGGAATTTTTTTAGACAAAACCTAGATACTTATTCGAACTCAACCAGTGAAAAATTTGTGAATATCTTTGGAAACTGCTAACTGATTTTGACACCTCGTCTTATCCAAATTTAACTTGAACAAGGTCATTAACAGCTTAAGTGTATTTAATAAATTTCATTTACGTCTTCTTTTGTTGTTAATATCGTACATGAAGAGTTCTCAAATTTTGGGTAAAACGTTGTATTCCTTCTTTTGTATTCTTATGAGAAGTAATTCTCTAATTTGATTGTATTAAATTCAAATTAATCTGACTTTATTGGCTGAATTTTTAATTTTATTTGGACTTAATGTAAAATGTATTTTAATTGATGCAAAATCTGATTCTGCTATTAAAAGATGGGATTTCCGTTTACGTTTACCCACCCCCAGTGAAGGAGGCCGACTACGGACATTACCACCCTTTCAATCATTCGCAACAAATTATTCAACGCATGTTTTACCGATTTTTCATCCCGAGTGCATTCCGAACTTTTTACGCACTTTGTTTATTATCTTATATTATAGAGAACATTAATTATGTAGAATTGTATCATTAAATTATATGACATGCACTTAAAGTGAAAAAACGTTCTGTCTTAAAAATACGAATATTTATTTATTTATTAGGGTAGAAGGATTGCAAAGGCGATAACAAATATGTGAAGGGAGGTACAGAATAAAATACGACGAAATCGAGGTCCCGTCTATGTTGCAGTATTAAAGAATGAGAAAAGGAAGTTAGACATTGTTGGAAAGTTTTTAAAGTGTGTGCCAATTGTCAAATACACGGATGCACAATTCATAGTTAACTTAGCAGAAATTTGATAATTAATTGAGCTGTTACCTTGGTAGCCATGAATATTAAAAAATTAATATTTATATATTTAAAATTGTATTTAAGGCTATATAGCATTCACTTCTACATTTTTTGAAAACCGTATTTTGATCACATCTTAGCTTTAAAGCCCGAATCAAAAGTTGTCACATTATTGTAAATAATTGTAAAATAATCAATCATTGATTTCCATTGAAAGATACAACTATTTTATACAAAGAAATCGAGAAAAGATTAAAATTAATAATAGACCAGATTGTGTTTATAAATGTTGATAAAGATTAAATTATCCATGATACGAATGAATGGGGTGAAATTGGCATTCACAATGTTGGTATTATGAACAAAATAATTATAATCATTTCTGTACTTTTTACAAATTGTAAGTTTTTAATTATATGTTTTCTGAAGTATATGTAGGATGAGTATGACCCAGAGTGTCGAACTAAATATAATAAACGACTTTATTTGTGACTGTAGTATTCGATTTTCGGAATTATTTAGATTATAACTACGAGTCTATATGTCTATATTGTACATCGATAACTTACACAGAGAAAACGGTGTGGAAACCACAAACTCGGCGAAAAGAAGGCTGCAGACTATTCGGGCCAACATCTCTATTCAGTGTGGTACAGTCAACTCCTATCCTGCTTTCTTAAATACAAGAGTCGCGTCAAGCCAATTACGCCATAGCCGCGTGCTTATATACTGGAAATGAGATATTACAAATGGCTTAATTCACTTTGACACGAACTTCGAAGTAAATAGTGCCGTATCTGCTGTAATTGCACGATAATTGTAAAATAGCGATATTTATACCATAAACAATAATACCTTCTTAGATTGCATTTTAAAAATGTTGGGACTTCCCCAAAAGTATTATAAATGAATATAGCCTTTGGAGCTGAAGATTAGGAATTGATAACGACTTATTCCACTGCTTGAATGTATAATTATATTAACTTGCTGGAAGTAAACAACTTACTGACGCACATAAACGTTGCATATCATTCAATGTAAAGTTTTTCTGGCTTGGCAGGCAGAATAAACTAGTAGGAAGTCTTACACGATAAGTGAACAGTGACAAATGTAATCAGTATTAAAATGAAAATATAATACATTCATTTTAAAATATAATAATGAGATAAAATAGTCGAATGACAGGCATAAAGTTTCTGGAAACGTTTCCAGAAACGTTGTGTGATGTTCGTATCATGACTTTATTTTGTTTATTCTTAGATTTAAGCAGAGCGTTCGACAAGGTTTGGCCACGCTGGCTTATCAGACAAGATCTGCAAGTTCTAGTCCACATCATACTTTAGTCTCCTAAGGTCCTACTTGAAAGACAGGAAATTAAAAACGAGTGTCAATGAATATGTGTCTGGCACTAAACCTATCAAGTCTGAAGTACCGCAGGGTAGCGTATTGGGTCCCTTACACTTTCGATTTCCCAGTAAATTTCCTGACGACACATCAAATGGCAAATTCAGATCAACAACGATAAATATATGCAAACTAACTTCATCCTGCGAAAAGACCTTGTGTCCACCTTTTTATCTAACTGGCATACAATTACTTACATAATCTAGTTAAAAGCAGCTAGGGATGCACTTGGGGAACACCCAACACATTTTAGTTAAAACCCTAAGCAGATAGGTTAAAAAAAAATTAAGGAAATTCAACGGTTACGTGGTAGGAAATAATAAAAATATATTTTCGTAATGGCGACGAGTGCTTCTGAATAGATTACGTGCTTTTATATATAGAGGGCTTTGTATGGTTCATTGCCCATGACGTAAATATTATACAAATAAACTTTATACAAATCATCATTAAACCAATATGGGTTTATGTTATTGAACTCGGTGGTTGTTGGCAATAATAAAGAGAAACCAATCAAAATTATTAAGTATATTCCATGGTTTGTCTCTAACGCCAAACTTAATGAGAATTGGAAGTAACTACGCTAAAGATGTCATAACTGAAAGAAGTGATAATCACCGTACAAAACTATAAATAAAGCTCACCAACACACTCAGACGGTTGTCTTATACACAAGAAGGATTGACGTAAATGGACAAGTGACCTAGAGAATATCTACAAAGGACTTTTCACTGGAGAAGACCTCTTCACGTCAAAGCAAAACTTCTTACTTCATTAACATATAAAATTATTTTGTAAAAAGTAAAAACCATTTAGTAATAAATATATATTTTGTGATAATTTTTCTACTAAAACAAACTTCTGAACATTAATTTTATTGAATGACGTGTCTCACGTCCACCTTTCAGAAAACTCATGAAAATGTGTAGAAATTGTAATTAAATCCCCGGGATTGAAATAGACATCTTTCTTACCGAATTACAAAAAAAAATCGCATTATGAGATGAAGAATAAAAAGGAAAAATCAAACAACTAAATAACAAATATGAATGCTGCAATCCCATATATGGATAAAAAAGTGACACCGCCAATAGTTGCGCTTTCTATTCCGCGAATTATTCAACCAAGTCATTTCTCAACCACTTCACTCCAATCCAATCGGCAGAAATGTTTGTCATAATTTAGGCAATGAAACATATATAGAGTCCTCTAAAATAATAAAGCAAATAATCTATTCTGATTATCTCAGAACCTTAATGCAACATGTTAACATCAACACAACGAAAATTATTTACTTTGCGTATTTTCATTCCCGTACGCGTTATGGCTTTGCAAATTGAAGCCATTGCTCCAGGAGCATTGAAATATTCCAGTTGCAAAAGCGTACCATTAAAACACTTTCTAATGCGGATAATAAATCCAGTTGTAAACCGTTTTTCTAAAGTCAGCGAATATTAACTCTTCATAGCGTGTTTATTCACTAAACTTTAAAGTTTGTTAAGTGGAACCTGAGTCTTTTTCAAACGAATGGCGAGTCTCACGACTAGAAATCGCTCAGGTATAAGATATTTGCTCTCTACTAAAGAAGTTTCAGAATAGTTTTATACAACATTCTTCCTCCAGATGTAAAGAACAATAATAACTAGAAGAGATTTTGGATTTAATGTAAAAATATTCTACTTTTTTTACTCAGTTTTTTGATCGTTCACCTAATAATTAATTATTTTTGGTTATACTGCAAAAGTGGTGAATTAGTTGCTCATAAAACTACTTATTTCATAACTTAGTTAGTCTCTGTTGGTATTTTCAGCTCTTTGTTTGTTGCATGTACGGCCTGGAGTTCGCAGATTCCTCGTCGCTTTGATTCGTGAAGTGACTTGTCCGTCGTTTGTGTTTCCTCCTAGTGTGCGTGTGTCATGTCTTTGTGTTTATTCTTGTGTGATGTGTTATTTTATTTTTTATAATATTTAATTCTCTAATCTTTAATTTTTACTAGTGAGTATTTGAATTTTGTTGTTGTTGTAAATATTATATTATACTCTTAGTATGGTTAAAGAATTATTATATTTGTTATTATTACAATATATTTTTCTTTACTTATGTTGGACAGGGAAATTTGTGTTCCTGAATTTTAGTATTTTTATGTTAACTTCTAAATATTTATAATTGTAGCAAACAATATTTATATTAGTCAACCGTAGATTTACCGGTGTAAATGTTGGATGAAATTCTCTCGGGATTCCAGCCGGGTGAGAATGACGAATGCTCGCGACGTTTCGATAACATTCAGCGAGCATTCGACAATCTTACCCGACTGGAATCCCGAGAGAATTTCATCCAATAATTATATTATAATTTTATGTAATGACATATCCTATTTCCTCATACGAGGACTAATGGAATAAAAAAATCAATTAAAAATTCAACTGATGCTGTCGCCGCCATCACGGCTCTACAAAATAAAGTCACAATGAGAACTAACAACAAAGATCAAAGAAACGCACCAGAATTATTTTAAAAAACGAAAAAGGATGGTTGTGAGGTGGATTAGAGGCTATCGGGACATAAACTCTGCCCTCCACCCCAGAAACAAGTCCCCAATCCAGACAAAGACCTTTGGAAACACAACCATATAATGTTCCTTTAACTATTGAATCTAATCAAATCAAACAAGACCCGTTATAAAAAAACTGCAACTTTAGATCAATAAAGCTCAACCCCAAAGCTAATATCTGAGACTCAATAAACTAAATGAGAATCAGAACAGGACACTTCCGGTAGAACCATCTCTACGTCATAGCAAAACTCCCCCCTTCCATATGTGACCAATATAATTCCCCGACAACAATAGAACAACTCATAAAGCTCTGTCCCGAATTTGATCAATAGAAGAAATAGATTCGGGACGAACATCAAGGAGATTACGCAGTCCATCAAAGGCCGAAAAAGCATCATCAAAATCTTAAGAAAAAATTAATTTGTACCCCGAAATTTAATTATTAATGTTTTGCATGTCGCTTGTAGCCCATAAATTAATGCGAATAAAAATAAAATTATTAAATAAAGAAAAAGAGTGATAATATAAAAACCACAAAACGTTTTTGAGTTTCGTCATATGACGACTGCAGTTGTGTCGCTCTAGGTTCTTCTTCGCACCTGAGGAAAGGGGCAAGGATCCCAGAAACGTTAGGTGGTATTTATATTATCACTTTTTTGTCTCAATTGGCTATCTTTCTAATTCATTATTTTCAAACAGACTTAATTTTTTTCTTTTAAAACTGTATTTGATTGCAATATGCCCTGAGTGTTTATGACTTCATTGAAACTGGACGGTAACTAATCGAAACGAAAGAAGAAACTAAAACACAATTATCATTATTTTATTATAAAGATTTAGGGTTATTTATAGTTTGCAATAGCAGATAATAAATAGATATAAAATAGTACATTTGAAAATGAGAACGGAAAAATCGTTACATACATATTCAAAACTATTCAAATCCAGTTTAATTTGCATTCAACTATTCTAATTATTTACTTCTTATTCACAGAAGCACCAGACAATCGGATATTTTTACATTTATTAATAAATATTCTAAGATTATTTTCCCCTTGTCGTGTCAGCTGTAGACTTAAAAATAACAAATACTGGATTTATAAAGTTTAACCTGATTTGTGTCAGACCCGTGTTATATAGATATACCTTTTATTTACTGCTTTTTAAGGTTCCCATATACCGAGGCACCTCGGCCTGCTTTCAGAGGTGAATGTTCCGGGTTCGCAGACCTTAGGCATACGGTAAGAGTTGTTCTCAGTTCCCATTGGATCAGTCGGCCAGCTGCCTCCTAAACTGGCCAAGGCATGACGAGGAATAAGCTGCGACCCCACAGCAAACCCCTCTCCCACCCTCAGAAGGGCGAGTGACAAGTACCAAATGCCCGACCTACCTGAAGCAGGTTTTTATAAGTTTTGTCCTGCATCACTTTTAGGCGAATTGTCGGGTAGGATCCTTAAACTATAGCCCGGGGGCCCTAGTTAACCCTTGGCTACCTTCCTCCAGACTTCCGCATCCCCCCTTTCAAATCCCTTTCCTATGCTATAAGAGGGGAGTTGCCACAATGTGGATTACCCTATACATAGCCTGTCTACACCCAAAATAAAATAAAAAATTACTCCTTTTGACGTTTTCTAAACACCACAAAATAAAAATTAAGTACATAATTTTATTCAAAAGCGGCGACAGAGGCTCCGTCCAGGCCCATAACGTTAAAATCCACTCCAGCAAAAATGTGCGAAAGCATTCGTCACAAATTTATCATATGCATCAGTATCCGCAGACTGGATAAAATGGACTTTTCTTATTGTCTTGGTCCGTGATGACAACACATACTTTGTTTTTATTTTGCTTAATCTTAGACCCATTTCCACACCTGCTTAATGTTTCGGTCCTAATTTGGGCAATCAGCAGACTTATAACAACAAAAATAATAGAATGTAGATACAACAATTCAAGTATATTAAGAAAACAATTTTAATAATCGTACTTCTTTCAAAATAAATGTTGAAAACATCAGCTTATTAGTTTGAAAAATTTTAATTATCATTTTAAAATAAAATTAAAAAAAGTTTCATCCCTAATTGTGACCTCTTAAAGTGTACGAATACAATTAAATTCAGTTATATAAGCTATTTAAAGAAAACAAAGTATTACATACATCGATAAGTTTTAATACAATTATGTATAAATAAAAATTATAGTGTTACAATTTTTGTGTAGGAAAATTTATATTAACAAATTTCTAACAAGTGGTCGGCAAAACTGTTACGACAAATGTTGAATTTGAAGATAAAATGGAAATAAAAATTTATATAAAGCTATAATTTATATTTATGTTATTTTAAGTTCAATAATACTTACAACAGCTGTATCAATAACACTCATTATGGTCGCAACGTGTGTTGAAATTTGTTAATCTGAATTCTTCCATAGAAAACATTGTAATTAACTTTATAACCTATATATTTACACAGAATTCTATTAAAATTATCTTGCATGCAATATTTTGTTTTCCTTAAAGTTTTTAGATAACTGAACTTAATTTTAATTGTACACCTGAAGAGATCCCATTCAGGGATGACACGTGGAGTTTGTTTAATATTAATATTAAAATTTGACAATAGATATTTAACTAATTAAAAAATTAAATAATCGAACTAAAATTTAGTTAATCTCACATCACTACAACAGCCGGCTTTATTCTTATCATACTTTGATTCAATTTCTAATTATGAAGATTAGAAACAATTTTGAGATTATCTTATTTACCAATTATTGATTTTTCCAACACAGAAAAGATCCCCATATTATAGGGATGAAACGTTGTATATTAATTATTTAGTAAAACGTTCATAGTAAATTTTATATTATTAAATGTAATATTAAATATGTTCACTTAATAAAATTGCTTCTGCCTTGATTGACAACACCTAATCGCAATGACTTTTTTTCATAAATTGGAAAATTAATGAAAATGATCTGTCAAGTACTACTTACAATCTTTTAATACATTATGAATAATTCTTACAATTTATAAATTAATGTATTAAAATTTGGTCTTGATAATTCAGTTCTTTGTTGTTGTTTTTATTTACAACTTATAGTAGCATTAACCTATTCGTCTTATTGGTTATTGTAGTTCATTAATTTAATCTTTCAGTTTAGCTCAATATCCTTACTCTGTTTGGTCTAGAATTCTTTAGATTTGTTTTCAGAAGACTTAAGAGTATTCACGTATAGCTTTATTAATTAAATCATAATTGTAAGAGTTTAGAAGATTAACCCATTTTTATCTCGATGTATTTTCATATATTTGTATATATATAGTATAATATTCCCGTAGAAATGTACTATGCTTACCTACGATTTTTGGGTCTATACTTTACAATAAACATTTATGATAAACAAAATTACAATTTAAAAAAATGAGAGTTAATTCTGCTTCCCTTTGGAAGCATATTTTCATTCTAAGTCTAATTTCTATATTTTAAATATTAGTGTACTAAAAGTTTAAAATTCTGATTTTAGCTGTTCTTCGTTAATTATAATAAAAAGGAAATCTTGCAGTACATTATTTAATTGTGCTTAACACAAATAGTGCCAAACATTCCTTCACTATAGTAGTTTTGCAAAGGAATTCCCGAATGGCACAATTACGTAATGTGTAAATGGACATTTGAATCGTCAATTTTAGTCGCAAAATGCTAAGATTTTTAGATGATGACACTATTTTCATAATTACATCCTAAATTAATTATAAATAAGTAAACCAGAGAAATTCGACAGAAATACATTTTTATAAAATAAAATATTAGATCATTGAATATAATAGAAATGGGCCCGACGTATTATTCCTATTTTTGAATTTCTTCAGAAGCAGATATAAATATTTTACCGTTATACATTTTTGATAGACAAAATTTTAATTATTATTTCAAGAAATAATTTATATTCAGAGATATAAATTTATATTTGTACCTAAAGAGGTTCCAAAAGGTACGATATGTCGAGACAATTTTTATTTTATTAATATTTTCTAAATTTTCATTAATTTAAATTATATTTATGACAAATGAGGATGTTTTATTCCTTTACATCCGAAATGTTTCATACAAATAAATAAACGACCTTCAGTCAGAATATTATGTTTAATAACAAAAAATAATTCGTCTTCTTTTAGGACATCTTCAGTTAGGAAAGTTTTAATATTCTTATATATAAATGAACATAAAATTTAGAGACGAGGTCTGTTGCCTTGATTGATGCAACCGAATGCTTCACAGAAAATCTAACATCTGTGTAATTAATGTATTAACTGATACTAAGGAACTAAATATTTGCTACAATCCCTTATTCTGAGGTCAAATTTGTTGGTTTTAGAATAATCTATCATTTTAAGTTCGTATTAGCTTTTCTTTTGATTTCTTGTTTCGCGGTGTCAATCTTGCGGCTCTTTCGATTTTATTTCACATGACAAAAGCAACAAGGTTTACATAAAAGTTGTGTGGTATTTATTTGGTCTCTTAATTTTGTCTTCTTTATATAATTAGTTTCCAATCTATTACAGACGTTTTTATATTTTCAAAAAACTGGTTGATTACCTGTAACACCTTTTGATAGTTTTATCATTAGCGACACATAACATTTAAGAAATAACTTTTCCTGTTTGAAGGTGAACACTGACGAACCTTTCTGGTAATAAAGACTAATAAAGAAACCTGCTCGCTGATTTTCGATATTTGTTAACTATTGTTTGCATCCTCTGTTATGGACGAGAAAAACGTATTTCTCTAGAGTTCCCATTGTATTAGTTTTGCATATGGACGAAAACAAATATTTTCTTTCGCTCCTACGAATCACCCTTGTAGGACAGAAACATAAAAACTTAATAGCTTGAACTTTTCCCAGAGTTCAAACTTGCTACTTTTTATTCGAAACCGCTTTCCGCTAACTTTTGTCTCTGGAAAGTGGCAGATTGTGCACGGCTTGTAAAGAATTCATTGGCCTCTGGCACGGAACTACGAGGCGATCATCGGACGTGAATGAATTCTCATGCAGATACTGAAATATTGTAACCGTTACGCATAACTAAATCTTTACAATAAAGTCTTTCTCGGTGTAAAGAATGAATTAAATCTGAGTTAAAATATATATGCACGACTTTTCGATGATGTTCACCGTCGGATGATGTCAGCCCGAGAAGATTTTATTAAATCTTGATAAATCATTTATCTGAATCTTCTTATTTCTACCTCGCAGATAATTGGAATAAATATTATCATTTTTTTTGTGCTTCCCAAATAGTCAACATTAGTGCGCAACAGCATTAAATAAATTGTACGCAAATTGCCGTTCATTTAAAATTTAAACTATTTGAAATGAACAAGTGACGAGCAGATTCCAAGCCCAAAAAAAAATTGCATGTTTATAGAGAGTAATTAAAATAAATTGACTCCATCGGATTATTTTCTTAGATTGAAAATATTTTAACATATGTTTGTTCCATTCGAATTATACATTACTATTCACAGGTCTACGTCAAAGACTAAATGTTGAAAATTGAAATGTCAGTTATGTATATACTTCATCAATAATTTTTCGATGAATTTAGCTATGTTTTTTTGCAAATTTTCGTCATTAAAAATTAAAATTTGAAGCTATGAGATGGCATACTTGTTGGCTAAATACACATTGGGATTTTAATTCTCTCAAATTTTGGTTCAAAAGGGGTTTCTTAAATTTTCTACAGCGGAATCAAAGTAAAGAGAAGAATACTATTTATTATTAATATAAACAATATTTCCATCGAGGATATGTTCCGCAAAAATTATTTCTCCTTTGTATATAAATAAAAAGGTTCATGAACCTCATCAGGTGAAGATAACACATTAGACTAAAATTTACAAAGGACATAAACCCAAATAAAATTAACAAAGAAGGAGCAGAAAGTCATACGTCATAAATACTGCCAATTCCTCTTGTATCACTTCGGAAGTTAATATTATATTTATTTAATTGAACCTCTATGATTTCAGAAAGTTATTATTTTTATTTTTACCCGGAACACTTAGGACAGCAGCAGGTGTATATAATACCGTCATAGGAATTTCGGTTATGATTTTTGTACGTCAGATTAACAAATACACACAATATTAAATTATTTTTTGTTAACTGTGTTGGTTGTTTTGAACATTAAGTAGGTGTTCCTTGTTGTCGGGACAGTTTCCTCATGGCTATAAAAAACTACATCATCTGAAATATATGGCCTCCGAAATTCGATTATGGAAATGTTATTATATAAGTACGTACTATGATATATTTAATAATTTTGATTGAAATGTCTCAATGAACAGAAATACGCTTCAGTTATGGAGGAACTTGGACTCTCATTTAATCTTTGTACGACTCTAATTCGTAAATACATAACGATTTCGTATTTTAAAATCTTGAGATAAAAATTTTATATAAAGTTTCTAAAAAAATCCTTATTTTCATATAATTATTTCTTCATTTGTTATTTAATCAACAAATCAAATTTATATTCTTTCCGTATAGGGAAACATTACTAAATATTTGATGTCAACAACGGGAAACTTTCATTGCAATCTTAGTGCCAATTTCAAAGATTTTGGATTTGTGACTTAGAATTAGTTTTTATGATGAACTGTAGTATGAACTTATTTTTATTGATAAAGATTTAAGAAGGTTAGGAGGAATCAAACCTGGTCGTTTTCCATTAACTTGTTCCATAAATATGATTTAATTTATTCTAAGACGCTGAAGTTTTCCATTGAGCAGCCGTAAGTATTTAATTTCCTTCACTGTTAATAGTCTTTTATAGATTCAAAAGTTTTGCTCGTTACACTCTTATTGAATTGTGAAATTGAAGATTATCAATGCGCAAATTGTGAGCTCTGTTGACATACATCGTCCATAATAAAATGTATTCTCGGACGTAAGTGCATACATTTTTCAATTAGGACGAATTAACCTTCTTTCGACGTACTGAATTCTTATTTTGTAACCAGGTCTACAACATGCTATACTTGTTATTATATTGCGCAATATTTATTGTCATGTATCTTTTGTGGTAAGGTTGCTTAATGAGACTCTCAATTTTTTTACAGAATTACTTGAAATATTATAATTTTTTATACAATTACTTGAATTTAGTGACACAAAATTAATTTTACTTACGAATTTATGATACCAAAATATTCAACAATTCATCCATATATACAAAGTGCGTACTGTAAAATAAGAAATATCTCAGGGAACGATAACTGCTATAATTGTAAAAGTCCTGGCCATATCACGATAAATTGTCCTAATAGAGATGCAATACTGAAGAATAATCTGACAGCAAATGACAATTATGACCAAATTCAGTGTAAAAACCCGGCACCCGCAACTCAAATAATTAACCCTCAAAAAACGGACATGGATAATTCACAACTAGCAAACAAAAAAGAACTGCATCTACGAGCTCGACAAGCCAAGCTGATAAGAAAGACGTCAGTAAACCTGAACATAAGACAAGCACTAAACAAAACAAAACAAAACATTCAGGATCATAAATATAAGGCGCTTAGTCAATCATTAGGTCCGCAAAAAATATTATATGAAGAAGAAACCAGTGCTCCACCTATTCTTTTGGAACAGTTTAAGACTCATACTAAATGCTACGGACTCAAAGATCCCAAAGACCATTATTAGAGATCACCAAATATCTTCTACATCATTCATAAATATATTGGACTCTTTTTACCCACACTTAAATGATAAAACGGCAAAAAGTATAATAAAAAGGCTCATAAATTTAGTCAAGAAACAAGAGAGTGATTCATATTCAGAAGCAGACGCCTCCTTCTAATAAAAACAGAATATGACTACAGTACAGTGGAATCTGCAACAGTCGCAGCTTCAAACAAGTTAATATAATGAATATTGTGAAAAAGGATTAAGAAATTCGAATTGTAAAATGTAAATGTAAGAAACCCACATTTTAAATGTATAATTATTTTTTCAAACTGTTCAATTGTATGTATATTATTGGAATTATTGTGAATCGGAGCATACTTATGTAAATAAGCACTATTTGTAATTTATTTATGGGCGCCAATCACCAAGTTGTTAACGCGACCATTATAAACCCTTAAGTAAAAAAAAGGAAAAACAGGGGATAAAACAGTCAGGGTTCAATAAAAAAGAAACAAGCATGAAAATGTCAATTAATTTTTTTAGAATTGCAATGAGAGACAACTGTGGAATTTGATAACGTAAACTTCAGCCGGAGTCATCAAGAAATAGCCGAACGGTGTCCTCTTACCTCCTAGACAAAATCCTCAGAGGACTTCCATCTCTTGTCCTACTCGATCTCCTCTTCCCCAATCGTCCAGTCAGTTATAGACGAACGGCTTCCTCTGAAAATTGGCCACATTCAGAGGTTATTTTGATCTGAAGCCCTGCAATCATTAAAAAGAACTATCTTGATGGACACAACAGCATATTTTTTTCTGTTAATAAAACAAAAATACAAACTTTTGAGTTTTGTCAACTGACGAGTGCAGTTGTGTCGCTCTAGGTTCTTCTGAGAACCTGGAGAAAGGGGCAAGGATCCCAGAGACGTTTTGCGACATTTATATTATCACTTCTTTTGTCTGTATTTGGCTATCTTTATTTTTATTAATTTTCAATCGGACGTAAATTTTTTCATTTCAATATTTTTTTCTGCAACACATCTTGAAGGCTGCGTCACAACATTTGCCTTCCACACGCACCTTGCAAAAATCAATCTCCTCTGTCTCATCAATTTTCCTCCTTGGAAACTACCACATCTGCGCTGACCCTTTTCAATCCATCGTGGTAGAGACAAAAAGAACTGTTCTTTCAAAGAATTCGTTCTTTTTCCACTGGTGATACTTTGTATTTTATGTTAAGGCCAATATGGAACATTTTATCGTCCAAAAAGTATAAATGAGGTAAACGAACACATCATACTTTTGGTTTTAAATTAATAACTCTTGACTTCTAAATATGTGTGAATCATTGTGAATCGAAATATATGGGAATTGGAAGCTCCTAAAATGTCGGAATTATCAGAATTTAATTCTTAGAATTTTATATTCAAATATTCGCTAAAATTATATCTCATTTCGATGGTGGCTGAACTTTTGCTTTTGGTTTGTCAACTGTAGTTTCGGTTTGAGCCGCTCTTGTGCTTTCTTGGCACCTTTAGTAAGAAACAAGGTTTCCTGAAACGTTGTGTGATATTTACATCATCACTTCTTTTGTCTGTATTTGACTATTTCATCTTATAATGAAAATAAAACGAGTTGCAATTACTATTAAAGTGATTAGTTACCTAAAAACGAAATAATACAGTAGCAGATTTTGACTGAATCTTTCATAAGATCAGATAGTGAACATGAATTCTAACTTATACTGTGACGTCATCTTCCCTCAAACGCATCTCTAATTTTGCAAATACAGTTTCAATAAAAAAAACATGGTTTTCTTCGGTGAAAGACTTAGTAATTTTTGGAAACAAGGGATATGGTTGCTTACCACATTATCTGCTGAAGAGGACGTCTGGTCATATAACGGCAAAGGACTGGTGTCCTTATTGACAATGATGATCATCATTATCGACATTGTAATACTGACGAAGAGTACGCAAACTAATGACATTGCCTTTCTTACAAACTTCATGCCATTTTTACATTGTAAATAAAAGTCCAACCAAATTTAGTATTCTTTTATTAAACCATCACCATGTATTACTTTTTAACAATAAGAAAGAAAATTAAAATTATAATCAAGGTTAAAATTAATTGAAATATATTGTAATGCCAATTAATTAAGACATTAATTGTGAAATTGAAAATCTAAATTGTTTTAGAAATCTATTCTTACGGCGGTACGGAGCATAGCGACAATGTGGCCAAGCATTGTTCCTTTGTCGGAAGGCGGAAGCGCCCTCAAATTGCGAGACGGGAGTTCAGTTGGCCGGAAGATATTGAGAAGTGCAGGTCGCATTAAGATATTGAGAAGTCGAGTTCGCATTAAGGTATTGTGAAGTACAGTTCGCAAGTTTTGACGATATAAAGTTTGCGGTGGGACGTCGTCGAATAATAACTGTTAATTGGAGAACGAAAGAGCAGGTCGCATTATGATATGGTGAAAACAGTTTGCAGAGAAATATTGAGAATTAGCATTCAACAGAGTTGATTGGTCCCTGAACATTTTTCTCAAGACAAAACATTCACTAGAGCATAACGACGAAACCTGCTAAGCACGAAACAGTTTTGTGCACACATCCGGGCAGAAGTAGCAGAAGTCAACCGAATGAGGACGAAGATGGATCATCCTAGTTCCTGATTTTTTTAAAAAATATTGATTTAGAATCTGTGGTTAGAAGCAGTGTAAAACCCGCAATAGTTTTTCGACAATTAAAGGTATCCTGGAATGCTGGGCAGACGTGAATAAAAATTTACAAAACAACTAATTATGTAAACCTGATTACAAGATAGCCGTTAGATTTCGTTTTCTTCTTATTGATTAAAATTTGTTAATTAGAGTCAATCTTTTTAGTTTAACTTCGTTCGCAATTAAATTTGTTCTAATTTGATTGACAAGAAACCTTTATTTTCCTTTAATTGTAATTGGTTGATAAGATTGTAAATATTATTGATTCGCCATATCAAACCCAGTGAAGACCCGGAGCTATATTTAAATTTGTATTTATTTGTGTTATTGCTAAAATAAATCTTTTGTTTGTTTGTAAAGTTGAATAATTTTTTATTTATTAAACGCCTCTCGTTTAATTATTACAATATACTAATTTATTCAATTATCATAAAAGCAAATACAATTTTTGCGTAATTAAAAAATATGGTGCGTCGCTCTGAAAATGTAGACAAAGATAACAGATGATCATATTCTTCTTCAGACTTCCTCAGATCCCACAGCAGTGATGTTGATCCTGAAGCAAGTGATTACTTCCTGGTTCTCTCCGTAAAAAATGACCACCGTTTGCAACTCTTCCTGATTGGGGAAACGAACAAAATAGTTAATAATAACTTTTATTTTTAAACAATTTTCTCTGTCACTGACAGAAGTAAACATTCACAATTAGAAATTATTATATGTTTAATGACTGATGTGAATATTAAAAAAAAATAGACTTTCCTTACAGACTATAATTACTGATAATATTTTTGAAACAAAAAATTGTTATACTTCGTCAAATAGAAGATGTAGATGAACTGAGGTTGGGTATCAAACATGAAAAAAAGGTTATTCGTTAATCTAGTCTGTAATCTAGGTAATAGTTTCTTTTAATAATTGGTTATTATTTAGACGGACTGACTAACTATTGTGAACGTCGACATTTTTGAGGATGGAAAATTTCTCTCAGATTAATAAAATTATTTAAATTGATTGCATACATTGTGGTAATATCATTGATCTTTTATTGGAAGCCTCACACTCTCCACCAAGAAATGAGAATGATTATGGATTTTTGAATTGTTTGTTTGGTACGATAATAAGTTAATTTATTTTTTCCAATTACTTCCAGTAATCAGTCTGAGTTAGGCCCCTAAGAATTTTTGTTCTAACCAAGACAAATAAACCAACTAATGCGGAACTTGTCTATATGCATTGAAACAGAGAATAAATTGATCAATCAGGTCAATATTTCTGTGTTGTTGGGAGAGCAAAGTTTTGAAGTGGACAAGTGCGGGTTTAAATAGAACGTTGTACCTGAATACTAATATTTGTAACTCTCATGAAATTAGTCAGCGACTGAGCCTAGTCGAAAAAGTATTGTAGGCGACATAAGTGCAACTTCAAGCAGTCGTGAGAAATTGAATTATTTTCCGGTTGCAGTTCATGGATTTTCAATAGTGTTTTATGATGCATAAATTGTAATCAAGCCAAAACAGACTCTAAAAATTATGATTTAATTAATGAAGCTATACGTGAATACTCATCACTCCTCTGAAAACAAAGATAATGAATTGTAGATCAAGCGGAGTAACGATATTAAGCTGAACTCAAATATATAGTTAACGAACTACGATAACAAAGAACTGAATTATCAAGACCAAATTTTAATAGATTGGTTTGCAAATTGGAAGAATTATGCATAATGTATTAAAAAATTGTAAATATTACTTGACAGATAAGTAATATTTACAATCTTTTAACTCGTGATCCATTAATTTATCAATTTATAAATCAGTCATTACGATTAGGTGTTGTCAATCAAGCCAGAAATAATTTTATTAAATTAATAGATTTAACAATGAACGTTTTACTAAATAATTAATATACAACTTTAGTCCCTAATTTTTGTGATCTTTTTCGTGTTGTAATAATCAATAATATTTAAATAAGATAATCTCTAACATGCTTCTAATCTTCATAATTAGAAATTTAATCAGAGTACAAGAATAATAGCCGGTTGTTGTAGTGATGTAAGATGAACTAAATTTCGTTTATATATTCTTTTAATTTGTTTAATATCTATTATCAAATTTAAATAATAATATTTAACAAACACCACGTGTCATCCCCGAATGGGATTTCTTCATGTGTACAATTAAAATTAAATTCAGTTGTCTAAAAAAATTTAAGGAAAACCAAATGTTACATACTTGATAATTGTAATAGAATTCAGTATAAATATAATTTATAGTGTTACATATAAATTTTTAAATAGAATTTAGTTTAACCCCGATGAAGGTCCAAATTAGGACCGAAATATGTAGCAGCTGTGGAAATGGGTCTAAGATTAAACCATTTAAAAACCAAGTATGTGTTGTCAGCACAGACCAAGACAATAAGAAATTGTAATTTTTCCAGTTAAATGGACACAAGTATGTAATAATTAGTGCAAATATAAAAAAATAACCCCTTACAGCCCCGAAAAAACTTTTCGATCTGTAAGAGCTTTTTTTTTCTAATTTCTGCTATATATATATATATATATATATATATATATATATATATATTGTAATAATTCTTCGGGTGGCGTTCAAATAAAATATTATATTTTAACAACAAACAAATTTATTTATCATCAACTGAACAATTATACAATTTAAAACGTATCTGAAGGTCTCTACTGGGTTTGATAACGGCAAATCATTCAAAATAATTAAAGAACACAAAAATTAAATTAAAAAGGTTAAGATTTTACTCATCAATTAACAAAGACGAAATTTACTTGTCGACGAACTTAACCTACAAAGAAGGATTCTAATTTACAAATCTTTTATTAATAAGAAATGAACGATATCTGACATCTATCTTTTAATCCGGTTTACTTCATTAATTGTTTTCTATTGTTACTTACGGCTGCCCAGGATACTTTTGACTTACGAAGCACTATAACGGGGTTTTTGCACAGCTTCTACTTAAACTCACAGATTCTAATTAATATTTTGGATTTAAATCAGGAACCAGGAACCTCTTCTTCGTCTCTCCCTCGGTAGACCTCTGCTAATCTCCACTGCCGGCTACGTCCACAAATTGGTTGGTGTTTAGCAGGTTTCGTAGTTGTGCCTTACATTCCCGCTCTCGCCTTTCGCTTTAGTCCTCGTCTCTCGGTACGTTTTTGATCTCCAATTTTAAAAAAAGTTCTGTCCTTGACCGGTCCTTCTAGCCAACTCAATGCGAACTGATCCTCAATATTTTAATGCGATCTCACTTGACCAAACCTTCCACCCAACTTAATGTGAACTGGATCCTCAATATTTTAATGCGGTCTGCATCTGACCAAATAATAAGGCGAACTGCTTTCTCGTCACGCAATTTTGAGCGCGCTTTCCTTCTTCCAACAAAGAAAACAATACTCTCCTTCATTGATGCTCTGTTATGTGTTCGGTACCGCCGTCAAGAATGTTTCTCTATTTCAGATTATCAATTACACAATTAATGTATTTATTAATTGGCATTACTATATATATATATATATATATAATATATATATATATATATATATATATATGTGTGTGTGTGTGTATGTGTGTGGTGTGTGTGTGTGTATAAAAAATTTGAAGCGAGTAGAAAACTCCTCTCCCACTATTGGAAGAGCGTAGGACAAGTACCAAAAGCCCGACCTACTTGACGCAGGTTTTTATGCGTTTTCCCCGCATCAACAAGAGTGCCAGCTGGTAACCGAAATTACTTCTAACTGTGTTCAGATCACGTGTTGTTACAATTCTTTTCCCTGACAATATTTCCGGTTGTTTCTAGTTAACAATTTATGGTCCTCCGGATTCGGATTCAAAATATTGGTAGCAGTTCTATATTGTGCTTCGGCGCTTACAAAGTTATGACTTGTAAGTGTTACAACGGTTTTTGCGTTCAATCAACAAGACAAAAGTCCTACCCTTAGTCCTGTAATGAATGATACAGTAAAGCAAGTTATTTCGGAAAGCGAAAGACGTTTGTTTGGTTAGTATGTGGTGCTATTGGATGCGGAAGATGGCCTGCGTCCCTTTTGGGACAGAGGAAGAGCGACATAATGAACCCGCGGTCAAGAAGGAACTCAGAAGGGCGACTGACAGCATTGAGTGACCACCGAGATTATTAGGTTAGCAGGAACCAGAAAATCGTGGTATAGCAAATTATGACTTTTCTTCAGAGACATTGACCGTCGGAAAGACTAATGAAGTGCTAACGATAAGGTGCAAAGAAAGGTACTGAAAATAAGATATTGACCTGTAAATAATAATGGTGAAATAATGAAGAATTGAAAATATATACAATAATCCATATATAGTGGCTGACATCAAATGCACTAGATTGAGGTGACTGGGGCATGTTGTAATAAGGTAGAGCAACGAAGAAAATTTACACAAGAAGAATCTGGAACGACGACCAAGGTTGTGATGGTTGGATTACGTTGAGAAGGATATCAGTATAATGGGAATAAAGAGATCGAGAACAAAGGCAGAGAACAGAGACTAATAGGTAAATATTCTGTAAGAGTCAAGGGTCCTTCAAGGGCTGCAACGCATTGAAAGGAATTAAATTATGATCTGAAGTATGTATCTGTCTATTTTATTATTTTAATTTAAACTGTACATACGTGAAGTAATAACGCACTTGCTTGCAACAAGCGCCTTTGATATGGCACTCACTAGATAGTACACAAAGTACCAGCGGGCTCTTGTTGGTCCCCCTAACACCGCCCATTTACTTAACACAAAAAGGTGCATTTCTCGCATATAGCAGATTCAACTTCTAAAATATAACCCATTCAATTAACGTGACGAGGGAATGCTGCGTCCCCACAGTAAACTCTTCTCCCGCTATCGGAAGGGCGTGGGACTAGTACCCAATGCCCGACCAACATGCTGCAGGTTTTGCTACGGTTTTCCCTGCATTACGTTTAGGCGAATGCCGGGTAGGATCCTTGCAATATAGCCCGGGTCTCCAGTTAACCCGTGGCTACCTTCCTCTACCCTTCCGCATCCCCCCTTTCAAATCTCTTCCTATGCTATTAAAGGGGAGTTGCCACTATGTGGATTACCCTCATGTAGCCTGTTACCCTAAAAAAAAAAGACCAGGACGCCTAGTCTCACTAGGCTACGTTTGTAGTGTTCTAAACCTTGCATCAGCAAGGACGGCGGGTGACGCACATTGAGGGTGGGGTCTTCGATCACACACTTAGCGAGTAGATGAACTTACCGTTTTATTTCCAGGAATAACTGTAATGTTTCTGCTGTAAGTGAACGATTCTGATACAGTTAGCGGACAATCGCCAGATGTCAGTCTGATGCAACCGTCTTCCGAAATTGGGAACGAAGCTGACACATCATCTTCATAATAGATATTCAGTTGTAACGAAATACTAGAAGAGTCCACACCTGTAAGAACAAAGTCAACTTCTTCAAATAAAATATAATTTCAAATGTGACATAAAGATTCTCTAAAAATTGTGAAAAACAACAATCATCGTTTTATAAAAATAATTTGTCCTTACGACTTGGTACAATGGTAAATATGGAAAAATGAATTCTGAATCTGCTGCTATACACTTGATATATATTACACATAATTGAAATTAGAATAATGTAGTACACGTAAATCGTTTACTATTGTCGGCGCTGAAAAGTTTAAGATCAAGCCCAAGAAGCTGACTTTGCAGCAACACATTCCTCCTCCTGCGGTGTTGGCATATTGTGCAACCGTTTTATATGCAGTTAACACTGCCACTCTTGCCTGTTATTTGACTGAATGTTTGGCAACGTAGCGGGTAGAGTTTGTAAACCTGATATTATATTTGCGTGACCATAGATAGCGAGCAAGATCAGCTTCAGAGGAACCCTTGAGTGAAACGACGACGCTTACTGAAGTTCATCAGTTGGGAACGAGGAGGGAGTATCTGCGCTCAAAGACACTAAGTTGAACCGCCCTCAAACATGACGCTTACTATAGTGACCTGGTCGTTGCGTGGTGGACTTTTTTCGATCACACACATAGTAGCTGAACTTGCCAACAACAAGTGTATATTTACGTTAGCCAAGTACAACTTGTGTGTAGGTGTATTGTCCTGAGCCGTTATTGTCGTCGGTTCTGATGATCGGTTAGCAAGTGCCAGGCGAGTTTAGGTCCTTCTGTAGTCGAGACTGCGTTACCGGCAAATACAAGAACGATGGCGGCGTGGTATTCTAGAAACTTTAGCAAATAGGATCACGGCGGAGTTCTATGCCTCGCAGACGAATGAACTGACACATTAGTCGAATACGGGTACTTGTAAGGATTGCCGATAGTTATTTATACTCAGGTTTTTGAAAACATTTGATGAATGTATTTAATAAGGTATTGAAAAAAGGGAAAATAGCGAGTCTGCAAGGTCATTAAACATTGGAATGACTCGCGATCCGTATGAACATACAAACTTAGATAAAGAGACAACGAATTTTTAACGTAATATATTGAAATTAAAATACATGCATAAATAATTTGTCTTTCCTGAATATGTAAATTACCGCATGGAAAAAGTTACCTTAAATTGGTAGATATTATTTGTTGTGATCAAATTGGAACGTTAAAAGGTCTCGTGGAAATTATTTTTAAATATTACTTTATCTTGCGCACTGACGACAAGAGACAAGGTGGAAATGTTGTTAGAAAGAAGCGAAAAAGTTTTAAAGTCCTGAGTCCATTTACGGCGTTCAGTATATGGCTTAAACGCCAAATGGCTCAAAAACAGATTTTCGGCTAGAAAAGTAAAAGGAGGATCTTTCCTTTTTTTGGCTGGTGGTCGTTGTAAGCTCACGTTTTGTTAGGGATGGCGTCCAGATTCAAAGATTCGCATACTTAAAAAATTATTTCGATGTATAGAGATAGAAAAGTGGTAGATAGATAGTTAGGGAAAGGGAGGGAGGGAGAGAAATAATAGGAGTTTTTTAATCGAATCACGTAATTCTTTGAAACGGGAAACGGGAAAGAGAGGCATTTGAACAGGAAATTGTCTGATGAATTCCAGAAATTCGAACTCTCGAAATTCATCGGCAGTTGGATGGCGGAACAGACAAGTCTGAACGAATCCCTTAGGAAAACCACCTGAAAGGAGGTTAGCCCTAAACCAGTAATAGTTTCAAGTAGCCTTCTTCTGTCCCAGAATGACAAAGTATCCACCGTCCAACAGACGTCAAAATACAGTTCTGCCTGATATAGAAATTGAATGTTTGAAACAATTAAATTTTATCATAAATGCATTATTGCACATATGTAGATGATTCCTTTTGCTTTATTTTTCCCATGGATAATGTTACACAAATGTTAAACACTTTCAATTATTATTATCCATAATTAATTTTCACACATGAACCTGAAATTAATCAACCATTAAATTCCCTCAATGTTAGCGTCATAAATTAGCAACAATATATACATTTTGTTAAGAAGCAACTTACTGTGGTCGGATACTTAATTTCGATTTTTGAAAATTTGATAAAAATCAAACTTCCTATAAAAAGACACAACTTATTTGGTAAAACCATTCTTCTTTCTTTTCCCCAATTAGACGTACATTCGTTGTTTTCCCAGTAGCGAAATTGATTGAATTTATTATTACTTTATTTTGATAGTACGAGCACTCGTACATTATAATTTCGGTTATAAAATGTCTAAGATTCAAGTGCATTTTATAAATTTAATATACAGATAATTTTTGGAATAAACTGTCTGTTAAATTTGTAAAATAAAACGGCATTTTTTTAAATAGATATTTAATTTAAATTAATTATGACAATACTTTGCAACTCTGTGATGTCATCTCACTGTAACTGTCTCAACACTTCCGCATTCCCCCTTTAAAATCTCTTCCTTGCTATTAAAGGAGAGCTGCTACCACGTGGATTACCTGTTACTCAAAAACCAAAAAGTGTAATTATAGCTAATTGGCGTGTCATCTTTATTGACTCGTATAACTTGTGTGTATCAAAGTCAGTCCACTATAACATTCTACGGTTGTGAAACGAATATCCATTTTCAATTTTTCCTACCACAAACCTTTACTCAGAATTACCGACTCAGACCATAGATTCGTAAGGCAAATAGTAAGGCAAGCATCTCCGTAACACCGAATACGACTGAATGCTAAAATAACAGTCACGAGTCAGAGTCTTTTGGTATTAGTTAATAAGTTTCCCTATATTATATTCTAATTATTAGTGTTTTTTGACCTGAGACTGCATCGGTTGAGAAACTGTACGTTTCGCCTTTGATGAAGGAGCAGTTATTTGTTTCGCACCCTGGGATGTCGAGCGCTACGGGACCTGGAAAGTTACCGCCATTATCGTCTGGACCTGGAATTTGAAATAAATTTCAATCATTGGTTAAAAATAATAACCATGCTAATGGTGGCTAAATGGATTCTACCTTACAACAGAAATGATTAAAATCGCAGAAACGTTCTGTTATACGTAAAAAATTGACCAGATTCATTTATTAAATATCTTCGCAATTATATTTTTAGGGTTGAATTTATTAAGGCATTTAGCGATTTATGATACATAAATTTGTTGTACAAGTCGAGTAAGAAGAAGAGTGGTCAATATTGCCAACAACATAGGAAATAAAGCTTGCTGTTAGCAGCAATGGAGATATGAAATAGAAGTGGACGCTCACCGAGACACTACGAAATATGTAAGCAATGTGCCGAAGAACTAGATTGTAGACGAGGCACCACGGCGAAATCCGCCCCTTGGGGAAGTAATGGCTGACGGCGCGGGGCGGAGGTTCCGCACGGAGGCGTAATTGCGTTCAGGGAGGTGGTTTTTAGAAGGGTAAAAATCCAACACACTGTGCTCAACGCCGTCTTTATGAAGATTCTCCCCTACCCTCAAGGAAAACATACACAGAGAGATATTTCGAGTGAAATGAGAAACATGGACGATTGAAACGGCTGTTAAGAGAATACTGGAGGATTTAAAGTACTGTGTAGCATAGTATTGGAATCATAGTAGTAAGCTATGGACTAGAAGGTCTCATAGATAATCCATAAAACAAAGAGCGATTAATCAAACTCATTAGAAAATAGAAGGATGTAACGACTTTGTAAATCAGAACTACTGAATGGTAGCGGCAAACCGCGGGTTGGAAACGTTGAAATCTTAAATAGAAACAGCAATTATTTTATTACACTTTCAGATTTTGCATAAAAAGTTTGTAAGTTTTGTCCAAAACTTTATTTCGTATTCGCAAAAATGGAGTGGGGTTACAGACCTTTGCAGATTGTAATATTTCTGGAAGTATTGGAAATGAATAAGGTATGTAAAGAGAATGCAATATTTGGGATAAAAATTTCGTAATATATCCCCAAAATCGTAATGTGCAATGCAAATTTTGATGTACTAAAAACACTTCTCCACAAAGGTTTTTATATTTAGCGCCACTCAAAACAATATTAAAGTACGCATATTTTAGTATTGCCCTCTAAAATGTCACCGAAATATGACCATTTTCTTAGGTTTGAATTGCTCTTCCATTTTTGTCTACTACAGCACCATCTGTCGCGAATCCTAAGGAATTTTTTTGGACAAAACCTAGATACTTTTTCGAACTCAACTTGCATGAGTAACATTCCATCCAGTGAAAAATTTGTTATATCTTTGGAAACTGCTAACTGATTTTTACACCTCTTCTTATCCAAATTAAATTGAACAAGGTCATTAACAGCTTAAGTTTATTTAATAAATTTAATTTCTTTTGTTGTTAATATCGTACACGAAGAGGGTAAAAACGTTGTAGTCCTTTTATTGTATTCTTATGAGAAGTAATTCTCTAATTTGATTGTATTAAATTCAAATTAATCTTACTTAATTGGCTGATTTTTTAATTGTATTTAAACTTAATGTAAAATGTATTGTAATGTTCAAAAAAGATGACGAATAATTTTGCCCCACGTTGAAGGCGTCATTTATGTAATGAATAACATGTTAGGGTGAATTAAAAGAAATGTTTAATAAAATTATTAGTATTTAAAGTTTCTTTTATTTCTTAAAAATGCACATTATTAGCCCTATCTTTGTCCGCCTGTCTTTGATCAAAATTTACAAAACTTTACTTTAATTACTTACAATTTATGTTGTTCTAGCGAATACACATCGATATTTACAATCCAATATGTTGAAAATCTCTTAATCTCTCCACTGGATTTGATAATTAGAACACAATCAATGTATAATCTGACTATTAACAATTCAAAATATAAAAAAATTAACCTAAAACAATATGAAAATAAGTGGAAAGAAAATTGAACGAAATGAACTCTGAACGAAATCTGATTCTATCCTTTTAATTATCGTTTACAAATTTATCAAAGTTTTGCTTACTGACGGATCGTATGTCTGGTACCAGATCTCTCTCTTGTGTCTTGATAACTAACACACTAAAAAGACTTTTTAGTTACACTGACTCTACTTCATTGCAATTTTAATACACACGCTAGAATTTCTCGTCCTCAGCTATCTAGAACCTCGGATGAGCCGCCCCCTCTGGTCTGCTAGTGGTTGTCGGTCTCTCAATGCGAAAATTGTTCCATTATCATGAAGCAACCTTTTGCTTTCCCTTTTGCAGATTGTTATGAAAATCTCTCTGTACAAATATTTGCTTGCTTCCATACAGGATCTCGCGATTTGCAATTTATAATTGCAGACTTTACTGTTTGATGCTCTGAACTGTATTATATCTCTCGTACACAGATTTTAGCCTCCTTCACATATCATTGCCGATTCCAGACTGAATTCCTCGTATGCAGATTTTAGACTTTTTGTTTGATGCTCTCTCGACCCAGGCTCCGTGCAGACTAAGTTCATTTCGCGCGCGCATTCCCATTTCAGCTTTTCGAGAAAGGAAAAGAAATCGCCGCCATTGTTGTCTTTGATAGATAATACCACCACAATTCAATTTTTATCCGCTACAATTTAATTTTATTAAAAACAATTAATGGCCTAATTAATTGGCATTACAGTATATTAATTGATGCAAAATCTGATTCTACTATTAAAAGTTTGGATTTCCGTTTACGTTTACCCACCCCCATTGAAGGAGGCCGAGTACTGACATTTCCACCCTTTAATTATTCGCAACAAATTATTCAACGCATGTTTTACCAATTTTCCATCCCGAGAGCATTCCGAACTTTTTAACGCACTTTGTTTATTATCTTATAATATAGAGAAGCTTTTTTATGTAGAATTGTATCATTAAATTTATGAGATTCACTTAAAGTGAAAAAACGTTCTGTCTTAACAATACGAATATTTATTTATTTATTACGGCAGAAGGATTTCAAAGGCGGTAAAAAATATGTGAAGGGAGGTACAGAATAAAATACGACGAAATCGAGGTCCCGTCTATGTTGCAGTATTAAAGAATGAAAAAAGAAAGTTAGACATTGTTTGAAAGTTTTTAAAGTGTGTGCCAATTGTCAAATACACGGATGCACAATTCATAGTTAACTTAGCAGAAATTTGATAATTAATTGAGCTGTTACCTTGGTAGCCATGAATGTTAAAAAATTAATATTTATATATTTCAAATTGTATTTAAGGCTATATAGCATTCACTTCTACATTTTTTGAAAACCGTATTTTGATCACATCTTAGCTTTAAAGCCCGAATCAAAAGTTGTCACATTATTGTAAATAATTGTAAAATAATCAATCATTGATTTCCATTGAAAGATACAACTATTTTATACAAAGAAATCGAGAAAAGATTAAAATTAATAATAGACCAGATTGTGTTTATAAATGTTGATAAAGATTAAATTATCCATGATACGAATGAATGGGGTGAAATTGGCATTCACAATGTTGGTATTATGAACAAAATAATTATAATCATTTCTGTACTTTTTACAAATTGTAAGTTTTTAATTATATGTTTTCTGAAGTATATGTAGGATGAGTATGACCCAGAGTGTCGAACTAAATATAATAAACGACTTTATTTGTGACTGTAGTATTCGATTTTCGGAATTATTTAGATTATAACTACGAGTCTATATGTCTATATTGTACATCGATAACTTACACAGAGAAAACGGTGTGGAAACCACAAACTCGGCGAAAAGAAGGCTGCAGACTATTCGGGCCAACATCTCTATTCAGTGTGGTACAGTCAACTCCTATCCTGCTTTCTTAAATACAAGAGTCGCGTCAAGCCAATTACGCCATAGCCGCGTGCTTATATACTGGAAATGAGATATTACAAATGGCTTAATTCACTTTGACACGAACTTCGAAGTAAATAGTGCCGTATCTGCTGTAATTGCACGATAATTGTAAAATAGCGATATTTATACCATAAACAATAATACCTTCTTAGATTGCATTTTAAAAATGTTGGGACTTCCCCAAAAGTATTATAAATGAATATAGCCTTTGGAGCTGAAGATTAGCAATTCCACTGCTCGAATATATAATTATATATTATATTAGACTTGCTGGAAGTAAACGATTTACAGACGCTCATAAGCGTTGCATATCATTCAATGCAAAGTTTTTCTGGCTTGGCAGGCAGAATAAACTAGTAGGAAGTCTTACACGATAAGTGAACTGTGACAAATATAATCAGTATTAAAATGAAAATATAATACATTCATTTTAAAATATAATAATGAGATAAAATAGTCGAATGACAGGCATAAAGTTTCTGGAAACGTTTCCAGAAACGTTGTGTGATGTTCGTATCATGACTTTATTTTGTTTATTCTTAGATTTAAGCAGAGCGTTCGACAAGGTTTGGCCACGCTGGCTTATCAGACAAGATCTGCAAGTTCTGGTCCACATCATACTTTAGCGTCCTAAAGTCCTACTTGAAAGACAGGAAATTAAAAACGAGCGTCAATGAATATGTGTCTGGCACTAAACCTATCAAGTCTGAAGTACGCAGGGTCCCTTCCACTTCCGATTTCCCAGTAAATTTCCTGACGAAACATCAAATGGCAAATTCAGATCAACAAAGATAAATATATGCAAACTAACTTCATCCTGCGAAAAGACCTTGTGTCCACCTTTTTATCTAACTGGCATACAATTACTTACATAATCTAGTTAAAAACAGCTAGGGATGCACTTAGGGAACACCCAACACATTTTAGTTAAAACCCTAAGCAGATAGCTTAAAAAAATCAAGGAAATGGTAGATAAAAATAAAAATATATTTTCGTAATGGCGACGAGTGCTTCAGAATCGATTATGTGCTTCTTTATATAGAGGACTCTGTATGGTTCATTGCCCATGACGTAAATATTATACAAATAAACTCTTTACTTATGAAATCATCCTTAAACCAATATAGGTTTATGTTATTGAACTCGGTGGTTGTACGACGAAGTCTAATAAGTCTAATAAAGAGAAACCAATCAAAATTAGTAAGTATGTTCCATGTTTTGTCTCTACCGCGAAACTTAATGAGAATTGAAAGTAACTTACGCTAAAGATGTCATAACTGAAAGAAGTGATAATCACCACACAAAACTATAAATAAAGCTCACCAACACACTCAGGTGGTTGTCTTATACACAAGAGGGATTGACGTAAATGGCCAAGTGGCCTAGAGAATATCTACAAAGGACATTTCACTGGAGAAGACCTCTTCACGTCAAAGCAAAACTTCTTACTTCATTAGCTTATAAAATTATTTTGTAAAAACTAAAAACCATTTAGTAATAAATATATATTTTGTGATAATTTTTCTACTAAAACAAACTTCTGAACATTAATTTTATTGAATGACGTGTCTCGCGTCCACCTTCCAGAAAACTCATGAAAATGTGTAGAAATTGTAATTAAATCCCCGGGATTGAAATAGACATCTTTCTTACCGAATTACAAAAAAAAAATCGAATTATCAGATGAAGAATAGAAAGGAAAAATCAAACAACTAAATAACAAATATGAATGCTGCTATCCCATATATGGATAAAAAAGTGACACCTCCACTAGTTGCGCTTTCTATTCCGCGATTTATTCAACCGAGTCATTTCTCAACCACTTCACTCCAATCCAATCGGCTGAAATGTTTGTCATAATTTAGGCAATGAAACATACATAGAGTCCTTTAAAAAAATAAAGCAAATGATCTATTCTGATTATCTCAGAACCTTAATGCAACATGTTAACATCAACACAAGAAAATGGTGTACTTTGCGTATTTTCATTCCCGTACGCGTTATGGCTTTGCAAATTGGGGCAATTGCTCCAGGAACATTGAAATATTCCAGTTGCAAAAGCGTCCCATTAAAACACTTTCTAATACGGATAATAAATCCAGTTGTAAACCGTTTTTCTAAAGTCAGCGAATATTAACTCTTCATAGCGTGTTTATTCACTAAACTTTAAAGTTTGTTAAGTGGGACCTGAGTCTTTTTCAAACGAATGGCGAGTCTCACGACTAGAAATCGCTCAGCTATAAGATATTTGCTCTCTACTAAAGAAGTTTCAGGATAGCTTTATACAATAGTCTTCCTCCAGATTTAAAGAACAATAATAACTAGAAGAGATTTTGGATTTAATGTAAAAATATTCTACTTTTTTTTAATCAGTTTTTTCGATCGTTCACTTAATAATTAATTATTTTTGGTAATACTGCAAAAGTGGTGAATTAGTTGCTCATAAAACAACTTATTTCATCCCCATATTATAGGGATGAAACGTTGTATATTAATTATTTAGTAAAACGTTCATAGTAAATTTTATATTATTAAATCTGTTCACTTAATAAAATTGCTTCTGCCTTGATTGACAACACCTAATCGCAATGACTTTTTTTTATAAATTGGTAAATTAATGAACCACGAGTTAAAAGATTGCAAATATTACTCATCTGTCAAGTAGTATTTACAATCTTTTAATGCATTATGCATAATTCTTCCAATTTATAAATTAATGTATTAAAATTTGGTCTTGATAATTCAGTTCTTTTTTGATGTTTTTATTTACAATTTATAGTAGCATTAACCTATTCGTCTTATTGGTTATTGCAGTTAATTTAATCTTTCAGTTTAGCTCAATATCCTTACTCTTTTTGATCTAGAATTCATTATATTTGTTTTCAGAAGACTTATGAGTATTCACGTATAGCTTCATTAATTAAATCATAATTGTAAGAGTTTAGAAGATTAACCCATTTTTATCTCGATGTATTTTCATATATTTGTATATATATATAGTATAATATTCCCGTAGAAATGTACTATGCTTACCTACGATTTTTGGGTCTATACTTTACAATAAACATTTATGATAAACAAAATTACAATTTAAAAAATGAGAGTTAATTCTGCTTCCCTTTGGAGCATATTTTCATTCTAAGTATAATTTCTATATTTGAAATATTAGTGTACTAAAAGTTTAAAATTCTGATTTTAGCTGTTCTTCAGCAATTATAATAAAAAGGAAATCTTGCAGCACATGATTTAATTGTGCTTAACACAAATAGTGCCAAACATTCCTTCACTATAGTAGTTTCGCAAAGGAATTCCCGAATGGCACAATTACGTAACGTGTAAATTGTCATTTGAATCGTCAATTTTAGTCGCAAAATGCTAAGATTTTTAGATGATGTCACTATGTTCAGAACTACATCCTAAATTAATTATAAATAAGTAAACCAGAGAAATTCGACAGAAATACATTTTTATAAAATAAAATATTAGATCATTGAATATAATAGAAATGGGCCCGACGTATTTTTCCTTTTTTTGAACTTCTTCAGAAGCAAATATAAATATTTTACCGTTATACATTTTTGATCGACAAAATTTTAAGTATTATTTCAAGAAATAATTTATATTCAGAGATATAAATTTATATTTGTACCTAAAGAGGTTCCAAAAAGGAACGATATGTCGAGACAATTTTTATTTTATTAATATTTTCTAAATTTTCATGAATTTAAATTATATTTATGACAAGTGAGGATGTTTTATTTTTCCTTTACATCCGAAATGTTTCATACAAATAAATAAACGACCTTCAGTCAGAATATTATGTTTAATAACAAAAAATAATTCGTCTTCTTTTAGGACATCTTCAGTTAGGAAAGTTTTAATATTCTTATATATAAATAAACATAAAATTTAGAGACGAGGTCTGTTGCCTTAATTGATGCAACCGAAATGCTTCATAGAAAATCTAACATCTGTGCAATTAATGTATTAACTAATACTAATGAACTAAAAATTAGCTACAATTCCTTAATCTGAGGCCAAATTTGTTGGTTTTATAATAATCTATCATTTTAAGTTCGTATTAGCTTTTCTTTTGATTTCTTGTTCGCGGTGTCAATCTTGCGGCTCTTTCGATTTCGTTTCACATGACAAAAGCAACAAGGTTTACATAAAAGTTGTGTGGTATTTATTTGTTCTCTTAATTTTGTCTTCTTTATATAATTAGTTTCCAATCTATTACAGACGTTTTTATATTTTCAAAAAACTTGTGGATTACCTGTAACACCTTTTGATAGTTTTATCATTAGCGATACATAACATTTAAGAAATGACTTTTCCTGTTTGAAGGTGAACACGGACGAACACTCTAGCGCACACAAACACGTCCGAACGGGTCAGCTGTCGGACGTGAACAGGCTAAATGTTGAAAAATGAAATGTCAGTTATGTATATACTTCATCAATAATTTTTCGATGAATTTAGCTATGTTTTTTTGCAAATTTTCATCATTAAAAATTAAAATTTGAAGCTATGAGATGGCATACTTGTTGGCTAAATACACATTGGGATTTTAATTCTCTCTAATTTTGGTTCGAAAGGAGCTTCTTAAATTTTCTATAGCGGAATCAAAGTAAAGAGAAGAATACTATTTATTATTAATATAAACAGTAATAGTAGGAATAATACTAAACAATATTTCCATCGAGGATTTGTTCTGAAAAAATTATTTCTCCTTTGTATATAAATAAAAAGGTTCGTGAACCTCATCAGGTGAAGATAACACATTAGACTAAAATTTACAAAGAACATAAACCCAAATAAAATTAATAAAGAAGGAGCAGAAAGTCATACGTCATAAATACTGCCAATGCCTCGTGTATCACTTCGGAAGTTAATATGATATTTATTTAATTGAACCTCTATGATTACAGAAAGTTATTCTAGCATCACACTTACACTTGTTATCGACAAACTTAGTATAATCAAATCAAAAGTGTGGTTGTTCAACGTAGATTGTTTATCATCTGTTTATAATTCACCGTGTGCTGTATAATCTTAGTTTTTACTTGTGGAAACGCCGTGTACTATTTCTTAATGTATGAATTTATCTTTTAGATCATATATATATATATATATATATATATATATATATATATATATACACGACTGTAATATTATTTATTTAAAAAATCACCTGAGTTATCACAAAAACTATTTAGTGCTGTTATTTAATTCTCAAATATGTATTGTAAACATTTAACAAAATTTCAGTTCAGTTAACTTTTGTAACGTTGGTGGCAGCTGAGGGCTTGGACGCGCATGCGCAGTTGCAACTCAGGCACCGTTTGCGGAGTGTTAAGCTCAAAACGAAAAAGTTATGTGTTCTGTGCCTTCTAACGTGGTCGTAAGCAGTTTTTTTTAGAGTATGAAACGTATTAACGCCATGCTATATCTAAAGGGTGACGTCTACTAATTCTAATTTATAAGGCGACCAAATTATCTGAATCTTCACTTTGCGGTTGTCTATTTCTTAAATTTAAATCATATCATAGAACCAAATTTGATATTTATTAAACCAAAGTTCAATATCAAACTTACTATCATGTGATATTATTACAATTAACCCACAGAACAAAGGAAAATAATTTTACTCTGCAAAAGTTGGTATTACATCCGGAGCGCAATAACCTGCGATATAAATATCTATAGTTTCCGAGGCGTTTTTATTGCGCCATGACTACGTTTATGTACTAGAACATTCTTCCCAACTCGACTATCTGTTTATGATCAACAGTAATGCAAGTATGTAAGCTAATAAATTGGTCTCAATTGAAAATTAGTCACTTAAAGGGAATTATCGGTCAGTGTGTTAGGAAGACACGGTTTTACGTTGAAATTGCTTAAAAGAACGCATTACGAGTTTCACAAGAGATCATTTTGCTAGTATATATAGTAAAAATGGAAGCAAGGTACTTTGAGTGTTAGTTATTTTTTTAGACAAATATAATGATAGAAAAAAGACAGATAGGAAATAGTGACGTCCCATAAGTGAAGAACTGCGAAAGTATAATCGCGGCAAACACCTTTATGCACTCTTTAAATAAAAATCCGTCATTGCGATCCAAGAAATATGTATTGACCTCGGTCATATCCATTTTTAACTTCATATTCGGTTCTTATAATTGGAAACTACTTATCAATCATAACGTCCTTGTTCAGAAATCTTTCAACCCCGTAAATAGCAAGAGAATTTAAATTAAACTGTATCAGATTTTTGAAGTTTTGTAATAGGGATTTTTTTTAGTATAAAAACACGTAGAAAGTGTTTAATGGTAGAGGAAAATAATACTTTTGCAGGTAAGTTTAGTATAATTCTAAATATACAAAGCATTTATTAGCTAGACTGACTTGTTTTGAATATAATATGCTGGTAATAAAGTGAAAGTGCCCACTCAAACATATTACAGCGCTTTTAAACACTTAATAGTTCTGTTCTATATAGAACTCGACTGGGGTGTGGCACAATTTTCTTCTAGTTAACTAATACAGGATCAGACGGCTTAAATTTTTTAAATGTAGATCATACATAGTATACTGATAAGTATTGCGTGAAAAAAAATAGGTAAGTGAAATTCGTGTCGGCTGAAAAAATTATCTGCCGAATATCTGTTTTTAACTTTTGATATTCGTTTTAATAGTTTGAGAAATTTCCTGCCAGTATTGGCGGATCGTTGTTTGATTGGCCAATCGTTTGTCTCTTTTAGTTGTCACTCATGACATCAATGCCTTTCTCGTTGTTTTAACTGACAACTGAAGTCAACTGAATCTATTTTCATACCCATTTTTTTTTCTTTTGACACACTATGAATTTCTTCTTCCGTTTCTTTTAAAATAGCTATTGCAATAAGCTTTATTAGCTTATTTACTTTGTTGTATTGCCTATTGTTCATCTTCGAAATACACTAATTACTAGACTGTAAGATACAGAAAAATTTCGACAGTCGTTCCACCATCTGGGATGCTAATCGGAAAGGTTGGTTGTCTTCGACTGTGAGTTTTCGGGGGGTAAAATATTATAATTAGAATCATACAAAATTATAAGCGCACAAACGAAGTCCAAAAGTCTTCCAATGACAACTTATACTTCCTGAAACAAAAATTCTATAAAAAAAAGGAAGCGCATTTTTTGTATTTAACCTGTACAGGATTTTTTAAAAAATACTGGCTAATTTATCTTCGCGTCTTTAAGAAATAAATCATTACATAGCAGAACAAATTTCGAAGCCGAATAATGACTTGATAGACATTAGTATTTCTAAACGTCACTGTGTCAAATAATACATTTATAATGCCATCAATACATAAAGGCCAAACGTGTCATGTAACGCAAGGACCAAAACTGTATCCAGAGACAAAAAAATCCTCTTGTCGTTTGAATTTTGTTTAAATTGAAGAATGATATTGTGACTGGAACATAGTTTCAGAAAACATCAATAAAACCAACAAATCATTAGCAAACCGCGTCATTGTTTCCTTTCTGGAAATCATTTCTTTTAACGCTCATTAGACCTATTACTTCATTTATAAGTAATACATTAAATTAATGGATGCTCTTTATTTGTGTTTCAGTTGGAAGAGAAATCCATAGCGGATATAGATTGCCTGCCCGATGAAGTGCTTCTTCATATTTTCTCCTTTACAACTACTGCCGATCTGATAGTTTCCTTGCCACGAGTGTGTGCTCGGTGGAGAGACGTTAGCAATGACAGGGAGCTATGGCGCAACACAGTTTTTGAAGTTGGTTTGAATGACGAAGACGCTCTGTTAGAATTAACAAAGTCCTGTCCCAACGTTGAAATACTGCATCTGACCGGAAGCTTCTCCAGAGAACCTGACTGCTTTCTCTCTGTAAGTCGTCTACGTAGACTGAGAACATTGTCCCTTCTGGAAGCTACCAGCGACGAGTTTCAGGTATCTCTGGATCCTTTGGTCATCGGTTGTCCACAACTCTCGAAACTGGAAATTAACGTGAACAGCTGCACAGCCAGCTCTCTCGAAAACGTCCTTTTAAGCAAGAATCATCAGCTGACTTCGCTCACGATGCGGTGGGACACCAAAACGACTCTGCGTTTTACCCATTTACTGAACTCGTGCAAATTGAACTTGCTCGAGCTTAAGTTGTTGGGTTGTCACAACGTCACAGTAGATGCCGACAGTGCCCTCGAAGATCTACGAGGGCAAACGAGGCTGAAGTATCTGAAAGTGACAGGCGGATTCCGTCAGTCGCCAACCACTCCAGCCATGATCGGAAGCGGCCACTTCACACACATTCGTGAAATTTTCCTGAGTTGCGGTGAAGCTCTTGACGACTGTTCGGTCGCTGCTCTATGGAACAATTGTCCCGAACTCGACAAAGTTTACCTTTTACGGAATACACGTTTGAGTGACGCTGCTCTGGAAGATGTCCACAGATGTCTAAACCTCCGAGTGCTTGACGTCTCGTATTGCTCTGGTTTGAAGAGCAAGGCGCTGGCATATATCGCTCAATGTGCGAGTATCGAGGAGTTGTATCTCAGGCATCTTGACTTTTACCAATTCAATGTACATGCAACGTCTTTACTGAAAATGTGTAACTTGAAAACCCTCAGCTTCGAATATTCGAACGTCGCGGACATACCGTTCATTCAATTCCCTAAATATCTACAGCATCTAGAAACTCTTTTAGTAACAGGTTGCAAGGATTTAGAAACTGATATAGTGTGTCACTTAGAAAAAACATTTCCATCGTTAAATGTGTTCTGAATTTACAAGGTAAAGTAATGTTCCGGCATCACGGAATACAAAATTTAATGTAAACAAAAACATTAGGAATTTAAACATAATTAATGTAAAGTAAATCCTTTATTATAATAATTTGGAATATACACACTACTAAGGAAAAGATATGTGCAAGGAAAAGAGAACGAATGATACAGCGAAGAAGAGATTGAAATAAGGAGTAAACTAATCTTTGTGAAACGTGTAAGTAAGATTTAAATATGAAATGTTAACAAAAAAATGTTTTCTGTAGTATATTAAATATCTTCGAAATTTTATAGTAAATAAAGGCCATTCATTTATTTATCGGGAAAAACTTGTTTTTATATAATAAATTTTAAAAGAACGCGTAAAGCAAAAAATATTTTACAGTATAATCCATCCACCCGAATTAATTCTCAACATAGAGATACAGAACTCAATAAACTATTTATTTTATTTTCACATTTACATGCTCAGAATTTGAAATTATTATTGTAATTAAAAATTTAACTTTATCTGACTTGCATAAATTATTAGTGAAAATTTATTAATAAACATTAAAATTTTCAATTAAATAAAATACACAACAAAAATATATCAACAAACAACCTTGTTTATTAACAAAAACCGTTAACATTACGATGATTCGTCCTGCCTTAGGCGCTCTTCTGGTTTAATGATTTTTGTGCACTTCACGTAATAAATTTTGATTCACGGTTTTGCTATTTTGCCCGTTCCAACCGAAATGAAACGCATATGTTTCGTCCCTTTATCCTATGTATATTATTAAATAAACAAAATATATTGTAAATTTGCATAATCCAGTTTAACAGAAATTGTTTTGACATGGCCATGGAAGTTGTAGAATGTAAAAATGTTTCCTGTTAAATTGTTTGTTTAATAAAATAAAGAAAGTAGCTGTGCACTGATTTTGCTCTTATATGAAAATGGAATATGAATTCTACCCACTTTATTTTGATTGAATTCTGTATGAAATATCAGAGATCTCAGGACTATTTCTTTCCTTTACATAAATAAAAGGTATAAAGCATACAATACAACGAAACGATACATCTTACTTGAGTGCAATAATCAGTTAAAAAGCAACCATAACTACTATAAATAGTGCATCAGTTGTGTATAGTATTGCTTCAGAGAAATATTATTTTTCTATTATAGCTTCTATTTCTTATGTTAACTGTATTTTGCTTCGATACCAAATTCTTCTAAAAGCATCTACATTTAAATAATTGTTCAGATTTGCGTGATCTCCGAGACCTGGACATTAACAATCATAATTCCTTATGACAGAAATGAGAAAACTCGGTTCACCTTCTCGCGTAATGAGCGGGTTGGCTCCATCTTTCCGACGCATTGAAATATCGTTGTATTGTTCTTCGGATTGAATAAAGAAACTCCGTAACAGAACACCGAAGAAACCATTAAGCTACCTTCATTATTTTCTGTTCACAGGAAAGACAAAACCCATTATTCGTGGAGGAAAAAGTAGTTGGATGCAACGCGAAATGCAATTCGCCCAGTAATTTACTTGGACCAACACTGTTGTAGATATTATATTGACTTACATATATTCCGGAGTTGATGTGAAAAATATCGTACAAAATATTTAAAATCTACTGCTATTATTTTTCAAAGTTGTATATATTTACGGACACTTCCTTCCGATTTATTTCTTATTAAGGCCCGGAAGAGAGAACTTACGCGTTTGTCGGAGGGAAGAAGGATATCTATGTGCCAATTGTTTCCATTTTTTCATTTACGGCAATTTTTCTTATCGCTACACGATATTCTCGTGCACATGTCTTTCCACATTTTGAAATGAACAATAAAACAAACAGAAAATTCGCTTAAAATTCGTGAGTACGTCACAAACGCATCTAGTGACTCAAAATAACCTCGACAAATACTGACGGATCATTTCCCTTTACCTTTCGTATTAAAATAATTTTTTATGGTGTATTCATTTCTAATTAAATGAAGTTAGATAAATGTACCTATTAAAAAATTTTATTGATACATAAAAACCAAATTACAGCCACAAAATGTAGTTATACTCGTTATTATTTTATATTAACGGTTACAAGAGCTTTCTTCTCCATTCGCCATCATCATTCTTTAAAACTATATTTTATTATTATTTTAATGGTGTAGACAGGCTCTGTATAGGGTAATCCACATAGTGGCAACTCCCCTCTTATAGCATAGGAAAGGTATTTGAAAAGGGGGATGCGGAAGGATAGGGAAGGTAGCCAAGGGTTAACTAGGGGCCCCGGGCTATGGTTTAAGGATCCTACCCGGCAATTCGCCTAAAAGTTATGCAGGGAAAACCTTAGAAATACCTGCATCGGGTAGGTCGGGTATTGGGTACTTGTCCCACGCCCTTCCGATAGCGGGAGAGGAGTTTGCTGTGGGGATGCAGCATTGCCTTCTCCGTGCCTCGACCAGTTTAGGAGGCAGCTGGCCGACTATTCCAATGGGAATAGCGAACAACTCTTACCGTATGCCCAAGGTCTTTGACCCCGGAACATACACCTTTCAAAACAGGCCGAGCTGCCTCGGCTTGTGGAAACCTTAGTTTCCTTAAAATATAGCCCGGGGGCCCTAGTTAACCCTTGGCTACCTTCCTCTACCCTTCCGCATCCCCCCTTTCAAATCCCTTCCTATGCTATTAAAGGGGAGTTGCCCAATGTGGATCACCCTCATGTAGCCTGTTGCCCTAAAAAAAAAATATTAATACAAAACGTTACGAAATACGCTGTCTTCAATAGAAAAATATCAATTTTGAAAATTTATGTATTGTTTTTATCATAATTCTATGTATCTTCCAGTGCGTATTGCAAGATATAATTGGGAAACATATTGGTCCCTGATCCCGTGAAATATTCCATGTCAAAAGTCAAGTTATTTAAAAGAAAATTAATGCAATGGATTGTATAACCTTTCATAATAAATTATATTTGTCACTGGTAGTGGTAGATTTAATTACACTTTTTATTCAATCAAAATATTTTTGCTCAGCTTCATTTCTCAGAAATTGAACAACTACAACGTCGTTCCCAAAAATGGAAAACAAATACTGCTATCCTAACCTAAAATTTTTGTTTCACGACACAAATTGCACGCAATAATTTGTTTACATTTATACAAATTTATAGAAATACGTTGCGTAAAGTACAATTAATTGTACTTTTAATTCAATATAAATGTTCCTATTTCTGTACATACCTTTGACTGCAAGAGTTGTCCGCTATTCCTATTGGAATAGTCGGCCAGCTGCCTCCTAAACAGGCCAAGGCATGGCGAGGGGTAAGCTGCGTCCCCACAGCAAACTCCTCTCCCGCTATCGGAAGGGCGTGGGAAAAGTACCCAATGCCCGACCTACCCGATGCAGGTTTTTCTAAGGTTTTCCCTGCATTTCTTTAGGCGAATGCCGGGTAGGATCCTTAAAATATAGCCCGGGGGCCCTAGTTAACCCTTGGCTACCTTCCTCTACCCTTCCGCATCCCCCTTTCAAATCCCTTCCTATGCTATTAAAGGGGAGTTGCCCAATGTGGATCACCCTCATGTAGCCTGTTGCCCTAAAAAAAATAATAATAATAATATACAGAGGCCTGTGGCCGTAAAAAAAAATATTAAGTTTCGAGAGAAATTGACACATTTTTTCCACAGCTTTTTGTTCATATATTATTTTGGTAATAATAAATAATAAAGAATAATAAAAAATTATTATTTCCTATTTTACTAATCAAATGTTTTTGTTTATTACGGTAACCATATACATAATTAATTCAGATATTGCCTATGATTCAAAATTTTCCAATTTATTTTAAAAAGTTGGCATAAAAGTTTTTAACTTCACCACTTTTATTTCGATCATTTACCACTTTGCTTTCGTTTTCCACATTTGAATAGCTTCCCATATTTTCAGATTTTAAGTATGTACACATACTTAAAAATAAAATTATAATTAATTTATAGTATTTATCATTCGCAGAAATGAAAAATTAACGCCTGATTGACTATCTTTCTTATTATATCATTCGTATGATAATACATCCGAATCTCCAATTACTGTTAAAAAAAATAATGATAATTACTTTTTGTTGCTGTACTTTCGTCATTACGTATAAATAAATAAAAATAATGCAATAGTCGTAATTATAAAATGTTAAAAACAGTATACATTTTAAATACTGATAGATTTGTATAATTTTCCAGGGCGCATTTCTTGATCATTTCTAAACTTTGTCACTAAATGACAATTCCCAATTAAATTCCAAAGAATGAAAGCGTTATTTATTTATTTTGTCCAACAGCTATTGGGCTAGCCCAGTGACAGCGTTACTCTGCTGCAACGACTTAATCACTATCGAGAAATAAATTTAAACAATAAATAGTAAATACTCAGATTAGTTTTTCACCCTGTTCATATCTACTTTATTATTTGGTTGGGTTTTCTTCTAAAAATATGGGCACTTGTAGGTTATGATTGAAGAAACTCCAAACCTTAATTTCTTTGCTCCTCCGGTACAAACTCAAGTGTTTCAGCTGAACGCCAAATTTTTCACCACACTCCTGGGGATATTTAAAACTCAACGGTCGAGCTACTGGAAATAATTACAACTATGATGGCAGCTGTTCTCCGTGGAAGTCAATGAAATGAATTAATTTCGCAGTTATAATTTTAAATTTCCAAACGAGTGTGAAAACTTTTACTTCATCCAGAAATAGGTCGGTATTCTGAAACAATTGAATTTTTAAATTGTAAAAATTTATTCTATTAGTCCTCTACAGACGAAAACTCCATTACATAAACAATATAGAAAAATATTCATGAAAACTGAATAATAAGGAACACAAAGTAGAATTCACAAATACAAAAAATGCATGCATAAGAAAATACAATAAGTACATGAATTAGATAATGCATGAAGTAAACGATTTGGAAATGATAAAAATGAAAGTCGGAAAATATATAAATGAAAAATAAATAATATGATGTGGTATGATTTAAAAAGCAAAACGTTGTGAATTTTATTTTTATTCTGTTTAATGTATAGATACATTTTTGACTGACCAATTTTTCTGAGGCTTGGCATTTTTCTTTTTGCTTTACCTTGTCTACTCGTACCAAGGATAAGAGTAATTGTCGTTTAAAGATCAACGATATAACGATTTGTCCAGGCGAATCGTATAGAAGCGTAATCAATGGCAACTCGTGATTTATTAAATCGTGCCACATCACACCAACCAAAAATGTTAATAAATAATACAACAGCGATAGTGTTACCAGTAATTTGTGGAAAATGACACCGAGCTACTTTCTGATTCGTCTACATAGTTTCCCTTGGTGTCTAATTTTTAAAAAGGGAATAATTTATCATAAAATTGACACACACTTATAACACGTTTGAATTTTTTTTCGGACATATTTTAAATAAAGTTAATTTTAGGAACAAGTCAAGCAATATTGGAGTAATACATTGTAGAGAATAAAATTCTGCGTCGATGATTATGAAATTCGGGTGAATAAAGTGGCAGAATGTAGCTTTGAAGATAATGCTGTTTGACGTACCACTGTGATCAAAAAGTAAGGTGAAATTGTCATTTAAAACTCTCGGGTATTAGGAAGGCAGGTAAATTTTTTTTCCTAGGTTGGTAGGAATGTATATAATATTTACCAAGCGTCTGTTTGTTAAAAGATTTAATTATCTCCGAGTTACACGTGATTTTGTAAACAACCAAAAGTGAATTTTTCGATTTTTGCAATGTGTGATTTTGTTGAGCAAAGAACTTGCATCAAATTTTGTTTGCGAAAGGAATATTGTTGAGCGGACACTTCGAAAATGTTGCGGAAGGCCTTTGGTGATCAAACTATGGCTTAAAAAAACGTTTATAAGTGGTACAACGAGTTCAAAGAGCGCGTTGAAGACGAACCGCGCTCTGGACGACCATCAACGTCTACCGACGAGGGCCACGTCCAAAAAATCAAAGATTTGAAGCTTGAAAATCGTCGATGGTCAATTAGAGATCTCGCTGATAGTGTTGGAATATCATTTGGCTCAGCCCAAACCATTTGTCTCGATTGGTGCCAAAATCGCTCCATTTTTTGGAAAAAAAAGCGTCTCGTTGATGTTTGTGAAACTTTGCTGTCTGACTATCAGGACCACTTGAAATGCATCATTACTGGAGACGAGACTTGGATTTACGCATACGACCCTGAAACCCCCGACCAATCCTGCGAATATCGTGCAAAAGGTGAAGCAAGACCAAAAAGACCACGGCAAAGTCGATCGAAAATCAAGGTGATGTTGACAGTTTTCTTTGATTATCGTGGTGTGGTGCACTATGAATTACTTCCGCCGGGCCAAACTGTCAACAAAGAATATTATTTGAGCGTTATGCGTCGTTTGCGTGAAGCTATTCGTCTGAAACGGCCGGAATTATGGACGAACAACTCTTGGTTCCTTCATCACCATAATGCACCATGTTTTACTGCATTGGTTCTTCGCGACTCCTATCGTTCCGCAACCACCGTATTCGTCTGATTTGGCTCCGTGCGACTTCTGGCTAATCAGCAAACTCAAAATGCCAATGCGGGGACGCCGTTTTGACACGATTGAGGAGATAAAAACCGAATCGAAGAAGGTCATGAAGGCTATACCAGAAAAAAGACTATTCCGACTGTTTCGAGGACTGAAAACAGCGTTGGAAAAAGTGCGTTGTATCGGACGAGGATTACTTCGAAGGAGATGAAATTGATTTGGAAGAATAAATAAAGAATTTATATTTTATAAATAAATTCACCTTACTTTTTGTTCACAGTGGTATATCTACTATCTCCATGCTTATATTTTCCGTAATGTGATTTATATTTTATGTTTCATTTTCAACCATATTTTCTCAAGTTAGTCTTAAGAGTCTTCTTTTGATCGTTTGTAAAATTTGTGGTTTTTGTGTTTCGTTTCAAATTTTATTTATTTTTATATCCAATACCGGTACGTTTCAGTTATATTACAATTAACGATACAATTGAGCAGTTGCAGGAAATTACATCCAAATGAACGCGCTTATAATTAATTTCAATTGGATGTGAATATGGACTGCGTTATTTGTGAAATATTTTTAAAGTAATGTGACACACGGCTCTAGATTTCACTCATTATGTAAAACGAGTTCAAATAACTATGTATAAGCGAAATATTCGGACGAATTAACACACGAATAATACGATTTTAATGTCAATATAAAACTTAAATTCGTATTAAATTTTTGAACAAAGTATGTAATTAAAAATTTTAGATTTTCTGGAAAAGCTTTATTTTTGTGTCATAAGATTACAAGATATTCTTTTACTTCCTGTGATTTACATTAATCTCCTTTAATAAATGAATTTTTACTCCGTCTATTTTCTCCTATTTATATGACATGATATATTTATTACTATCTTCTTTTGCTTTGGTTTCGTAGCTGTGATTAGTCGTATATTTATACTTTCCTAAGATTGATGTGAAATTTGAGGCTGTCTAATGTTACACAATTCGACAACGGGCTTATTGATAGACGCAATCCACAGTTTTGAAATATGTTCATCATTTATATAATAACGGTTTTGGTCTGATTAATTTAAATTATTAATGAGACCAAAACAGACAATGGTATTTATTTAGCACTTATTATTGTCTATTATTTGGCTAAATTTTTATCTAATTATTATACTTTCATTAGTGACATTTAATATTTTAATTTCAATAATTTAATTTTTTGTCCTAATGTGAACCATATTCAGGTTTCCAATAAATATATATTAAATCATACATATAATTGTGAGGGTGAAAGTTAATAAAAAGATTAAATAAGAAAGATAAATAGTATAGATAGATTGTATCAAGAATTAAATACGTAAGACTGGTAATCAAATTATTCCATACCAAGAGAACAAGGTAATTCAAAAGGAAATGACGAAAAAATGTCGACTATACCTCAACCGGATCGAAAACGTGTAAGACAATGAATTTATTAAGGCAAACCGACATTGCCATTATATCTTACCATCTAAAGTTTAATCTTGAATTAAATCTAAATAATGTAAGTCCGAACAATAATTGTTCTTGTTCCATATGAGATTTAATATTTTTAAAATTATTTTGTGTAATGATATTTGTGGATAATTATTTAATTATAGTAAATTACTGTATTTCTTCGGAGAGGGTGGGAGTAATAGGAGACAGGGTGATTGCCAAGTCCTCGGGACGGTCGTCGCGAACTTTGTCTTACCTCATCTAAAATTCAATGTAGTGCTCCCTTGAACTTTGCCTCTGACGTGAGAATGCAAGTCTATATTAAAATCTGACATAGTTTTAAATTTTGGTAGCCATTTTTGTATTATGATTTGATTTGGTTTGATATGTGAAAGTTCTATTCCCTCCTCCGGAAATCTTTGAAAAGGAGAGAGCGAGAGGCACTCTGACAGTCGACTAAAGCCGTCGAAAATTAATTAAATCTTACTTTACTTTTACTTCAAGTGTTGTGTTCAAACATATCTTTCCCTCTCTGAACTTGAGTGTCTGGGCGTCTGCGAACCCGATTACTTTCTTATTACCTTTCCATAACTCTCCTATTTCGCCTAGAAGTAAGAGTTTGGTGTAGTTAGACTAAGCTTTTCCGTTTTCTGAGTGAACTATCCGTTATTTCATTCGGCGAACCGTGTATTTTAATTTTAGGTTCTCACCTAATTTTTTTTATTTATTTAGAGGATTTGGCTTTTGGCCGGAAGATCTTTTGAATACTTAATTTTGAATATATACCGATGGAAAATTCAGTACAAATGTTTAATTTTCTAATTATAAACTAGGGATGCAAGAATTATTGAAAAATAAAAAAATTCAAGCCTATATAAATTATTAAAAATTCTAAAGCATATAAGCGCTTCTTATATTAATGGGTTGGCTGTTATTCCATACCAGTTAGTACTTGATTTCAGAAGACTAATGTGCTTTCGTGTTACTTCTGGTCTGTATCCTGACACGAAAGCTAAACCTCCTCGTCGTAGAATGCTTTATTGTGACGGGATTTTCATTATTGTCTTGGGATGACCAGATGTCACCACGTAATTGGTAACCCCGACGTCGGGAGAAGTAGAAGCTGTTCAAGGAAGCGGGCGGATGCTTTAGTCCGTCACGTCCGGCAGAATTAATTAAGGACTCAATTTACTTTGTAATCTGGCGCTTGCTGTCCGAGATTGCGTGGCGGGGAGATCTGATGTCCTCGAGAAATTATGTGCAGTCTGAAATCCAGACGGAATTCCGTAAACGGCATTTTATTGCCTTAGCGAAAGAAAATAATACCACTCCAAAACCGAAACAGTTAATCTATTTCTTTGACTGCAAAGCATGTCATGATATCTAAATATCAACAAGCTTAGTTACATGTCAATGATGCAATTTTGAATATCCGTTTACCAAGACGATTCTTGTGGAAATTGTTATGTGGAACCAGGGATACTATTGTGAAAATGGGAAACATGGCGACCCGACAGAAATTAGTATAAGGCAAAGCCTGTGTAGAGGGGTTATGAGAGTAGACAGAAATGGGAAAGTAATAGTTTTAAAAGAACGAAACTGTTTTGGAGAAGCATTTATTAAACAGGGAGAAATTTCGAACAATAATAAACTCTGATTAATTAAATGATTTTTGAAAAATTTGGGCCCCACGTTGTGGTAGCCAATATGTAATAATTAAATAGAAGGTCTTTTTTATTAAATAAAAAGATAATCAATTCACAAACAAAATATTTATTTATTTTGTGGCAATAACTCAAAACGATTACTATTTAAAATATTAATTTCTCAGGGCCTTCACTGGGTTTGATAATGGACACAACAAATTGATTTAAAAATCTTATTAACAAACAGTTCACATTTACCTAAACAATACGTCGATAGAAATAAATTAAAAAGAAAAGAAATTAACTTGACAATTAAAATAGAACTTATATCCTTTAATTACGTTTACATAAATCATTATTTTGTATTTTGTTACTCACATCTGTCCAGCTGGTTCCAGCATTCCTTTTTGTTTTCGGAAGTACACTATTGCAAAAAAATTTTACACTGATTCTAATATCGGCTCACATATTTTACACTCTTGAAGTCAACCTTGATAGGCTCCCAGGAACTCGGATGAGCCTCCTTTTTGTCAACTGGTGACCGCTTGCCTTATATGAATCCTGTGATTCATAGATTTGTTGGTCTTTTTACCGCTTGGGAGTTAAACTGCAACTTTACTATTCCTGGCTGGCTACAGTCGTACAAACTGCACTCCTATCCTGACTGCTGATAGACGTAAAAACTGCTAACTTCGCGATATTTACGGGATAATATTTCTGTGAATGTTTTTTACTTTGTCTTAAATTCACCACTGAGTTTAATGATACATTAAACAACGGCTAGTCTCTGCTCTAGTATCATTTGTTCCGTTTTCCGAAATGTCCCGTCACCAACAAACTCGGTTAAATTCTAGTCACCAACTAACTAACGTAGTCTCGAGTTTTAGCGCGCATACGCCATTTTGACTTTCCAACAAAGTAACAAATCTCGGCTCTATTGTCGCTTTGGAAGCTCCTGCCGCTATAATAAAATTTTATTAAAACCAATTAATGGCCTAATTAACTGGCATTACAATATATATATATACATATATATATATTGTAATACTAATTAGAGGCAATTAAAGATTTTAATTTTAATAGTTGGAAATTTGAAGTAGATTGTTATCGGAGTGATCATAAACACATCAATGTATTGTCGCGGGCTTTGTCGTGCCGAACTGCGTGGTTTACAGGAGTCAGTGGCGGGCAGGAATTTATGAGTCAAAGTTGCGGACAGTAAGAATTCAACAAGTAAAAAGACTATCGCAAATTTCATCGAGAAGGAGTTGATAACAATCTGACTGACCATTAATTAGAACGAGAAATACCATATTTGCTGGAGAGAGAGAGACTTAATGCAAAGGACCACAGGAGTTGTACGGAGTAATCGTTCCAGTTGATAGATACCAAAGTTTGAACAGTGTTTTTGAAACAAATTTAAATTATGTGAAATTATGGCCTGTTATACGTGAAAAGTGTATAGTGCATCAGAGCCCAAAACAAATGCCTGGTACCAGTAAAGAGACTGTAAGTAGAGAGAAATTTTATAAAAGTTTAATAAACGTTAAATATGGATCAAATCGTCAGATTTCGGTTTCACGTTCATATTTTTGTTTAACTCTAATGCTGTAAAATTTTGATTGTTAATTTGAATGTAAAAAGTTGGTTCTTTATTTAAAAGGCCCAAATAAACAACCCTGAGAAGAGAGTAGATAAAATCTGTAAAATAGTTAGAACACAAATGTAAATAATCACATCAAGAAATTTTGTTATTTTAATTTGAATAAATTAATTGTTTTGTGAAGTTTAAAATTTGGTAAATTATTTAGCATTCTTTCATTTTTAAATTTTAATCAAATAAATTTATCCATTAATCAATTGCTTAAATTAATTAATTAAAGTTTTTCATTACATTTTGGCGCCATCAAATTGTATATATATATATATATAATTCTTAATGAATAGGTATCACTTATATGAACAATTATTCATTGTATTTTGAATTACTTGCATATTAAATAGATACATTGTTTATTTATATTGGAAACATTAATGGATAGACATTGTTTGGCGACAGGTAAAAATAGCAGTTAGTAATGACAGAGTAACATTGTTGATATCGCTCTAAATTCTTACATTGAGTTAAAGACATTTTTTTGGAGAATTTTTCAATTCCGCAATCCTAAAATATGCTAGAGACCAGGACAACGGAAAAGTCTATCTGCGAAGGGCATTTGAGCGAGCAAGTTCACGCTCGTCATTGCGGACGCCATGACTAGTAAACTACCAGATTCCTTGCGAACAAAGTTTAACAGTTACATATATCAGGTAGTTGCCACATAAAATTCTGAAATTTATCGCAAAGTCATAGGTTGAAAACTGAGGGAGCAACTTCTCCGCGAGGTGAGCGAAATAAAGCCGTCTACACAATAATTCGCACAGGGTGAATTATGCAATCCTGTTCGGCGTGACGAAGAGTCTGAATCGGATACCAACGCGGAGGCTGTGGTGAAAACAGCTACACGTTGCTGTTTTGGGGGGCATCAAACTTCACGTCGAGTTGGAATCGTCGCAGATAAGCCATTCCCGATTATTATACGCGCCTATTTTTCGTATGGAAACCGCGGTGAAATATTCACAGTTTTTAGGAGAATTCAACAATCTATGCTCTGAAATACACAATTTAACATTTTGTTAAATGTCGTCTTCATCCATCTCTATCATATACACTAAAATCTCTCTTTTTTGATTGTCAAATTTCTACCAACAATAATATCATGAGAGAAAGGTCTCATAAATTTAATAGAAAATTTATAGGCGGAGAAATTGTAATTTTGTTTAAATAACATGTGGTAAAAATCTATCAAACTTGGCGGCCAGGAATGTAAAATAAATGTCTGTTATAAATACTCAAAAATTTTTCTAATTAATATGTTATTTTCGTGTTAATAAATATTTTGTGTGTGAAATTGTAAAACCTTGAGTGTCAAAAACCTTCGTTTTGTCGTCCTATCGTCCACGTTAATAAATCATCTTATTGTGTCAGTGCAAACGAATATATGAGAGGCCGAGTGGTATGACGTCACTGAAACAGAACAGCAGACGGCAAAGTTAAACATTAACTTCTTCTAATTTCATATTCATTTCAATTATATTTTTTAGTGATTATTACAAAATAAACATTTTTATGTTTTTCAAACTAATCAGGTTTAATTTAACGAAGCCCATTTTGCATGGAGTCAAGTAACTTTGGAATATTGAACTGATATCAGGTGCGGCTGTACGCTTTTAGTGCCCTTGCATTTTAACCAAGTGCAATTAGCAAACCTTGCTTCGTAGATCGTTAATGCTGACCGTTAGTCCATTGAAAAGGAGACGGGTTATAAACAATCTCTCGCCCCCAGCGTTAATATATATAGCAGGGCTTCTTTCAAGCAAAAATCAGAGACTTCTGTAAAGATAATGGCCGCAGATTTGTCGCCACTTTAGCTTCATTTTATATATATGAATTTTTTTCATGCAACATTTGAATTAAAAAACATAAACATTATTAACTTTAAACGATCTTAAGATACAATAGAATTCACAGATATTTGTGATCAGTTAAATTATGGTGAGATTTCGAGTGAATTAGGAATAGGGTATATTTTGTCAGTTACTTTCGAAGACGCCTGAGACATTCCTTTTAATGGATTATATCTTATATAGTTTAATGTAACAATATGAATTAAAATATACAATATATTGTAAATAAAACCCAATCGGGTGGTCTCGTGGGGGTTGAGAGAGATCGCAGCAAAATCTAGCTGCGGTGTTTATTCCTCCAATACTTATTTGGCGCGTTAGACATCTGCAGTATGATGATGATGTAATAAAGTCCAGAATACAAAATATTTAATGTACTAATAAAATATTGTGTATATATTGTAATAAACAACAATTGAGCTTTATTTAATTTAAGGAGTTTGCCTCACGTTGAAGCGCCATTTATGCAATAAACAAATGGAACGCGTTATTAAATGAAATGTTTATTAACAAACAAAAATATTTATTTAATCAAGATCATTACAACAAAATTTGAGATCTGCTTCTCTCAGGGCTTTGACTGGGTTTGATAATGAACACAAGAAATTGATTTAAAATCTCATTAACAAAACAGTTTACAATTTACCAAAACAATATGTCGGTAGAATGAAATAAATTAAAAGTAAAGAAATTAACTCTGATTGACAATTTAAAAGAGAACGAAATCTGACTTTATCCTTTAATTAGCGTTTACAATTAATCATTAGTTTTGGTTTTGTTACTTACACACTGTCCAGCTGGTACCAGCATTCTTTTTGGTTTCGGAAGTATACTATTGCAAAATTATACACTGATTCAAAATATCGACTCATAGATTTTACACTATTAAAGTCAAAATTGATAGGCTCCCAAGAACTCGGATGATCCTCCTGAATGTCAGCTATCTGATGTCTGCTTGCCTTACAGGAATCCTATGATTCGTAGATTTATTAGTCTTTTACTAATTTGGACTTAAACTGCAACGTAGCTCCTTGAAGATTTATTTTAACTGTTTATTCTTTCGGAGCGAACTAACTTTTTTTAGCTCATTGCTGTAGACTTAAACTGTCAAGTTTACTATTCCGCTCCTTGCTGCTCACCAAAAAAACTTCATCCATCCACCGCAATCTTTCATCACAAACTCTATCCTAGCTGGCTGTAGACGGAAAAAAAACTGACTTCCTTTCCTGGCTGCTGATAGACGTAAACTTCTTCCTTTCCTGACTGGCTATAGACGTAAACTGCCAGACTTTCATGCGCGCAAACGCCATTTTGACTTTTCAACAAAAGCGGCTGAACTCGCTTTTCCGTTGTTGCTTTGTTCGATCAGACCGCTATAATGGATTTATCAAACAATTCAAATTTTATATCCAAACAATTAATGGCCTAATTAATTGACATTACAATATATGTATATGTATATATATATATATATATATATATATATATATATATATATATAAAACTACATAACAGGCGCAAGTTCAACAATCGATATCAGAAACGATAAAATTTTCAATTTCCCTCAATTCGGGAAACTGTTCTTTCTTAAACTCAGCACTTAAAATGCATATTCCGATTTGTTATATACCTAATTTGAATTTAACATTTCAAATTATATGTGTGGCAATGAAGCTTTGCTAATCTGACAATTTGGGGTATATTTAATATTTGCTACCTTTCTGAATCTTAATTACTTTTGATTCGTAATGGTCCGATTAAGAAGTTTCATAACGTATAATAGAGAAAATTTCTTATATTCATCTTTAAGAATTGAACGCAGCATTTTTAGTGAATAAAATTAAATAAAATACAATTCCCATAATAAATATTAAACGTAAAGTACACCTGTACATTAATTTTATCGGATAAATGCTGAATTCTGATTACTACCTTGAAAGTGTAATAAAACGCACTTAAGAAATTTAAGAAAGTATTTAAAGAAAAAAGAAAAAATTTATTAACAATTATATTTTTATAACGTTTGAAATACATCTCTATACGTCTCACCTTGATCTTTTCACTTGGTTAGAAACCCGAGAATATATTGTTCATATCTCAAAGTAAAAGAAAAAAAGCTAGTCAGTGTACAAAAGATATGACGGCAGTTGTTTATATCACTGTTACATCACAGAAAATAAAAACTCATTTCCACGTAGGAACAGGATGAAGGTTCACATGTGACACGCAGAAATGGCAAACGTCAAGCTGATCATAATCCAATGCAGCCGTCTGCAAACTAGGCTGCCGAATACTAAAATCTTTCAGGGTCATAACTGAAATTAGAACAGATATCTGAAATTTATAATTCCGTGTTTCGTGCCTTGCTTTTCGCACTGGAATCTATTAAAGAGTATATAAATTCAATCGAAATGTTTTTTTTTGCTCTGCAAATGACAATCGACTATAAAACGACTCCCTCCACCAAAAAATATTTTTTTAAATGCTCTAAAACACAATTAAATGCTGGACATAAATATCAAGTCGTGTCTAAATACGATGCGCAGTGGTCCACTACCCCATAATTGTAATGGAGACAGGCCGGAACTCAGTGTAACAAGAACGTTTGTTATGGAAACTTGAGAGTGTAAAAACCATTATGACGCAAGGAAAAATATTGCTTTCAGTTCTGAATATGTTGTATGTCAAAAACCTTATCCGTTAAAGTTAAGAAATTATGAGTATAGAGTGAGATAAAAAGATTGCTTTTGTCTGTATATCCTGTTCATTAGAATATAGTGAAGATTTGTAAGAATGATAGCGCAGTGTCTCTAAGACGGAGTTCTTACTTGACGACTATTCTCCCCTTAGACTTCTCCCTTCTCCTACAGCTCATCAGGACATACTATTTTCGCGTTTCATACATAGGCGACAATGACAGTCAAATTAATGTTTCTTCTTTACTCTTCAAACGATAAATAAATTATTGTTATTGTTGATAACGAGATAAACAAAGATAATCCCTCGCCATGGTAAAATCTTTATCAAAAATATCAATTGCCCAAACCGAATATACATATTGTAATGCCAATTAATTAAGACATTAATTGTGAAATTGAAAATCTAAATTGTTTGAGAAATCCTTTGTAGCGGCAGGAGCTTTTGAAACAACAATAGAAAATCCGGCTCTGTTCCTTTGTCGGAAGGTCCGTCAAAATGGCGTATGCGCGCTCAAATTGCAGGATGAGAGTTTCAGTTTGCAGGAAGGTTTCGTGAAGTATAGTTCGCATGGAGATTTGGTGAGAGAGACTTCACGGAAAGACCTCGTCGAGGTATAACAGTTTTTGGAAGGAGAATTCAACAGGGTTGGCAATTAGCAGGACAAAGTAAAACATTCATAAAAGTATAACGTCGAAACCTGCTAAGAAAAAACAGTTTTTGTGTCCATAGCCGGCCAGAAATAGCAAAAGTTTCGGTTTAAGTCCGGAACAATAAAGACTACCCAATCGACAAATCGCAGAAGTCACTTAAGGCGAGCGGTCAACCGATAGATGACGAAAGGAGGTCCATCCTAGTTCCTAACGACATATAAAATTTTGGCTTAAAAATTTGGTGTAGAATCTGTGAGTTTAGAAGCAGTGTAAAACCCGCAATAGTGTTTTCGAAAATTAAAGGTACGCTGGAATGCTGGGCAGACGTGAGTAACAATTTACAAAACAATTAATTATGTAAACGTAATTGAAAGATAGCCGTCAGATTTCGTTCTCTTCTTTTTGATTAAAATAGTGAATCAGAGTCAATCTTTTTACTTTTAATTTTGTTCACAACTAAATTTCGTTCTAGTTTAATTGACGAGTATAATTCTTCTCTTTTAATTGTGATTTGATGTTGATAAGATTATAAATATTATTGATTTGTCCATTATCAAACCCAGTAAAGACCCTGAGAAATTCAATATTATAAATTTGTAATTGTTTGAGTTATTTCCACAAATAAAAATATTGTTTGTAAATTTTATTAATTTTTCATTCAATTAAAAGCCCTTATTTTTATTTAAATATTACAATATATAAAATTGAGCACTTCCATGTTTTGAATTATGCAGTCATTCAAACATTTGCTTCATTTCTATTTCATATACGGTTTCGAAAAATGTAATTCTGATATGCTGCAGCACAACACAACCGGTAATATATGGCTGAAGGGAGAGACTTGACGTTCAGAAATATTAACTTTTATCTAAACTCATTGTATTAAATTCAGTAGGGATTTATGCCATATGTGCTCATGTGCCAAAGTCCAAATAACGTTGGGAAGAATGAATTATCTTAATATTAAGAGCATTTGTAATAATTGTGATTTAGCAGTGTTAATTTTTCCTTGTGGCTCCCGCTAATGAAGCCAGCTGGCTATATCCGTGCTACCCAATGCCCAGCACAGGATCCCTCTCGCTGGAAAAAAGAAATAGGAATGCGCAGTATTCCGTTTCAGCTCCATGTACTACCCGTAGAGATCAAGGAACTGCCTGCTTTCGACGCTGTGAGCCAATGAGAACATATAATACTGCCATCATGCACGGATTGTTCCTAAAATAAACTTTATTTAAAATATGTACGAAGGAAAAATACTTTCGTGGTAGAAATGTGTGTCAACTTGGAGCTAAATTATTAAAAAGTAGACGGAATTAGAATGAAGCATATTACGGGGCGGTTCATTTGCCGCAGAAAATTCGTAACACTATCGGTGACGAAGTAATATTTTAAATAGTTGTCCTCGAGTTGTTTGGGGTGACGTAGTAAATAACTTAAAAAAGTCGCGAGCCGTGACTAATTAAACTACATTCAGCCAAAAAAAAAGAAATAGATGTCGTTCAATTCAAAACCAAAATATGAAAAATTTTTAAGGAATTTATAGGAGGGAGAGCCTTTGATTATTGACACTTATTTAAGCTGATTCTGGAAATTGAGAAAACTAGAACATAAACTTCAGGAATATTTTTTAATAATTTTACAGAAACTAAAAACAACTCATAGCGTGAAAAAAATTATTTCTTCTGAAGCTTTCAATCTAGTTGATGAGAATCAAAGTGGGATAAACGTCATACATGAACGATCGTTGTAACATGTGATAACCTGATTAAAACATTAGGGAGAATTGTATAGATCATTATGACGAAAATGATGATGGAATTGTTCCAGAATAAACTTAAAGAAATAAATATTTTGTGACTGAAAATCGTACTTTTCTGTAAAATTATGAAACAGTTATTAATAAAGGAAATCGAAGAAGCTAATGTAATATTTACTTGGTTCTGTGTGAATAATTGCAACGTGCCCTTTGGATAGCAACTCAACGGAAGAAATAACTGCATATATTTTATACGTAAATGTATTTTAACGTTTTTGTAAGTAATGATGATGATATTTGAAGTATTTACGATATAGCAGAATATTATGAGCGAAGTTGTGTAGAGGTTTAGGCATATTTGAGGCTGAGCTGTCTCTCATTACGCGGTCCAGCAGCTGCGTGGAGAGGCGAGTCAACACAGGATTCCTAATTACTCGCCTACCTTACACTCGCATAACTAATATTTCATTTGTCGCAAACTCCCGCATCCAGTTTCAAGCTTACTGCTAAACTCTGCTAAACGTCAATGGTTTCCTTAAAATTCTTCTAATCAATTCGTTTTTATATTAATAATAATCTCTCAGTTTATGACTTGAGCCAACTAAACCATTTCGAATGCGATGAAAGAATTCAACAATTACATCAACAAACACTGAAAATTAAAATAATCACTCCAGCACATGTTATTTTTGAGTTCCCTATAGAGGACACTAATTTTCTAAGAAAACTCCACAACTTCAATTTGTGTTGTTGTTTATTTTTTTCTTTGTAATTTGTTGCTTCCGGTTTCTTGCTCACACCTGCAGAATTCTATCCAACCTATCAAACTTAATCACGAGTGAACCCTCATACCCCTACAATGTATGCGCCACAGATAGACAAATTAACGAAACAAAAATAATTGCAAAATTAGGTTAATTACTGAATAAACGAAATTGTCAGGTTTCCATGTTAATTATGTACATAATTTAAATTGTATATACTATAAACAATACGTAACCAACTAATAATCAAAGGACAAAAGTTTTGTAATAAATTAATAAAAATTTTAAACAATTATACTTTAATGTTTTTTTATTTTCTTGTATATTCTTTACTGTTAATTACTAATGTTGCTTATTTATTCTTAATTAAATTGTTAAAAGTTTTTGATTATAGTTTACTATTTACTGGTGTTTATTGTTTACTGTTATCTTTTATTGTTGAATGTATAATTACTGCTGATAATATTTGTTTAATTTTTACTGTTACTAATTGTTATTCACTACTTGATGTTTACTTTCAACTTTTAATCTTATTATTTATTTTTCAGTTTTTAATGTTAATATTTTATTTTTTATTGTAACAATAATTTTCACTGCGTATTGTTTACCTTTAATATTTTATTATTTAGTTTTTATAGTTAATGTTCATTTTTATCTGCCTATTGCTTACTTGTCACTATTTATTTAATTTTTACTCTTCGTATTTATTTTTCAGTTTTGTAATGTTTAATTTTAACAGTTTATTGTTTAATAAATAAATAAACGATGCAGCCAATATTTTTCAAAAATTTATTAATTTTAAAACCTAATAATCGTTACAAAACAACGTTTCGACCTCAATTTTCGAATTTCTTCAGGTAGTATACAGTTTTGAATGTATTCAAATTTATATTAATGTTAAATTATAAGAAATAAGAATTTACAGTCGTGGACTGCGTCCTGTGACAGTCGTAACCAAAATGACATTGTAACAGTTTATTGTTTAAATTTTTACTGTTAGAATTTCTTTTTACTGTTTAATTTTTACGCTTAACTGTTACGTGTTTAGCCATATTTTATGATATATTTTCTTATTTTAACTGTTTACTTCTTCACTATTACTGATAGTATTTATTTTCAGTGTTTAATGTTTACATTTAACTGTTTATTATTTTATTTTTATTCGTATATATATTTTTGACTTTTCATTTTCACTGTTTAATGTTGAGTTGTTACTGTTAGTATTTATTTTTCTCTGTTCACTGTTCACTGTTTATTGTTTAATTTTTACTGTTATTGTATATTCATAGTTAAAACTTATCTAACTTCTTGGAATTGAAAATTAATAAACCAGGAAAATTTTCATAAATATTTTTAAATCAAATTAAAAAATAAGTATATTAAGTGAAATAAAAATCTGAATATATTTTATATAATGAAATATAAAGACATCATTAAAATTTTGTGAAAAAAAGTGTGTGTGTTGCAGACGAAAAAAAATTTTTCTGTTAGAATATATATATTATCGATTTTTAATTTTTACAGTTAATATTTATTATATACATTTTATTGTTTTTATTTACAGTTTCTTAGTCACTGTTAATGTCTATTGTTTCTGATTATAGATTTTTTTATTGCTTATTATTAACATTTTGCATATATTATCTATTTTGACATTTAATAAGTTTATTTTTTGTCCTGTTGGCGAAGATAAATCCATATTTTTGAAAAATATTGATTTATTTAATATATAAATATTTGATCCATTAAATCAAGTAATGTAGCATAAACGTAACTATAAAGCATTCAAATATTTTCTTAGTCACTTTCTTGATATTATATAGTTGTACTTCAAAGAACGTTATAAGCATTTATTTTATTTTTGTTATTGATATAAGGCATGTCCATATTCCGCTATCATCAATCATCTATAATGACCTCGTGGCCGGTTTCAGTTTGCCTCAATATTGTTTATAGGATGAATTGAAGGGTAGAGCGCTCATGGCGCAGTCGCTGCTGAGGTTTAAGGATGAAAGTCCCTCAGTCCCGAGGCTGCCGCAGAGGCGTCGCGACGCGTCCAGATCCACAGCAGCCCTCGCTCGCTGTGAGTCATCCAAGTTATTCAGCATATCGTTGCGCGTTATTATTACACTAAGAAATTAATTTTTCTGTTTAAATGAAAGTCGAGTTAATTTATATTTCCAGTTTTCGGAAACAGCTCTGTTTAAAATTGCAAGTCTACTAATTAATAGACTCGTAAAATACCGTTAAAATTTATCGGACGGAAAATTATTTCCGATAAATGCAGATGAACTTATGTGAAGTATGAAGGGATTGCCGTCGCGAATGAAGTAGCAAAGCTATAATGGCATAAATTGTCAAAGCAATGAATTCTGTGGACGTGGATTGCGGACAAGCGTAGCTTGAACACGCGCTTAATTGCGAGCCCATCCCTGTCAGCTAATGCGTAAATGGAAATGGGGCTGTAGAATAGTTCATCTAAATGTTGTAATGATTTCATAGCACCATATCTATTATGTGTGTCGGCATTGACAATTTGAAACGTCCTGCGTTTTCTTTTACGAGGCTGTGGAGTCTGCGATTTCTATAATTTTATTTTTACTGTCTTCTTCTGTAATTAACTGCTATACTTTGAAGCAGTTTAATTCGGAAATTAATACATAGAAACAGCAGTTATTGAACTTATTGAAATAATATTTCAATTTTATTGAAATAAATCATCTATTATCAGATTCTGAGTGTAGAAGAGAGAGTAAAAATTTAAATTATCTAGTATCTCTCTCTCTCTCACTCTCTCTCTCTCTCTCTCTCTCTCTCTCTATATATATATATATATATATATATATATATACAGAAGGTTCTAAAATAGGACGAAACGTCGCTGTTTTGTTTGTTAATAAACATAATTTTCTGACTCAAGTCCGTATATGTAAACCTCATTCAATTGCACAGGTCTGTATTTCAATCCATCCATCCTCTCTCTCTCTCTCTCTCTATATATATATATATATATATATATATATATATAAATAAATCATCTATTATCAGATTCTGAGTGTAGAAGAGATAGTAAAAATTAAAATTATCTAGTATCTCTCTCTCTCTCTCTCTCTCTCTCTCTATATATATATATATATATATATATATATATATATATATAGAGAGAGAGAGAGAGAGAGAGAGAGAGAGAGATACTAGATAATTTAAATTTTTACTATCTCTTCTACACTCAGAATCTGATAATAGATGATTTATTTATATATATATATATATATATATATAGAGAGAGAGAGAGAGAGAGAGAGAGAGAGGGAGAGAGAGAGAGAGAGGATGGATGGATTGAAATACAGACCTGTGCAATTGAATGAGGTTTACATATACGGACTTGAGTCAGAAAATTATGTTTATTAACAAACAAAAAAGCGACGTTTCGTCCTATTTTAGAACCTTCTTCAGGTTCAATACGCCTGATTTTGTTTATAAATACAGCAAAAAAAATTATATGCATGTTTTTGTTGCCTTTCCTGTTGTGACCGAAATGAAACTCATGGGTAACTGACACTAAAAAAATTTTCAGCACTTATATACAAAATTATTGAATTTGAAGAGTTCCTAAAAAGAGGACAAAACGTTTATTTATTTTTTGTTAATAAACATACATTTCTGACTCAAGGTTGTATATTTATTTATTTTTTATATCATGTCAGATATTTTTTCATCATTATAGTAATTTAATAACAAACCACGTGTTACTAATGTCACATTTTCGTATTATGATTCATCTCACGCTTCAAAAAATTTTCAAAATTCAAAACACACATTTATTGTCCACGCCCTGCCGATATTCGATAACTGATTAAATTCATCCCGTTCTTAATTTATATTATTCCTTATCTGATTATTGTGGTTTTTCCGATCATAACCAAATTAATACATATTTACTAAATTTAAAAAATTCGATATTGTTTAATCTTTTGCTCTAATGTTATTTCTTAATATCTTCTAATCTTGTTAGTTTCATTGATCAGGTCATATTTCGAAATAAGACTAGTTGATAGCTCAGCGTGACCCTGGTATTTATTTATTCCAATCTAAAATCAAAAAGGAAAACATTCTATCAATAGTTAAAAATCGAAGTTATTTTATTTCCAGATATTTATAAGTACGATGTAAAAATAATTAATTCTTTTACAAACTCACCATAATCGTAACTGATCAACTTAATCATAAACAATATTTTTAATTTAAACTTCAGGGGCAATAATAAATAAAGTCTGTTGTGAAGCCACCCCTAAGCAAATCCCCTGTGACCGATCGCTCAAGTCTCGCTGGAAATTACAATCTCTGGAAGTTAAACAGGAGTTCCGTCGAAGTGAGTGGTGTTCAAGAGATAAAAACTGTTAAGATGGACGCTTCAATTCCATATTCCCAAGCACACGGCCTTCCAGAAAGTTCTACAAAGATCTATTTGAGTAAAGTTGTACTTAAATACCATGGTGACTGTCCGCAAACAGCTGAATTATCGCGTGTCCAATTAAATTTATAAGACGTTTAAGCTTTATATCAATCTATCATTTTTTTCCCTTGTGTTATTGAGCAACAGAGCTTGAAGAAGTCTGTAATCCGTTTCAGCGACACGTCCTTGTGCCTCATATTTCAATTATACTTTTTCAACCGTAGTTTAAGAGTTTAAGAGTCTATATCCATTGCTTGTTAATATAAATCTAAATGGTCTTGAATTGGAACCACATTCTCGTCTTTACTCTTTTTTAGCAGAAATTTCGTACAATTTAATTGAATCCACATTTCTCATTATCCACTTGAGTAATTCAACACGTGTTTTGTTTAAATGCAATAATTTCTTTTTGAGTCAATCAATAACTTTTATTTAGAGGGTCGTGTGAATGGTTGTAGAAATGTAATTACAATTCAGTGAAAGGATTTAATATTATATACAAATGAACACTACTTACTTTTCGTCTGTTTTAATTAATAATATAAATTCAATAAATTAATTACCTTTATTTACAGACATTTTAAAAGATTTCATTCAAACTAACAACGAGGTTTCAGTAGATTTTCGTACTTTCACCGTATTGTAACTTTAATCAGGTTATGGTAACAAAAAAAATTGATAAACATTTTGAAGAGAACAAATTAATATTATAAATAACAGAATTCAAAAAATGTATTTGTTATTATTATTATATCATAAAATTTTAAAACAATATAATATTTAAAATAAAATAATTAATTTACAACATTTTAGCTCTAATCACTCTTACTAGAGTCTCACTTGCGTCTCTACAACGACTATTTCTCACGTTTTTTGGACCCCCACATCCTCTTCGGGTCTCGAAACAGTCTTTCCCACGGGCCAATCGCCTCCACGTGGTCTAAATGGGATTATCTGTTACCCACCAAATCTACCATCTGGTTTCGCCTGCACACCTGGTATTTTTGCTGTCCCAATCGCTTTCATTTCTGCCAGTCTGGTGTTGCCATAAAAGTTTCCAGCGTGTGTGTTTCACCAATGATAAGATGCAATAAATAAATTACAAGTGATTAATTTATAAAGTCGCATGCCATATGATATACAGTAAACCAATTAGATACGGCGGACAGAAATTTATCGGGAACTTATGTATAAGTACGTCATAATCCGACATTTTTTTAAAAAACAACTAGTAAAATCTAGGGTTTTACTTGTATTTTTATAAGACCCTAAATTCAGAAGTCTGAAACTTAATATAAAATTCACTTAATTTTTCCGCATAAAAGTGTAAATGCGCTATTTGTGTTCGTATGATTTATGAACGGCATTAGGTTAGAAAAATAAGCGTTGTAACTTTGTACATAGTGAGTAGATAATATCTAAAAATTATTTAAATTAAAATCATGATTAAATCACAGGAAGAAATTTTTTGGGGTTATCGGAAACGATAAATACGTGGTCTAGAGGAAAATCTAGATGAAAAGGTAGAACCTCTAAATTCTTCGATTGTATAAATCAAGTATTAGGAAAGAAGGATGAAAATCTTTATATTCTACGAACAGGGATCACAAAATAAAGTTCGTGACCGTAGTGGCCGTCCGTATGTGTACTTTCTGTCGGGAAACTCAGTCCGATACTGTACTAAATTGAGAAAAAAAACCTTGTTGGGCTTCCAAGAAACGGGTGCAAACGCTAAATGGCGAGCTTTTTTGCGTAAAGGATTACGGTGGCTGGGATTTGTGCGGCCCACAAAGCTTAACAAACTTGACTCAGTCTCGGAGGAATTAGTTGTGATCGCTTTAGTACTTGTAAAATTGTATAATTTAAAGTAATTAAATAATAATGATTTCCATGAAAAATATCCTCAATTTCTTTGCAAATAAGTTTTTAACGTAGGCCTAAAAAATTAGTAATATAAATAAAAATAATGAGAAAACTTGAATAATTATCAATGTATTTCATTTTCCCCCGAATTTGTGACTCCAGGTGAACAATAATAGTTGATCTTAAAACGAGGTTGAACGTTCTAATAAAAAAAATCAAATATTTTAATTTCTTAGATTCAAAAAATTATTTAATATTGTATTCACAATTTTTTTTTGTTCCAAACGTAACATTATTTGTTATTGCTATTAAGTGTTTCTATTCGCCCTTCATTGCTTATTATAATACATTTTGTTCATTCAGACAATAAAATAATTTATTTCGTCTGGTGCAGATTTGTACAGTTAATTTTTTATATAGGAGGCAATATTCTCAGCGTTGAGTGTGGCATAGTAAAGTATATTATATGAGATAGATTAAACTCCTCTCCCGCTATCGGAAGGGCGTGGACAAGTACCCAATGCCCGACCTACCCGATGCAGGTTTTTCTAGGATTTTCCCTGCATTTCTTTAGGCGAATGCCGGGTAGGATCCTTAAAATATAGCCCGGGGGCCCTAGTAACCCTTGGCTACCTTCCTCTACCCTTCCGCATCCCCCCTTTCAAATCCCTTCCTATGCTATTAAAGGGGAGTTGCCCAATGTGGATCACCCTCATGTAGCCTGTTGCTCTAAAAAAAAAGTTTTACCTTTCTCGGAAATATACAACATAAATTCATTGATCTTTTTGCAAATACAGGATTTTTTTTTCGGTTACTAAAATTTTGTCCAAATTTACTAAGATAAAATTCAAATTTGTGTCAAGTTTACTGTTATCTATAAAATTGATTGTTAAAATTGTAAATCGTGTTATATCGGTCGGACTAAGAGAGCTCTGAAATATGAACTAAGGAACATTTCTTCAATTTAAAACGTTCTGTATTGAAATACAGTCATCACGTCATCTAGAAGAAGAGTTCTCTAGATTCCATCCGGGTAACAACGTTTGTTTGCAACGACTTTTCGATTGGATACACCGCCATCTCCTTCAAGTAAATAAATGGAGGTGGCAGCCATCGAAAAGTTGTGGTAAACGAACGTTGTTACCCGGTTTGAAAAGTTTTCATCCAGCAGTTACACCGGGAAGACCTACGATCCCTGTCAAACTTATCTGTTAATATCCCGGGATGAAGAGAGTAATTATTTCCTCACATTAAATCGAGAATAAATTCTATTAATGTTGAAAATTACAATTATTTAATTGTATCTATGAAACTGTTTTATTATTATTCAAATATTTATCTTATTTATAAATATTTCTAACTGAAAATATTGGCATTGGTTGCTCCTATTTCGTCCATTGAAGTGATATAAGGTGGATTAAATTATTCTCATCACACTTAAATTTAACGTCTAGTTATGAAAATTGGAATTAATTTTGAAATTATCTCTTTTAAATGTAAATTATTCCAATAATTCTTAAATTTGTAATTTGCTTTCTACAATTTTTCATTATTTTTATATTATTTATTTTTACAACAGTAGAAGAGGGCCAAAAATAGGAATGAAAGTTTATTTATTTTATTATTTACTAAAAGTTCACTGGAATTTTTTATTATTAAATGCAATAAGTTCATTAAAAAAATAATTGCTGACTTGATTGGCCACTCATAAAGTATTTTGTGGGGTAAATGTAAGTTTCTGTTTGTTGCGAAGCGACTGCCATGCCATGTCGGCGCTGTTCGCCCTGCTGCTGGTGGCGACGCCCTGTGGCGCCTTCTGCCCCTCGCGCTGTTCGTGTGATGACGTAGAGCTGGAGGCGCGTTGCGTCGACGCTGGTCTGGACGTGGTTCCTATCCAGCTGAACCCGGAGGTGAGGCGCATCTCCCTGCGAGACAACCGCATCGCCAACGTCCACTTCTCGCTCGAGTTCTACTCGAACCTGATGGAACTGGACGTTTCCCGAAATCGCTTGTCGTCGCTGGGGGAAGGCAACTTCCTGCTGCAGACGAAGCTGCTGTCGCTGAACGTCAGTGACAACGGCGTGGTTGTGCTTGCCGGAGGAACCTTCCAGGGGTTGCGGGAGCTGCGCTCGCTGGACCTGAGCCGCAACCGCCTGGAGGCTGTGTCCACCCCCGCACTGGCGGGTCTCCGCGGCCTGCGAGACTTGCGCCTCGTCGGCAACAGGATCTCCAGTCTGGACCACGGCGTCTTCACTGACCTGACACAACTCTCACACCTGTGGCTCGACGACAATCAGCTCCACTCTGTACCTTCCACATCTTTACAGCCGCTGCAGTCTCTAGAGGTGATACATAGTTTCATCTTCCAACCTCCGTTCCACTAAGTATAGTATTATGGATCCAACGTTTAGTCAACTCACAATTGCCCAGCGCTTTAATGACATAACTAAAGTCACTACGTCGTTTTTGACAGAATTTAGTCACGTTTTCACCATCTTCATAACATCGGCATCTCCAAAATTTTTACATTGAATATTATGGTATTTAAAACACTCTTCTGTTACGAATTAAATATCGATATTCGATTGAAAGGGTTGATCACATAGTGCCACTTTTATGGTGGTCGCATTTTAATTACACGAATTAATTTTTCCAATTAATTAGTGCTCCTTTTGTTGATGCTCTTGATTTGGGTTCAAGCTTTCACGCAGGAATCGGAGTTCATGCTCACCTCTGTTTTAATATTATCGGATTATATTCCATTGTTCAGCCTGTATAATAACTTCCTAGTTAATTGGTTGCATGAAACTCTACTAATGACGTATTTGTTTTGACCTGCGGCATAATTTTTTCTCTCCTTGCGCCTTCTGTAGATAGTTTTTGATTTGGAAATTTTGTTTAATTTTTACAGAACGAGAGGTTATAAAAGTGTGGAAAAAATTAAAACAAAAAGTCGTAAAAGAGAATGTTACAAGCCAAAGCCACGGCCAGTTGGATGTTGCTAAAAATAAGTGTGGTCCATTTGGCGATCTAAGTAATTCCCTAATTTTAACTAACCTTTATTTTTTGTATACCATAAAAAGAAATTTTGACCTTCAGTTTGCTAAATAATAATTATTATTTATAGAAAAAAGTATAGAGGAAAACAGTAGCTGATTCCAGGAACACTGAAAGGTTTTTATTCACAGTTGCGTCATTTATGGGTGATGGCGAATTACGTTGGGTGTTTAAAGAAAAAATAAAACCTAGGTATAAAGAGAAATTATATACAGTGTATTTGAAAAAGGAATCATCCGATTTCCAAAATTCATAACTTTTAACCCGATGTGATTGAACAATGTACTGTTAAAAGAAGAAAATCGATTTTACGTGGCGACCAATAGGCTTCCTCGACGCTGAATCAGCCGTACTGGACAAAATGATTCTGTCTTGTATCGCTAGCCTCCAAGATCACCGAAACTTACTGCATAATATTTTTTTCTTGTGGCTGTTTTATAATAGAGTGATACCACTGTGAACAAAAAGTAAGGTGAATTTATTTATAAAATATAAATTCTTTATTTATTCTTCCAAATCAATTTCATCCCCTTCAAAGTAATCTCCGTCCGATAAAACACACTTCTTCCAACGCTTTTTCCAGTCCTCGAAACAGTCGGAATAGTTTTTTTCCGGTATAGCCTTCAAGACCTTCTTCGATTCGGGTTTTATCTCCTCAATCGTGTCAAAACGACGTCGCCGCATTGGCCTTTTGAGTTTTCTGAATACCCAGAAGTCGCACGGAGCCAAATCAGGCGAATACGGTGGTTGCGGAACGATATGAGTCGAGTTTTTGGCAAAAAAGTCGCGAAGAACCAATGCAGTATGACATGGCGCATTATCGTGATGAAGGAACCAAGAGTTGTTCGCCCATAATTCCGACCGTTTCAGACGAATAACTTCACGCAAACGACGCATAACGCTCAAATAATATTCTTTGTTGACAGTTTGGCCTGGCGGAAGGAATTCATAGTGCACCACACCACGATAATCAAAGAAAACTGTCAACATGACCTTGATTTTCGATCGACTTTGCCGTGCTCTTTTCGGTCTTGCTTCACCTTTTGCACGATATTCGCTGGATTGGTCGGTGGTTTCAGGGTCGTATGCGTAAATCCAAGTCTCGTCTCCAGTAATGATGCATTTCAAGTGGTCCTGATAGTCAGACAGCAAAGTTTCACACACATCAACGCGACGCTTTTTATCCAAAAAATTGAGCGATTTTGGCACCAATCGAGACTTGACGCGTTTGAGACACAAAACATTCTTCAAGATGGTTTGGGCTGAGCCAAATGATATTCCAACACTATCAGCGAGATCTCTAATTGTCCATCGACGATTTTCAAGCACCAAATCTTTGATTTTTTGGACGTGGCCCTCGTCGGTAGACGTTGATGGTCGTCCAGAGCGCGGTTCGTCTTCAACGCGTTCTCGGCCCTCTATGAACTCGTAGTACCACCTATAAACGTTTTTTTGTGCCATAGTTTGATCACCAAAGGCCTTCCGCAACATTTTCAACGTGTCCGCACAAGAATATTCGTTCCGCAAACAAAATTTGATGCAAGTTCTTTGCTCAACAAAATCACCCATTGGAAAAATCGAAAAATTCACTTTTGGTTGTTTACAAAAACACGTGTAACTCGGAGATAATTAAACCTTTTAACAAACATACGCTTGGCAAATATTATAGACAGTCCTACCAACCTAGGGAAAAAAATACCTGCCTTTCTAATACCCGGGAGTTTTAAATGACAATTTCACCTTACTTTTTGATCACAGTGCTATGTCTCCACAACAACTGTCGAACTGCGGAACCGCATAACAACAGTCGTGGGGAATAACTCAATACATGCTCGCTAGAGTTAGGGACGAATTTGAATACTGCATCTCAAGAGGGGCATTTTAAGCACTTTTGAGTTCTTATGTAAAAAAAAAACTTTCTGTATTTCCTTGATTGCAAAATTACCATTAAATTTGTATTTTCATTATTTTTCAAAACGTATTTACATGTAAAATCGGACGATTCTTTTTGGAACACCATGAATATGTTTGTTGTGGTCGATACCGTTTAAACATGTTATGAATTTTGAATTCGAAATTTCATTATCTCACTTAGCATTTTGATGTGAAACTTATGTAGCGGTTGGGTAAGTTGTGTTGAGAAATATGGACGCAACGTTACGAAATTAGTGTAACGTTACGAATTTTAATTGACGTCACAATCATACACTATAAATCGGACAAAAGTCCGTTGAATCGCTCTATATTTTCAACTCAAAATATCAATTACAAGTTTCATATTGCTTTGAACGTCCTCGGCGACCACGCACATTAATTTCTTTATTCGATCCCCCAATTACCAACACAGAAAAATCCTAGCTTCTGTCTTCAGTTTTAAGAATTCTACATCCTTTTATCTGATCCTCACAGAGACGAGTAAAGTATAAAAATTATATTTGATGTGATAAACTTGTCATTGGTGTATAATGAGGTGAAGTAAAGAAAATTTTTCACAGCATCTTAATTTTATTCAAATTGCTATGTTTAATATTTATACTGACATTATAATTCCTAATATATTCGTAGAAAATAATTATATATATTTTGAAAACTTTTTTTATTCCATTTTATGTCTTTAAATGCACTTATAATCGTGCTGCTACGTTAGGCGTCGGAGGATTTACGATTTTCATGTTTTACCGTTTCGCGGGTGGTGGGGGTGGGGTAATTACTTTCTTATCCTATTTATTTAACATGTTCAATCTATTCTTTTCACGCTCTTTTTTATTTTTGAATTTCAGAGTGCTACAACCCTATGGTTTTTATTTAGCGTCTGAACTTTTCAGCTTTTCTTTTTCAATTGACAATTTCTCTCTATTTTTTCCCATTGACTGCGGTTAAAATGAGAGGTGTAACAAATACACTTGAAATGGCTTTCTACATTCAAAATGAATTAAATGGAAATCACCTTGGAGAGACACACGGCGGAGCGTAAGAATTGGTGCCGGGAAGTGTCAGTGCAGGAAGGTCTTAAGCTTTTATCAATTTTTTACTGTACATGTTTGCCCCGGAATGATATATTTTATGACTCAGAACACAATTTCAGTACCTTTTTTGTGAAATAATCCGGTCCATTGTTTGAAATCCAGCAGGGAGGGTCCAGAGCGGCTTCGTTCCTTATCCGCCTGTGCATGTTTCGGACCGATCGGAGTGAAGGCTTTGTTGGGGGTGGATTCCACTTTTTCCACCAGAATACGCTGTTATAAGAATTTAAAACAGGCCGGACTTCATTAAAATACTAACATCCGATTTCTGTATCAACTAAAAAAAGTCAGAAAGAGTTATTTAAAAATAATTTCGTGAATAGACAATAGTATAAAGTATTATGAAAATATAAAACGTCGGTGTTAAAAGTATAATAATTATTTAAATAAATAGCCATATATCAGACAGAATTGAGTGCTAAAATAAATACCACATAACGTTTCTGCAATCTTTGTTGCTTTCGTCAGGTGATAAAAAACGCAAGAGCCACAAGAACACCGCACAAAACAGGTGACGTACTCAATTAATATTGTCTGTTATTTTCCTATTTATTTATATAATTAGAATAATGGTACATACATTCAGAAATTATAGCAAAAAATTTTTTGCTATAATATATTTTTGCCTATCAAGATTGAGGTAATGGACCAAATAAAATATCTTTTAATGTAATAATTTACGAGCGTAGTAGTAAAATAGTTCACTACTTCTTACCAATGAACCGTTCATACCTTCTCGAGTTTCTTGCCTCTCTAATTCCCACATTAATGTATACTCAAGAAGAAAGAAAGAAACGCCACAAAATGCTTCGTATTCCGCATTGCTGTTTTTTATTACTATTTTTGTTAGTAACGCACATACTCCTTCTAACTTACGCTTTTAAAATTACAAGTAGTGGTACTTGGCACATTTACAGAGGTTTCATGAACCTCCCCCCCCCCCCCCCACCCAATCTCTCGAATATTTTATCGCCGCTATAAAAAAATTACGAAATGTTTTTTGAAACTCTGAGCTCACAAGTATTTGATTCTGTGCTAAATGCTCGTAAAAATTCGAGCAGTAGTTGCAAATCCAAATACGAGATAAATACGAGCTATAAGTCATCTAGGTGACTTGTTTTATGTCAATCACTACACGCAATTTTTTAAACCTTCAAATCAAATCGTACCTTAACAACGTCCCTGAAAATCAAATTATTTTCGACGCAATTCAGTTAGAATAGTCAATATTGCGACTCTGGGTTTCGTTATAATCAAATTAAAAATTCTTAACTCAACACCTAATTATTATAATTACCTGACAATATGTGAATATTACAATAAATAAATGGGCAACAACTTCAATACAATTTAAGGTGCTAAATTAACTTACACATTACAATTCTAATTAGAGAAACAGCCAAAATTAATGAATAAATATAATAATAGCACACAACGTTCCTGAAATCCTTTCAAGTGTTTCTGAATCCCCTGACGAAACAACAAGAATTTCAGAAACGTGTGGTATTTATTTTATCACTTAATTTTGTCTGTTAATTGGATATTTATTCAACTCATTAGTATTATTTTAACACAGACATTTTATATTTATAATATTATCATTTTTTATCAAATGCTTGCTATATTAATATAAACCTTCAACAATTGATGTCTTAAAAAGCATGGTTATTAAAATGAAGAAATGAAAAAATTTACGTCTGGTTGAAAATAATGAATAAGAAAGATAGTCAATTCAGACAAAAAAAAGTGATAATTTAAATACCACACAACGTTTCTGGGATCCCAGAAAGTTGTATGGTATTTATATTATCACATTTTTGTCTGAATTGACTATCTTTCTTATTCATTAAGCATGATTATTGTTATATCTCAATTCGGTAACAACAGGCAAGACAGCCAACCCATGCTTTTCAAATTTTTTTCAAAATTTAGTAATATAATACTACTTTTACGAAGACCTTGGCATCTCAAATAATAAATGTTATCACATCTTTAAATATATTTTCTTCAAATTTTAGATTCATAATGCACACCTTCATTATTCATTTATTCTTAAATTACTAATGAAGGTCTCATATATCTATTTTTTATCAATTAATCAACAGCTGATGGAGTCCCAAATTACGGACGAAATGTTACAATATATTTTTATTGTATTAATTGTTTGTCAATTATTAATTTTTTTCTGACTTGTGGTCAGTTTATTTATAATTCATCTTTATTTATTAAGTTGTACGTTTCAAACACTGACACACACTAGGTGAATATTTATATTGAATATTAATTTCACATCACTGACCATTTTCACGGCTGATTATTTGCATTAACTTACTAGACTAGACTAGACTAGTCTCACTTATCCTCGAATCCGAAGATTTCTTATATGCACAAACTTCTCGCGTTTCTCATTATTGATGTCACTCTTCTAGTTTCTGAACGATGGGACGGGCGAACGACGGAAATTCGATTTACAAAAAAATATAACTGAAGCGAACTAGAACACTATGTTAATATTGCATAATCTCTTGACTTGGTCTGTTTCTTGCCTAACGATGTATGTCTTCGCTTGCTTTAAAATAGTTCCACAGTTTGTCAGGGTTCCGCAACTTGAATTTGGTTAATTTTATTCTTCGTATTTATTTTATGGGTTTGCTTTGTTATCATGGTGTGGCCAACCGCTGTTTGCAGAGCCTGGGTCTCAGCAGCAACCTGATCGAAGCTATAGACGGCAACTCATTCTCGACGCTGCGAAGTCTGCGCTTTCTCACGTTGCAGTGGAACTTCATAAGCGTCGTCCACGACGAAGGCTTACATGGACTCCACGAGCTCAGATCACTCGACCTGAGCGACAATAACCTGACCTGGATTCCGTCAGTCCAGCTTTCCAACCTTAGAGGCCTGGAGGATCTCGACCTCAGCGGAAATTCCTTCTCCGCCATAGGGCCTCGAGCTTTCCAGGACCTTGGTGAACTGCGGAGCTTACGTCTGTGCCGATTATCTAGTCTTAAAAGGTGATTGATTATTTAAATTTCAGCTCGATGTTTTTTTCATTTATTTTTACTCAAAACGTTACGTCGAATTAAAAATAATAGGAAAGAAAGGGTCGATTCACACAAAACAGTGACGTGGCAGTGATGAAGATATTAAGGACGTGTGTCCTTTGCCGTTGTAGGGCCAGAGGCCCTCTTCAGCTTTGGATTTGTGTCTTTATTATTTTATTATGGATAAGTGGGATGGCGCAAACATTCTAATTATTTAATATTATTTTTTTCGGGGGGTGATCGAATACGATGCGGAATACGAAAGTATTGGAAAGTAATTTGCACGACATATTTCGATTTGAGTCTAGATTTTGAACAAGTCTGGGATGGGACGATTATAATAAGGTAGGAAATTGGGGAGTTGTAATACTCAGTGCTTTAGATTTACGTTACGGAAGATGACTTTTGGGGTATAATTATATTTTAATTTAGGTTTCCGGGCAAATCTTATAGGAAGGTGGATAAGACTTTTAGAATGTTGTTTTTTATGGATCTCTGGTCATAGGATGCACGGAAATGGACAAGACGTTGTTGGATAGGACGGAAATTTAGAAGACGATGGTGTCGGAATAGGTTGATAGATGGGGACAGAACGTGACAGTGTCATGACCGACGCGTGATGAAACCAGTAAGAAAAATAATATTATTGTGGGAATTTGATACTGGTCCGGCTGTACTCCATGGTCAATTAATTCCATACACAGAGTGGCATTTCTCTCCTTCGATTGTTCTCCTTTTCCGTGCCTTATGCACCCACGTCCGTTTTATCACTTGCTCTTCTTCATCAAAAACCAGAGCCGTCATCAAAATCTCATGGTCTGAGAACATCGTCATATTGGGTACTAAAATGCCCTGGCGAACTACGGGACCAACACTGTCCGATGGTAATAGAAACCCCCCCCCACTGTGATATCAATATCACGGCCGGTGGAATCACGGCGCTGTCACGTCACGGTTGTGAGTGAATTGACCTTTACTATAATATTTCGTCTTTTATAACAACATGCTTGAGAAAACAACGCTTATATATTCTAAATAATACAGAGAATTAAATTTTACACTAACATTTTAACGAAGAAAGGTTCAAACTAGTTTCCATAAAAATAATGGTTCAGTTATTTTGAAGTTTTTATAGATTGAGACTCGACTTTATTTTTCAATATCTAACACCAATGTTAAGAGCCTCATTTGAGGTCTTAAATTACGTTGCATATGAGAAAGGATATAATAACGCTGTACGTAACTGTCAAGGATTAAACACAAACTATTGTTCATAACACGGAATTAGTAGTTGATATATCAGATAAAAAAATTAAATAATATATCACGATCTACTGATATTCGAGAAGTATGTACTTGAAACAATTCTTTGCTGGGTAGGGAAGTTGGAATAAGCTTCAAATATTTTCCTGGGCTTAGTAAGTGGTTAAAGAACGTGAAACTGCAATAAAACTTCTTTCAACCCTTATGTTAAAAAGAAAATATTATAATACCATGCTATTCCCTCTTCAAAGATGAAAAACATTTGTGCGCCCCAAAATTGTAATTGTCCCACCTGTGAGGTAAGGTGACAAAGGAAGGTAGGTAAGATGACGAACAAATTAATCAAGGGTTAAAAAAATATTAAAAAATATTTCTTTATAAAAAGAGCCGAGACACTAAAAATATAATACAAGATTATCCATTATGAAATGAAAACAGGAAGAATTGGGTAAAAAAATTAGAAGAAACATTAATAAAATTGATATGCAAAATCATATATGCCGTGTGTTTTTCGCTTTATTTTCCAGTCGGATACGCCAAGATTTACACTAGAAGAAAAGAAAAAATTAATTACAAGCAGGTACATGTCGGATAAGGTGCCGAAGTAGAGAAATATTCGTTATTTTAACCCACAACGCTATTTTAGTTTTAAATTTGTTTATCTAGCTCATCTTAAACTACCTATATTGTACATTATTTTTAGCGCAACGCGTTGTATTTTGAGAATATTTTATATATACTTACCGTAGTCGAATAATTTCTCGCGCCGTCCAGTCAAAAAATTACAAAACACACTGAAAAAAGAAAAGCAATCTGAACTAACTTCATTACCCGTCAGTACGAGTCTCAGAAAGTGTCTGGACAATGCTTCTGTTTATAACTGCTTACGAGAAATTCCGAGTTCGTCATTTTACCCCACCTTCCCAACCTTCGTGTTTAATAGAAATAATAAGGAAGGAATTCATTTATATATTAACATTGATAACATTAATTTTAATTTTATATATATAATATTATATATTATAAAATATACGACCAATATATGTGTGTTCAGTGTAAAATAAGTAAATCGATTCCATGGAAAATCACACTCTCTTATTTGCCGAGCTGAATATTAGTTCATGTAGGTTTTCCGATCGTTTGCAGCTTAAAGCTCTGACATTACTTCTGTCCCATATCCTGAACCTTTTACAAAGTCATCCAAAATTAACCAACTGATCGTTACAGGGTCGATGTCGATGCCTTCGCTGGGAATGCGAAGCTGAAGAGTCTGTTTCTGGACCTGAACGGAGCCCTGACGTCCATCCCTCCGCGTCTCTTCGAGACCAACGCCGTACTGAGAGAGATCTCAGCCCGGCACAATGCCTTCGTGTCCTTGGAAGCCTCTCAGTTCCCTCTGGACCAACTCAAGTCCCTCGCGGTGGCGGGAAACCCGCTGCACTGCAACTGTTCTCTCCTGTGGCTGTGGCTGCTCGCTTCCAGACAGGCTGCCAACCTGTCTTCAGAGAACGACACACTCAGGTGATCCAACAAATTTCATTTCATTTCATTCCAGTAATTACACTACTTTAAATAACTAATATCAATTAATATGTCGACATAAGAGGCTGAATGAGTCCTCGGGATTAGTAACGCCGCTATTATACCACTGTGATCAAAAAGAAAGGTGAAATTGTGATTTAAAACTCCCGGGTATTAGGAAGGCAGGTAATTTTTTTCCTAGGTTGGTAGGACTGTCTATAATATTTGCCAAGCGTCTGCTTGTTAAAAGGTTTAATTATCTCCGAGTTACACGTGTTTTTGTAAACAACCAAAAGTGAATTTTTCGATTTTTCCAATGGGTGATTTTGTTGAGCAAAGAACTTGCGTCAAATTTTGTTTGCGGAACGAATATTTGTGCGGACACGTAGAAAATGTTGCGGAAGACCTTTGGTAATCAAACTATGGCACAAAAAAACGTTTATAAGTGGTACAACGAGTTCAAAGAGCGCGTTGAAGACGAACCGCGCTCTGGACGACCATCAACGTCTACCGACGAGGGCCACGTCCAAAAATCAAAGATTTGGTGCTTGAAAATCGTCGATGGACAATTAGAGATCTCGTTGATAGTGTTGGAATATCATTTTGAAGAATTTTTTGTGTCTCAAACGCGTCAAGTCTCGATTGGTGCCAAAATCGCTCAATTTTTTGGGAAAAAAAAGCGTCGCGTTGATGTGTGTGAAACTTTGCTGTCTGACTATCAGGACCACTTAAAATGCATCATTACTGGAGACGAGACTTGGATTTACGCATACGACCCTGAAACCACCGACTAATCCTGCGAATATCGTGCAAAAGGTGAAGCAAGCCCGAAACGACCACGGCAAAGTAGATCGAAAATCAAGGTCATGTTGACAGTTTTCTTTGATTATCGTGGTGTGGTGCACTATGAATTCCTTCCGCCGGACCAAACTGTCAACAAAGAATATTATTTGAGCGTTATGAGTCGTTTGCGTGAAGCTATTCTTCTTAAACGGTCGGAATTATGGGCGGACAACTCTTGGATCCTTCATCACGATAATGCACCATGTCATACTGCATTGGTTCTTCGCGACTTTTATGCCAAAAACTCGACTCATATCGTTCCGCAACCACCGTATTCGCCTGATTTGGCTCCGTGCAACTTCTGGCTATTCAGCAAACTCAAAATGCCATGAGGAAACGCCGTTTTGACACGATTGAGGAGATAAAATCCGAATCGAACAAGGTCTTGAAGGCTATACCGGGAAAGACTATTTCCGACTGTTTCGAGGACTGGAAAAAGAGTTGGAAAAAGTGCGTTTTATCGGACGGGGATTACTTTGAAGGGGATGAAATTGATTTGGAAGAATAAATAAAGAATTTATATTTTATAAATAAATTCACCTTACTTTTTGTTCACAGTGGTACAAAATCGCTCGAATTTGTACACAAGTTTGTACTACGCCTTAAGTGATGTTTTAATTTAAGATAACTATTTATATATAATTTATGTGATTAAGACATAATTTTGGTATATCTAAATAATGTTTCGGTGAGACTGACAATAAAATAATTGTAAAAGAACTGTATTATCAGGTATCATTAATAAATTTGTCGATAACTACTATTTTAAAAATCAATTCATTTGTCCTGTATTCAAATAAGATTCATTCCCGAGTATTATAACGATTAAATGACAACATTTCAAATTGTTTTTGTTGAGCCGTAGATTGGACGCGAAGAGTATCCGATGTGGAGGACCTGTTTTGCTGAAGAATCGCATTCTTTCGGATCTAGATGCATCCAATCTCCACTGTGGTCTCTCGTGGTCCACAACTTTCATCTCGAGCCTCGTGTTGATCGCGTTGCTCGTCGCAGTCTGCGGAGGCCTGGTCATCGTCACGAGAAGAAAGTTCAAAGCGAAACGCCTTCATCTCCAAGACGGTGACCCTCCGCAGCTACAGCGCCAGTACAGCGTAAACGTGTGCTCAAAGTCGTCTAATGAAACCAGTCAGGACTACAGCACATCGTATGTTGTACATAGTCACTGGGACTCGATTGGGACAGCGCCCATGTTCTACAGCAGTGCAGAGAAAACGGAAAACATTTTCCACACATGAGAGAGACCATGGGAAGGGGAAGATCCAGTTTATTGGCACTTAACTGGAGAAGAAATTCATAACTGCAGTTAGCATCTCAAAAACAGACGAAAACGTTAACATATATTTGTTTATATGACGGGGCAAAACACTGGACGAACTTTGTATTTTATTACATTGATACAATAAAACTTTTCATGTATACAACCAAATGCAGGATCATTATTCTATGTCGTTTTTTAAGCTTCAAAAGAGTGGCTCTATCTATTAAATTAAATTCAGATTCAAATTTAAGAAACGAGTATTCTGCCTTTTCCCAGTTTCCCTTTCCTTAAAGCAAGAGGTTTTTAGCAAAGAATTAAAGGGTAGAACAACATGAAGTTCAAACTCTGGTTCAAAATTTAAACCTCACATTATCCCAAAAGGAAGTAATCTGATATTATAACACCTCTCTTTCGAAACTTCACATAATCCGAACTGACAAAACGCAGACCAAGTTTACCTAAAACCCACTCACTGTAGGATAATGAATAATCAAATTCAGCCAGCTATGACAAAACTACCCAGGATATAATATTATTTATATACGGATGGGTCCAGAAATCTCTACGGTATGAGTGACGCTATATATTCACCTAACACCTCCCCTTCCGCGTAAAGCTTTTGATACTGCTGATCACTATAAATACTTTCAAATAAGCTAGAACACTATAGTATCAGAGGGGTGGCACTCAAGCTTTTCAAATCTCATGTAATGAACAGAACTCAGTTCACTGAAAAAAAGTTTTTGTAAAGAAAGGTTTACATCATACTGCACGATCAAATCTGGGATCAATTAAAAGGGGAGTACCGCAGGGATGAATTCTGGGTCCATTATTATTTATAATTTATGTTAAAAACACACGCGTGCTAGACCCTACCAAAGATATCATATACTGATGACACAACAATCCTAAATTGGGCTTCTGAAAAAAAATAAACTTACGCAAAATATGCAGCAGAACATAGACAAAATATTAGAATACTTTATAAATAATCAAGTAAAAGTAAACCCGACATAAACTAAAGTACTATTATTTAATAGATGGACTCTTGATATGTATAGGGACGCTGATATATGGTGCAGTGAAGAGGAAGTTAAGGCATCACAAGTAGCAAAATTTTTAGGAATATATGATGTAGACTGTAAACTAAATTGGGATGAACACACAGACTACATATGCAAAAAGTTAAGTAGAAACTCATATGCATTAAAAAGATTATCTGCATTTTTTAGTCCCTCATACCTCCTAAACATGCCTCAGTACTTCCCCGCATCAACTGAAATTAGGGGCGCTACTTCAGAAAAAAGCATGAAACGTTTGCTTTTAATACAAAAAAAGAGTTATTAGTTACATAATGGGACTAAAAAGGACAGAATCTTGTAAGAAAGCCTTTGTATCAAATCCCATACTGACTGTATATGGACTATATATGTACAAAGTAATTATGTTGGTGAAAAAAAATGAAAATAAAGTATGCAAACAAAAGGAAATAACAGGTAGGCCATCAATACTCGGGGTAAGAGAAACTATTTTAGAATCAGGACAAACAAAAGAGAGACAGACAAAAACCCATATGTTAAAGGAACACTACTATTTAATAAGCTCCTTGAATATATATAGAAAGTAGAGAATAAGTTATTTGCAGTAGAACTAAAAAAAATATCCAGGTAAAAAGCCGCTCTACTGTATGACTGACCTTTAAAATTATATATTGTAATGCCAATTAATTAAGACATTAATTGTGAAATTGAAAATATAAATTGTTTGAGAAATCCTTTGTAGCGGCAGGGGCTTTAAAACAACAATAGAAAACTCGGCTCTGTTCCTTCGTCGGAAGGCCCGTCAAAATGGCGTATGCGCGCCCAAATTGCGAAGCGAGAGTTCAGTTTGCATTAAGATTTTGAGGAGTTCAGGTCGCAGGAACAAGTTGTTAATGAGTTGCATTAAGATATTGAGGAGTTCAGTTCGTAGGGAGATATGTTGAGAGACGGTTCACGGAAAGACCTGGTCGAGGTATAACAGTTTTTGGAAGGAGAATTCAACATGGTTGGCAATTAGCAGGACAAAGTAAAACATTCATAAAAGTATAACGTCGAAACCTGCACACAAAAGGCAGAAATAGCAAAAGTTTCGGTTTAAGTCCGGAACAATAAAGACTACCCAATCGACGAATCGTAGAATTCACCTAAGGCGAGCCGTCAACCGATAGATGACGAAAGGAGGAACATTCGAGTTCCTGACGACTTATAAAAATTTTGATTAAGAATCTGTGAGTTTAGAAGCAGTGTAAACCCCACAATAGTGTTCTCGAAAATAAAGGTACGATGGAATGCTGGGCAGACGTGAGTAACAATTTACGAAACAATTAATTATGTAAACGTAATTGAAAGATAGCCGTCAAATTTCGTTCTATTTTTGATTAAAATTTGTTAATCAGAGGCAATCTTTTTACTTTTAATTTCGTTCACAATTATTATTCGTTCTAGTTTAATTGACGAATATATTTCTTTTTCTTTTAATTGTAATTTGCCACAATAAAAATATTGTTTGTAAATTTAATTAAATTTTCATTTAAAAAGCCTATTTTTAGTGATTATTACAAAATGGCTTCCACAACATAGGGGCAAATGAAAGGTTTTTTTTTGTATATTACAATATTTTGTATCTTTATAATATCTATAAACATAATTTTAAATATTAATCATGTTATACTAAAATATAAGTTCTATTTAATTTAATTATGTTATATTCTATTACATGATTGACGATTTCCCATTTGGTATTGTTATATATTTCATACGTATGCGAGAAATAGACGTTGCAGATTGTCTTTTTTATAGGAGCAACTACAATAGCTTCCACGTTAGTGTTAAGCTTGGTAGGAATAGCTGATATGTGGTCTTTTACATACACAGCGACACCCCCGCTGGCACGTAACGGCTTTGCTCCATTGTTTAAGAAGCATTGATATCAATTTATTTTCCTTCAAAATTTTTTTTGTAGACATTATTATCTCTGTAAAGTAAATTGCTTGGAGTAATTGGAAATAGAGGTGTCTTGGATAAAAGCCGTTTCATGTTCCATTGGAGGATATCCAAGGTGAAATTAATTTTTTTAGGGACTATGTGTACGATCTAGATTCTGAGAAATTAGCATAGCATCGACTTCTGGTGCCTTTTTATTAAATTCTTAATTCTACTGATTCCTGCTTTCGTGGTTTTATCTGTTATGAAGGGAAGCACTTTGGCTAGCATATTTACTATGGTATCAGTGTCAGAGTATTCCTCGGCGATACATAGAGAGTTCTTATGTCCAAAAGCGTTGATGATGAAGCTCTTTGTTTGTAGAAAATTTATGGGTAAATTATCCTTATATTGCCAATGTATTCTTTACATTGTTCGAGTGCCTCTTCGATTGATTTGAGGATGTGAGTTTCTCGCGAGGTATTTTTATTAGGAGGGTTTCGTTCTTTGGGATCTTCGATGTGATTTTCATGGATTTGAGTGGTGGAGACGAGGTTGGGAAGTTGTGTTAGACGAGAGGTGCGTTTTAGTTAACAAGGAAGGTGGGAAACTGTTATGTTTGCGCCCTGGATACGATCAGGGGGTTGCAGGTCGACGGCGGGGGAGGATTCAATATGGAGGTATTCGGTTGATGGGATTTTGGGGGCAATTATTGGCAATGGGGCCGTCCTCTATGCACACTAAACAGGCTACGGAGAAAATGGCTAAAATATTTTATATGGGGTTTCTTCAAAGTTTAACATAATTGAGTCTGGAAGTTTGTTGAAGTCTGCCGGGTCCTGATAAAATTACCGTCTAAAGTTCATAATGTGACTAAGATTGGGGTATAATAAATGATATATTAATTGTTGGTAAGATGTTCGTATTTCAGAGTTATTGATGGTGAATATTTGGGTAGACGTTAGACCTAATATTCTTCTATCTTTATTGATTAGAGGACGAGTAGAGGAAAATGGATGGTGGTCTATCGATGTAAACGTATCCACTGATCGCTTACTCATGAGGAACACAGAAATACGGTTATTAGATGTTCTTGACACAAACATGATCTGCCTTAAATCCTAGTATACATTTTCTCGTTGTGTCACTTCTGAAGCGGAGGTGCTATATCTCTTCATGCAATCAACGCTTCCACTGTATAAAAATCCTTCTTCTTCTTCTGCTTTCCAGGCTTCAACTCACCGTCTCAGCCTTGGTCTTCCAACACTCCTTTTGCCTAATGGTTTATATTCCAGCGCTTGTTTTGGAAATCTGTCTCTAGGCATTCGCAATACCATTGTTTACCGACTGTTTCATTTTCTTTCAGAATTTACGTTGAATGCGATTGAGTTTTTTATAGTTTCAAATGGGCAAGGTTTAGGAATTAATGAGAAGATTAAGAATAACAGATTCCAATAGCTGAGTCAGATGCAGACAGACTCTGTTGTCCAACTTCTGAATTCTCACCTTCCGAACATAAAACTGTTCGAATGCTTGGATTTTCTTTTGTTTTTTCGCCTCAATATCCTCATTATTCTGAACTAACATGTCAATCAATCCCGTGACTCTTAGAAAAACTGCCTACTATAGATTAAATAAATAAAATATTTTTCATTGTAAGTGTATTAATTTGCCGTTGAAAATCAATTTCAGCATAAAGTCAGCCTTTTTACCCGTGTAAAATTAAAGTCTCCGTGCAGAAAGAGAAACTCAGCAGTATCCAATGGACGTCCATCTGGCAGGGTGGCGATTATGAAAATAGATAATGAAATGGCTTCTGCGGCTAATGCGAATATATAGACAATCGTGCGAGACGATCCAGGAGATGCGTTGGGTGGTACACCTCGAATTTCATAAATAAGTTCGTCAATAATCACGTGTATGATCATCATTGAACTGTTCCTTTAATTTCCATTTTTGTTTTGTTTATTTACCTACCTTCCTTCCCAATATAAAAGACACTAAATCGATTTCTTGGCGAAGACTAAACGTAGTCACGTCGTTTTTACAGCGCTAGTGGCACACAGTTTTATATTCTTCGGAGACTAAATGTGATCTCCATTGAACATTGGCAGTGCCCCCCTTTTCCCTAAAACGCGTATCTATTAAACTTCTCTGAATAAATACTCTGCAGAAAAAAGCAAATTCATTGGAATGTATGATCTTAGGCGACGTACATAATCGAACCTAATTCAGGATGGCCGCACACTTGAAATTTTGATTAATTCCTGAGCAAAGTCGAGCGTCTAAAAGCGACGTCTCGTCATTAGCGCGCGTGACAATGGCGGCTGTTGCATTATTCTCGCGTGGTGCAGAGGAAACCCTCCAGGGCAGACACCCTTCGCCCTTCTCTTTGTTTTCCACTAAACAATCCCGACGTGAGAACCGTTACAGAGCCCCTTCACATTCGCAAATACCCGTTTGTTTGGATAAATTTGAGATTGTACCGTTAAAAAACTCAGATCTTGGTTCGTATATCTCAAACATATAAAGTAATCTAAGCGTTGAAAACTTCTGTGAATAATTTACTGTTACTGGTTACAAATTCCTGTACAAAATGTGATCAAAGAAATCTCTTCCAGCTTTAGAGCAACTTGTAGAATGTCATGTGAGCAGTAGTGATATTTCCTATACACAGCTACAGCTGGTGCATGTGCTGCAGCACATACATTTGGAAGAATTAATTTTAAGAACCGTCATAATATTTGCGTTAACTACAAATTTCTGCTTAGATATCAAAGATTTTAAACTGCTCGGCTTGTGTCGCTCTCGCTACTTCTAACGCAGCCGGGTGGCCATGTCTGTGCTACTCACTGTTGTAACAGACAGTTACTAACTTTAATAAAAAAAAATTATTTTAATGTATCTCCCCCCCCCCCTTCCACTACATCACCAGTAAATGTTTCAACTTGGCACATATACAAACCACTATTAAGTAAATAATAATCTTATTTATAAACAAAAACAGTATTTCCTCATTTTGGGTAGTATTTTTTTAAAAAAAAAACAATTGGAGGTTATTTTAAAGAGAAAAAAAATTGGGGGCATCAGTGTGAAAATACACTGTCATCATATCTGGTTTGTACCAAAAATTAACCATGTTCAAAGGGAAAATACTTTTGTTAGAAATACATGTCAATTTGCTGCTAAATTATTCCACTTTTAAAAATTAAACATTATTGGACACTATGTAAATAGCATTAGGAATGTAGTAACACTATTCTTATACAATTATTATTTTACACATATCCTTGTAAAAAATGGTTGCTTGTGGTCATGTAGCACACAAATTAAAACACTCACAAGCCAACACTGCTTATACAGTATAATATATGACAAATGATTTAATGTTACCGAAATCCTATATATTTTTCACTAGAAAACAAAAATGGTAAGATTGATTTATCCAATATGCACCCTGTGAGGTGCCACAGGGTTCCATTTTAGGCCCACTCCTTTTCACTTTATATATAAATGTCCTCCCTAACTATATTAACCTTCTGAAATCAGTTTTATATTCTGATGGCACTAACATCATGATCACAGATTTTCATTTGACTAACTCAACGTTAAAGTTGACGACGCCTTATAAAGCTTGAATGTTTGGTCCAAATCAAATAAGTTAACCCCAAACCTACAGAAGACCAAGTCAAATTTTCAACATCGAAGAGAAATTCTTTGTTACAGGATGATTAAGTCACTGACAATGCATCATTTTTAGGTATAAACATCAATGACAGCTTAAAATGGAATTATCAGATTAAATGACTTGCTGGCAAATTAAGTTCTGCCTGTTACTGAAGATGATTCTCAGCAAGTAGACACTGCCAAGATGGTGTATCACACATATTTTCACTCCATCATGTGTTATGGTATTGCAGTATGGGAATAGATACATAGACTATTTGAATATTATACATAATGAATTATCAAGAAACTTGCTCTTTAAAAAATTGGGAATATTATCTATATCCAGTGCATATATTTTAGAAATCTTAACACAGTGGGAACCACAAATATGAAACAAGAACTGACAAACATCAGCTTAAACTTAGCAATCTAGCATTCTGAGATTAAGTTATTTAAGTCTACCTATGGATATAAAAACAAATCCTAAGACTTATTACTAAATGTAATCCTATTGTCTGGTGCATACTAATTTGTTAATCAGTGTAAGCAGTTGATTCCCTCAAAAGTACTGGCATTATCAAAGTAGTTACTTACAAACTTAACACTCACAAAATATTCTTTACTTAATAATTCTCTCTCCTGTTTCACACATGATCTGACCTGAGTCACCTTGGCTATGATGAGAGCGAGGTTTCCTGCCAACCAGAGTATGTGTGAAATAAGTTTTCCTGTGAAAAATGTGTACATACAATATTATGTGGTGAAATAAATGTTTGTGATTTATGATTCTGTAACACTTAAGAAAAATATGACTACATCTAATTAAAAAACACACATTTAGATAGTAAACAGACACAGCAAAGTCAACTTACCCTGAAATCAAAAGTTTGTGACTCTTTCAAGTGCTTAAGCCTCCATCAGAACAGCAGCATTGAACTGTGGGGCGGGGAGACACAAATATACATCTCATTTTATTTTATATTTATTATTCTTACATGTGTGTGTGATGTTAGTTTATTGTTACATTTATGTATTTCAAGATGTGTCTATGATTAACTTTGTATGTTGTCAACTATGTAAATTTCTTTTGACTTTTCCAATTTTCTCAGTCTAGGACTAATGACAAAAAAAATCTAAGTGGAAATTATAATGGAAATTGACTTACAAAGGTGGATTATGCCAAGGAAAAAATTAATTAACACACACATGGAATTTTGTTTAAAATGAACATATGAAACTGAATTTTTATAAGTGGAGAATTTATTAAAAGCATTCTGTTCAAAACCTTCTTTACCCCAAAGTTTAAGATGTGCAACTTTTATTGCAAATATGCACTTTGTGAACAATACTTCCATAAAGCAAATGGCATTTTATACAGCACTGTTTTCCAAGAATTTTAATTGACAACTAAATCACAACAAAAAGATCCAAGAGACTCTCATACAATCAAATCTTCACTTTTGCCTACACTCTTCTAATCCATTTTTTGGAGTTTCTCTAAAATTGATAAATTTCTGAAAGTGGCATCTTTATGTTTAAGCTCCACAAGAACCTGCCTAATATCACATGACATTATCAGAATAATAACAATATGCATGCCAGCATGTGTGCTTATGTTTTACTGGTTCACTAGACAGAGTCACATTCACAAAAACAGTGGCAGGTAAACTTGCAACACAATAGAAAAACTAGGTAATATTTACACATTTTATTATATAACAAAAATGTAACTACAAATAGAGACTAAACATTTAACAAACATGTGAACATGACTGCCCGGCACTGACGCAGGGATACCTTACTGCCAAACAAATTAAACGCACAAAAATTTTCAACTTCAAATTCACACCTGTAGGTTCCACAACATCCGGGTTAACTGGAATGATAAGATTACCAAACTTGTAAAGTCAGTGTTTCATTCTACAATAAACAGAGGTGATTTTCCAGCAAATAATTGAACCATGTTGATTAATCAGTCTTCATGCACTTAGCAGATCTATTGCACCTAGCATACCATTAATATTTTGTCCTACAGAGGCTTCAAAATGAACATTTGCCAATATTCACAATTTTGTTATGCCAATGGCTCTACACACTGTTCAATTTTAGCTGACAACTTAGTTCATGAAATAGAGGAAGGCACTCTACATCATTCCACCCATTCCTCCCATACCTCCCATTCCACCCATACCACCCATTCCTGATGGAATTGCTTCTTCTTTTGGAATATCAGTCACTACTGCCTCTGCAGTTGTGAGGAGGGAAGCAACTCCAGCTGCATCTGTGAGAGCGGTCCTGACAACCTAAAATGAACAAATTACAATTGTTTAACCATAGTATTTTTTCACCAACCCAATAATTTTAGAATTGATAAATGGCTCACCTTAGTAGGATCTATGATTCCCTTTTCGATCATGTTAACATATTCATTATTCATAGCATCATAGCCCATGTCACCACCGGCATCTTCAACCTTGGATACTACAACAGACGCATCTATGCCAGCATTTTTCGCTATCTGCATGCAAGGCATCCTCAAGGCTTGACGAACAATATCAATTCCTATAATAAAACAATTGCTAAATTAATTACCACAATATATGGACATTGATTCCAATTTTTCAAAATTGTTCCAAGCCTTAAAAATTAAATCCACCATTCTTAACACTATCCCTAAATGTGTTTCTAAAATTAAATGAGCAAACCTGTAGACTGGTCAGTATTGGAAGGTTTGAGATTTTTCAAAACAGGTATACAACGGAGGAGAGCTGTTCCACCTCCAGGTACAATTCCTTCTTCCACAGCAGCCCTAGTAGCATTCAAGGCATCATTTACACGATCTTTCTTCTCATTTACTTCTACCTGCAGCATACACAAACATTTATAAATTAATGTTAGTTTCCAACTGATAACAGAATTAATACACTTTGGCATGATTCAATATCCATTTGCAATGATTTCAATTCACTAGTGACATATAATATATATATATAAAATAAATTAGTAAAGATTTCTGTACAACCAGAAATAAAAAAATGGTACATTCAAAAACTAATTTCAGTATGAAAATAGCTTCTAGTAACTATCAATATGCAACCAGTTAAAAATAATTAAAAATATTCATCTCCAATGAGTCTACCTCACTAGATCCTCCCACTTTAAGAACAGCAACACCAGATGCCAATCTTGCCAATCGTTCCTGCAACTTTTCTTTCTCATATTCTGAGGTTGTAGAATCAATTTGGTCTCTTAACTGATCAGCTCTCCGGTCTATATCAGTTTTCTTTCCTTTCCCCTACAATATTTTGAACAAAGTGATCATGAATAGTTTATTCAAAATTAAAATATGCAGAGATGAGGAAAGTTTATATAAAATTAATGAAGCAAGTAAAAAATCTACAAATAAAAGTGTGTCAATCAGAGCACAAGCTAATTTTCATTGAATTAAACTGCAGCACTAATTTCATTTAAGTATAAAAGAAATAAATTAAGTTCTCTGTATTATACCAGCTAAAACTTTGTATCTAAAACTTCAAATGTGAGCAATTTAGAAAATTACGAAGAACTTAGGATTTAAAGATATATGGGTAGTCACCATTATTATTGAAACCAACTTGAGAATCTGTGGAAAACTGAAGATATAAAAATTTCAATCTACCTTGAGCATCAATGTATCATCCTTTGTTATTACTATTTCTCCTGCTTGTCCTAAATCAGATTGCTGCAAGTCTTCCAGTTTCACAGGATTTCCTTCATCACCAAAGACAATACCACCAGTTGCAATAGCAATATCTTGTAAAGTTGCTTTTCTATTATCTCCGAAGCCAGGAGCTTTAACAGCTGCTACTTGTAGCCCAATTTTCAATCTACACAAGTTTTTTCATTACATAAAGATTTTTCACACAGCACAACATATTTATAACAAACACTATTTCACAATTCAAATGCACAAACATGATGAGAACAATCAAACCAAATAGTTACACTAACAACAAAATTTCAATGAATATCTATGAAAAGTTAATCTGGCTAATCAGACAAAATATAAGTTTTCTCCGTACAAAATCACTAAAAGCTTATGTACCACAATTAATAAGTTAATATTTTATTTACAAAGTTAAAATTCAATGCATCTACTTTTCATGAGTAAGGCAAAATCCGCCACATACATTCCATCAATTATTTCTCCAATTATGTATTAAATTTTGAATATATATAGTATGAAAGATTGAAGGCTTTCCTAGTGTATTTGTTGAAGAAAACTTTCTTGGGTTTCCACCTAGGCCTAGTTTATTTATTGAAAGAAGATGATCGCAATGCATTTGCCCGTAGAATTGTCATGTTACAATTGTTGTTTGACCCCAAGTGGAAACCAGAGAACATTTTCCTCTATATATTTTAGTGAATAACATCTGGTAGTGGGGGCGGAGAGTGACCGTCCTTTGTCCACGGGCCTGAGAGGGTCTCTGTGAAACAAATTAATGTGCACATGTGCCAGAGATGCCCTGAAAAGCCGACGATACCCGTTTTTTGTTGTTTTTTTGCATCGTTTTGGAGGGCGGAATAAGGGTATATAGTCCACACCAGAGAGACTGAGGGGACTGAAAGTGAAGTGAGAGGAGGCAAAAATTTGTTGCCCGGTAAGACTAGATTTATTGAGTGTGTACGTCCATCGTGTGATAGGAGGAGGAGATCGTGGGGTGCTAAAGACCTGTGATTCACTGCAAGTCAGCTGATGCTACAAGATAAAGTAAGGGTAGCCATAAATGTAAAGTGCCTTCAGACATTAAAGATTTTTTTTTACACAGTACGGAACTAAGCTCTGTTTATGAATAGAAACCGAGCCCTGTAGAGTAGTATTTCATTAACCAAGTCAGGTTTTTTTTGTTTTGTTTTCAGAATATATATCTGCTGGCGCCCAATCAATTTTTTATGCATGTTTTATATTATTTTTTATGTAATAAAGTTTTTTTTGTGATTTTGTAACAAAGCAAATTATTACAATATAGTACAGTTTTCTACTATACCTGTTCACAACCAAGGTGCTTAAAGCTTCTCCATCAACATCTTCAGCAATAATCACAAGAGGTTTCCTTTGAGCATTTGCAAGTTCTAATGCAGGAATTATTGACTGCACACTAGAGATTTTCTTTTCACTTAAAAGAAGTAGAGCATCTTGAAATTCTACCTTAGCTCCTGCAAACACATGAAAAACAAATATGAAATTAATAATGGTAACCTTATTCTCCACATAGTCAGAAAAAATCCACAAGTTACTTTATTTATCCAAGAATGCCAAGCACAATGTTTTACCAAAAAATTGCAGTAAGTACAGGCTTTTCTCTGGAAGCCATGTAGATGAAATTCTTCTGGGATTACATGCAGTTCAAATTTCCAAGTTTCAACAACTTATTGAAATATTTTTGCTTTTGATAACATACCTATATGTATGATAGAAAAAAACTTTAATCTGAAATATGAAAAATATTTTGCTTGTGTATATATTTGGAAAGAGATGCTTCCAAAATGTGAGAGACGAGGCTTATTTTTCTTTGTAGTCACTAGGTTGGAATAATCCCAGTAAGAGGTTAATTCTCTAAGCACATTTCCCTGTACAATTGTTAACAGTGTCTGAACAAAATTCATGAATCAAGAAAGTTTCCGTTCATAAAGGAAGCAGCTGGAAGATTACTCATAAATAATACTCTGAAGTAGAGCAGTTTACAAAATTCATTTTCCTGTTAACTAATAAAATCATAGAATTGTCAACATGTCCATGATGTGCACTGCACACTACAAATAATGACACTAACATATTATTCCTACACAGTAATTACAAATAAGATCAATATTTCAGATCATATAATTTGTGAAAGTAATAATTCACCACTTTATAGAATAGTGAAAAATGTATGTTCCAAGTCTTATACCTTTAGCTGTGTTTATGAAGTATGGGGAAATATATCCCCTATCAAATTTCATGCCCTCTATTACTTCCAGCTCATCATTTAGAGTTTTTCCATCTTTGACAGTAATGACACCTTCCTTGCCAACCTGAAAGTGCAGACTAACTGTAATAATGTTCATTCAAAAAAAATTAAGCTTCAGAATATAAAAAATACAAACAATATTGAGTAGTTAGTGGCAATAATGTCACCGTATGTATATAATGTTTAGTCTATAGTTAAGGTCTATAGTAATGGTTGATTTTAAAACAAAGTGTCATGTTGTCTTGTTTGTATAGGTCATGATCGCCTTCTACTATTAATCATTCCTGAACCACTGCCAGAAGTTAACAATGCTATCAGGGGCAGATGTCACATGAAGTGGAATAGTTTAGAAATCCCCCTGGAACTGTGTGCAAAGGGCTGAATTTTGAGCATATAGTGATTTTATTGTTCATAATTGTGTAACTATTTGCATTGTATTCCTTTAATTGTTATGCTGATCTCATCATTCATCTTGAATTTTATCATTTTAATTTAAGACACAAACACATCGTCTTGAAGGAGAAATTTGTGGTTCGCATTTATATGTCGCTGTACATAGATAATGTGTAGTTATGATCATAGACGTTACAAGTAGTTGTCAATTTTAAAACAAACTGTCAGGATGTCTTGTTTATATATGTGATTAAACAGCAAATAACACAAGATAAAGTAACTTACTTAAATGTTTAGTAAACTCTGAGAGAGAAATTTGAGAATGAAGTTTTATTCTTACCCTTTTCATTGCTTCAGATATAAGGTCACCAATTTGCCTGTCGCCATTAGCAGAAATTGTAGCTACTTGTGCTATTTCTTCTGGTGTAGTTACCTGTTTAGATAATGATTTAAGATTCTCTTTAATTGCATCCACAGCCATCATGACACCTGAAAAACAATACAGTACCAATGAACCCCCAACAGAGAGATTTGCATTCTAGTTTTCACTATCTACATTTTTGTGCTTAGTCAACCCTTTTATAACCATATTTTCTCATTCCCAAAATTTTCAGTAATTATACAAAACCAAACTATTGTACCCTCAAACTTCATTAAATGAAAGATTTGTCCAATGTCAAATTATACAGTTCTGTTTCCAGAATGTAACTCCAACTGGAATTACTTTCCTCATTATAAAAACAAGCCCTTCACTTTAATCTCAATTTTCTACCAGTATTATAGTGCCCATGTTTCATATAAACTAAACTAATGTACAATTTTTGCAGCTAACATTTTAAGAAAAAATATTTTCTCTTATAGGAATCCACAAGTCTCTCTTCCAGATTTTTAAAATACAGCATACCTTTGCCACTTTTAATTAACAGGAAACTATGATTGCACTCACATGCACAAAATAAACCTACATTTGCCATGCCTTATGAAACTATTATACTAGACTTTCTGCACAAATGAAATTTGGAACGAGAACAAATTGCTAATCATCCTCTACAAAAATGTGCTCAATATGTAATATTATTACAGAACTGTATGAAACTCATATCCAAGGAAACTAAATTTACAAGATCCTTTTTGCAGATAATTTGTTATTAGTGTAATCTGAGCATTAAAGCCTTTGTACAATGTTGAATACAGAGGCAGCCTTTCAATTAAGCAATACTGAGAAGGACAGAGAACTATCAAAATAAAGTAGTTAACTGATGAAATCTCCAATATTGAACAAAGATAAGATTCAAAATTCCAAGAACAACTATTTTAACAAATTTAACTAATCACATACTATAATTAGAAAAATAAAAACCAAAATTATCACAGACAAGGAAACTGATATTTGCTAGACTAAAGTTTATCCAAATAGCAAAATTTAGAAAAAATTATCTTAGTGGGAGATAAAAATTAGCTAGTTGATAAATTTTAGTCATGGAAATTGATTCCAGGAGAACAAAATTATAAGTGCTCGAAATGTTTTGAAAGTTTCAAACTTGGAAAGAATAAGAAATATATTGATGGGTGGATGGACGTAGTTTTGTGGAAATGAAGTATTACAAAAGAGAAACCCGTGTGAAAATAAAGTGGACGTCAGAAAAGGGACAATTTTTGTAAGATCACAATTGACAGTGTTTGAAATATTAGAGTTCGTAAATCTGTAGGTGGAAAATGTGCCGCTGACAACGTACCGAATCAAATCGGCGTGAATTATTCTACTTGTGTAGATTGTTCGTTGTTTTTCAGGAAGGTCGTAGCGTGTCACTTCTTAATTATCATAGTACAGAAACGATGCTTCATAAGGTAAGTGAGGTCATCAGTTCTATTTCCACGATTATTGTGTCTTCAGAGGGAGTATGCTTAAGTTGGCATGCCATCATGGGGGAACACATTGAGGTTGGCACCAGTGTCTGTCTGTGACGTCACACCCATTCTCTCCTTGATGAATTTTAGTATTTTTTAAATTCATATATATATTTCAAATTATCGTTTACATATAATTTTTTATTTGCCGGTCTTAAAACTGCCATTTTGGGCAAAAAAAATTCCCCGCCCCATTTACATACCCTTGATTCCTCCCAAAAATTTCTAATATTTGACAGGTTGACTTAATATATCTCAACCAATAATTCAGAATTATTTACAGAATCGTTTGGTTAGATGTAGGAAATAAACTATTACTTACCTCTCCTAATTTCGATAGGATTAGCACCTTTACTTATCTTCTCAAATCCTTCCTTTGCAATTGCACGGGCTAATACAGTAGCAGTAGTTGTGCCATCACCTGCCTCTTCATTTGTGTTATTTGCAACATCTTGAACTAGTTTGGCTCCAATGTTTTGGAATTTATCCTTCAGCTCTACTCCTTTAGCAACTGTTACACCATCTTTGGTAATTTTAGGACTACCCCACGACTGTTCAAGTATAACATTCCTACCCTGAAAATGACAAATCCTATATCAGATCAGGTTCAACCAAATGGACAAATGTGTACTGTTATAACAAAATTTGGTACCAAACTATCTTATGGATGGTCAATGTTTCAAAACATTTCAACAGAAAATAAAAAATCCCAGTTATTGGAAACATGAGAGTTTTCAAGACATGGCTACATAAGATGAGTAGTCCACGTGTAGTGAGGGTAGTTCGGAGCTCAGTTCAACCAGACCTTTTTTATGGCAACTTGGTAGAACAAAAACATTGGCTCAGGTCAATATACGTAGTACAATAAAATAAAGTTAAGAGATGATGAGTACAGAATATGATAAAATACTTTGCTACTATCTGTATATCCCCTCGTAAGAATATAATGAATGTTATTAAGAGCAGCTATGGTGTTGCTCCAAGAGGTTTTTTATTTGGGGGGGGGGGCATTCTTCTACTGCCTGCATATCTGACAGGATTTGCTGTACCTCACCAGCAACAGCCATATTTCTCCATAAATTTGTTTAAATAGTCTGTCAGAGCATTAGGTAATCAGCAATGGTACTTGCAAAAATCTGTGTAAATATACATGGACAATATAAAGAAATATTGGAAGAGAGCAACTCTATTGTATACGAGCCAAGCTAAAAGTCCCTAACCAAATACTAGGAAAGAAATAAGCACACAGACTGCCCATAACAATTTCAAAACAAATAACCAACTCTTAACAAAGAGATGGGACAAATAAACCAGAGCTATGTAGAGAGCAAGTTCCCAATCGCTGTAATATTTAGATAACACAAATAAAATAATTGCTAAGAATGGAATATACTAAAGAAGTAAATACATTGTCAGCACATTGGGCACAAATGTTTTGAAAACCTTCAGAGGTCCCAAACAAAACAACAAGAACAGTTGAGTTAAACTTCCACATGCTCAGAAGTGGACTGCAACAATAGGAGGTGGTATCAAGAACAGATATGTGGGAATCTGATGTAGGGAATGTTGGTCAAAGCCAGAGAAAGATGGATCCACAACACACCTATTTATACTAGATTTAAATATATATTTAAAATTACTTTTCCGCTGAAAAACTTTACAAACGTAAAATTACTCCATGAAGCACGTTTAATTTCATTATTGCTGAAACGCGCATCAACAATGGAAGCACCCATTCCAATTTAAGTAACTCGATCTAATGTTGCCTTTTTAATTAAACGGATAAAGAAAAATATTAATGAAAAATTTCATTACATAGAACACACAGAACCGTCGGTACAAGTTTAATAGCATTTAAAACTTATTGATATTCAGCATTAATGGGCCCACAAAATTACTATAACCATCATTACACGGGATGAGATAATCTATCAAGTCACTTAAAATTTTTACAAGATCAAAAAATTTATATATCTTAATAGTTTCATCCGAACCTTTGGTCCCATAGTTACAGCAACTGCATCAGCCAAAATATCGACTCCTTGCAGCATGAGAGCCCGCACTTCTGGACCGAACCTTACATCTTTCGCAAAATATCTCATTTGAGACATCTGATATAGAGCATTGTAACGAAGGAGTGTTGGTAAACGATGCATCTGAAATAAATACATATTAAAGAACGCTTTCATATAACTTCTATTAACCTTATAGGTTAATAAGTAAATTACCGCAGTTTAATTGTGTAATCTAAGAATTTGGAATGAACTTAATTATTGAAACAAAAGAATAAATGTTTGCGAATACTTCTTCGGTTGTTTCAACGAGTTTTACCTTTGACTTTCACTATTTGTGCGTAAGGATTTACTCCGAGAAGCCGGCACCCACTGCAACACGTTGAGTTTTATCTCAGAAGAAAGACGGGCACATGGTCGACCTTAGAAACACGGAGCCACGGCTTGAGCATAAAAAGCGATTGGATACTTTGAAACAAAAATTTATTTTATCATATAATTTATTTATGAATTATATCAAACAAATTATCCATAGAATAACAAAAATAATATTTCTGTCACTACTAAGAATGTATTTTAGTTTTTATTCTTAATATTATATTAGGAATGTGAAACTATGCTCGATCCAGGTTATACTTCTAGAAATTGCTATTCAGGATGATGTAATATAAACAAATTTACAAAAGAAATATCATAATGGAGATATTGGTTTGGGGATACGGACAGTTAAGACCTTGAATGAAAGCATGAAGATGGAAGTCCGAATATTCGAAATATATACTTATTTGAGTACCACTGAGGTTATCATTGAATGTACACAGTTCAGAGAAATGACCTGAAAAGTTAATACCCGTTATCCACAGTGAGCGCCATCTCTTAACTGCTTTACCTACTTATACATCCATCACTTCTTGGTAAATACCGAGAAAAAGCGTCACTGTAGAAGTATAGATTTAATCCCAATAGATGTCACTATACAAAGCACAGTAGTTTCATTATACAAACAGATATTCTATATATTATCGACTCAAGGCTTTATAGTCTGTTCCTATAGCCGGCAACGTGAGTAATTATCCAACCGTTCTACAGAAAATTTCTGTCTAAGCATAACCCCGTGCCAACATCCAACAATGGTGAGTATTATAAAACGTTTTCAGCTACTTATTATGTCCGTAGGACTTACTTATACCAAGCATCAATGACATTATGGGCTATATGAAAGACGCGGTATTATCTCTTATGTATTGTTAATATGGGCAGTGACAAAAAATTTTCAGCCTTTTTAATTTTTATTGACGTATTTCATGTGTAACCTCAATTGTTCTTGTGCTTTTTTATACATATTCATTTTTGTTAGTCAATATACAGAGTCCCTCCTAAACTTGTGCAATGTCTTATTTGTGTTTCAATTGTAAATAATAATTGCGAATAGAAACGAATTAACCAACATATTACTTGTTCTTCACGTGCTTATTCTTCCTAGGCTGCTATCGGTAGAAGGCTTGTACCTCTTTTGGACAGAATTCTTGTGCAAAGGGCTGAGGTAGTCACCACAACTAAAGGAGGAATTTTACTGCCAGAGAAAGCTCAAGAAAAAGTTTTGAAAGCTACAGTTATAGCTGTTGGACCAGGCGCTCGGAATAATGTAAGTTTATCATCTGAATTTTTGTTGTAATGGAAAGTTTATGAACTCATATTCTTTATCAAATCTTTTCCAGAAAGGTGAACACATTCCTCCCTCTGTGAAGGTTGGTGACAATGTCCTGTTACCAGAATATGGAGGAACTAAGGTGGTTTTAGAAGAAAATAAAGAGTTTCATCTCTTTAGAGAAACTGACATTTTAGCTAAAATAGAATCTTAAATGCATTTATAAGTTTAATGTTCTGAAATCTCATGGCTCCTGATAGTAATAAATAGCCAGTGTACCAGTGTATTTGGCGTCACTGTTTGTTGCCAATGTGTACAGTGTAAAAGACTTTATAATCATCTATTTACGAGTTATTGTTTTGAAATAAATCTTTTTCATTATACATTAACAATGATGCACCTAATTTCCCTTATTTCTATTCCTCTATTGTATATTTATTTTATATTAATACATAGCCATCAAACAATATTGGGTATAGTAGTGCCACAAATGGTATGTTTAAAGTGGTATCTTAAACTGCCAATTAAATTTAGCAGATTCATTGTCATACATTACACCTATAATTAATGGATTAATTTACATAAGAAGAATGTATAATAAGATAGCATGTTAAGTACTTTTTCTGTATGAAGTTGAAGTATTTTCTCCACAACATGATTCAAAGTTAACGTGAATTCAATTGTTTTTTAAAAACTAGTTTATAGTTTGGCACAGTAGAAATTTTTGAATGCAACTAGACTGATCATTAATTCTTTAATGTCAGGAAGGTTATGAAAAAGTATATAGTGAACCTGACACAATAGTATTTGGGTTTTCCATCCATTGTCTAAGAGAGTAAGTAAAGTTAATTTCTTGAATAGTGTTCTGTATCAAGTTCTGTAATCTATACTTTTGTACTAGTAGACTTATTCTTTATATTTGTAGTTGTGCAAAATATAATTCCACAATACATTAAGGAGTGGAAATACACCATAAATACTAGTTTCATCATTTTCCTATTATTGTAATTTGATGTAACTGCATATGTTGCTATAACTAATCAGTATCCAGATAAATATGTAGACATTTTGTACTTTCTACTTCATTATTCATTTTACTTTCTTAAGTAACTGGTTTTGATGTAGAATTTGCTGTGTGTTTTATTAAAATTTGAAGTTACAACATTTACAGAAAATCAATTTATTATTAAATGATGTTAGCAGTTTCTTTTTGACTCTTATTGTTTCTATTAATATACTTGCATTATGTGCAACAACAAAAAATTGACATAATCTGCTTGCATTAAGCCAAAAATATATATTATTAATAGTGGACCTAAAATGTAGTAGTGAAACTGTTACTTGCCTCATTCCTCCAAATTGTTGGCCAACAAAATCCAATTGCACTAGAAATTCTTCATGTATCATTTACAGCTGAAGGGTAATGATTTGGTACCAAAATTATTGTAAACTAGGAACTAATTTTCCATACTAGAAAAAAGTGTGACCCCAGACTTTTGCTAGAACTTAATTCCCACATAAACCCAAATGTTTTTGGGAAATCAGGATGACTGGCTACAGTCAACATATTCATCAAACAGCTTGTACTAAAAAACAAAACCTATATAAAAATTCAGTCTGTTACAATCTCTCTTCAAGAATATGAAAGTCCAATTAAAACTGGTATAGTTTGTCATTCACATTACAGTAATTAAATGCAAGCCCAGATAGCACATTTATTGATATAGTTGTAGTTCTCGTGATATTAGTAAATCTAGATTATTCATCTTTTTAATATTTCAAAGCAAGAAAGGAGGTGTGATAATACAGCATTGATCAGCTGAATCCAATTTTCTTGTTAAGAAAAATTTTCTCTCAAATTCAATTTATTGCACATATCTTCTAAACATCACAATATTGAATTTTTGTATGTAAGTGTATATGTTATATATACAAATTGAAATGCAAAGAAAAACTTTGTACAAGTTTTTCTTTCCAACCGGAAACATACTGTGGGAATAAGACTCAATTACCATCCCTTTCTTTTAAAAAAAAACATGCAACAAGCTGATGGTTATGCATCAATGAGATTGATAATGTTTGTCCTATGTGTATTTTTTCAACTCCTATAAGCATAGGATGGGGGCACCCTTAGAAGTGGGGATGGAGAAGTGTTATATATAAATAATGTGAAAACATCAGATATAAATCCAGAGTTATGGAAGTCACAAAGTTTAATTCCAATATTAAACATGTTTTTTTAGTTCAGCCCCTAGTGGGAGTGAACAAGGATGAAACAAAGTTCTCCATACAATCTTGAATGATTCAAACAATTTCTACCAAATTTTGTATGTATTACAGGAGCACTGAATGTAAAAAGCATTCATTTTTTTACTCTTTGGTGGTACCAGAAGTATGATTAACTATTTGGGTACCCGGATTATTATCGACTATTAGGATACCAGGACTGCCTTTTGCTCACTTAAGGTACCAGGAGCATTTCTGAATGTAATCAGATACCAGGAATGTTTTTTTATGCTTTTACTGAGAGTATTTTTGAGTCTCGTAAGGTACTGGGAGTATTGATTCAATTAAGGTACAGTGAGTCATCATACTGTTTGAGAAAATTGACATTTTGTCAGCATAGGTAGGATGTGGGGGCGTGAAATGTAAATGTTCAAAATATGACATTCTGTAAGTTCATGTTGACCAAGAGATTAATGTTGAATGAAATACTTTTCCTAGCATATATAAATAAATGCCCAGGCAATGCCATGCACTCATCTAGTCTTATAAATAAAACAGACCAATTGTAAATTGTTGTACTAAAAGTACTCACTTTATTTTACACTGAAAAAACAATCCATATCAATACTAAGAAAGCACCCAAGTTCATTGTAGAAAATATCACATGATCAGTAGATTGGCAATGTAAAAACATTTAATCCATTAAAAATTAACATAAATACGTGATCAAAACCTTAAAAAAAATATAAATATTTTAAAAAGTAAACTATTTTATGTAATAATTCTGGCAAGATCTGATTGTTTCTCCACAGGTTTCAGGGCTGTATAATTGTTTAAAATATGAGGTGCCTCATTGAATTCATCAAACTCTTCAGTTAAATCACATTCTTCTGCTAAAAGAAAATACTGTTCACTTCTAGTTGGCCACAACAAATGTGTCATCACACAATATGCTAAACAATCTGCTGAGTAAGTGATACCTGCAACATTATATAAACATAAAAATATTATTTCACAATAAAAATAGAACTTTGAGGGGATTAAAATTAAATTTTTGTGTTGGCAAATGTCAACACAATTGAAAGCTTTATAATGAATCCAGCTACTAATTTTGTCAAAGTCAAAATATTGTGATGCTAAATGATGTTACACAACATTAAGTCATACATTCAATACCACATTCTGTAAAAGTCTGATTCTGATTATTATACATTAGTTTGAAGAACAATGCAGTATAATTTTCAATCAATAAATACTCACCCAAAAGGAGTTTAAACCTCCATAACGCTGATACTTGAAGTGCTATGACTGCAATTATTGGCAAATATATAAACCAAACAAGAGCTGATGCACCAAAATGGAGAAAGAAGTTGAGTTTCTTAATATTGTGTTCATACATCATTGTATTCCTTAGTTCAAAAAGAAACCATATCATAATAATTGTTCTAAAAACAATAATAAGCCAGCCAGGCCATGTTTGGTATTCATCTATGTCTTCAATAATATCAACTTCAGTCTGAAAAACGTTAAGTATTTTTTTTGCATACAAATATTTAACTTATCAAGAAAAATTTGAGATGATTTTATGTATACTTAAAATACATATGTAGCAAATTGAAATTACCACGAGCAATGTAAAAATTGAATCATATTTAAATGCAGAAACATTTGGGTAAAGACCATCACTTCTAGCTATGAATTTTAAAAACAGTTAACAGTGGAATGTTTTTTAACACAGATAATAGAATGGAATATTTAAACTTGACCATTGCTTGAATTTTAATTAAAACCACCAACCTACCCATTCACTCCAATAAACTTTTTTAATATTTAGTGTTCATTATTTGAATAAGGATTTTATTATTACCAAAAAACTAACTACTAATAAATGAGATGCTAATTCCTCTTGAATAATAAATAATGAAAAGTAGAAAAGGATACTAGCCAAGTGCCCAGTGTTACCCAGGTATTTATTTACCATCCTGGTTAATGCGAGAATCAAACTCAGAGACTCTTATATGACATTAATCTCAGTCTTTTATAAATTACTTTTTATGTAAAACCCTTCCATCACCACACACAAGTTGAAATTAGATACTTAAAAATTCTAGTATGACACTATCAAATTAAGTGATCACAAAAACGTTTTATTCGACGCGAATAATGGCCGTTTAGAAATGTTTTTAAATCCACCCCCTCCTCTACATTCGAGAGCTGTGTCTTAATCCCTCAGTGTTTTTCCTGGTTCGTGACGTGTATAAAGTTTGGCAGAAATTTGTCTACAAATTTAAGATATTATAAGGAAATTTGTTTCACTCCCTTCCAACTCCACTCATAGGGGCTAAAATACATCTTGACCAGTATGGTCAATGTCAGAAATAAACTGAGTGGCTTCCACAACCCCTGATTCAACAGAAGTCTCTGTTGTTTACTCATTACTCTTATGTAACGGCCTTTCATGCTATCCCACTCCTAGGGGCTGAACTACAATAACTGACAGTGAATGTCAGAATGTAACTCATTGACATCTATAATTACACCCATCTCAGTTGTTTCACGTTATTTTTATGTAACTGCCTTCCACCCCATCCATTATTGGTGCTTTAAGGGGTTGAAATTATATACAAAAAAATCTGGATAGAAACACATAATTAAGTCGACTCCCAAAAACAATATATATATGCTAATATCAGTATTTTAGCATGTTTACAAGTTTCACCGCAGTTCACCACTTGGGAGTTGCCTAACGCTTCAACAGGCCAACAGAAACCTTCGCAGGGGTGTGCTCAACATCTCACCAAATTTTAACCGCAATCAGATGAATGGTTCAGGAGCACATAGGTGACAGACAGACAGACAGACACACAGACATTCAAACTTGGATAGTGAGGAAGGATAGAGATAAATAGGAGGATTGCGCTTTATGTGAATTCATATGCTCAGGTGAAGAATTACACACATAGAAAAGCATATGTTCAAAGCAGAGAGAAGGATGGAAGAAGAAGGAAAGACTGAAAATATTTGACCCAGGCAGGACTTGAACCCACATATTATGCTCAGTACACAGATGCCTTAACCATCTTGGCCAACGGGTCAAGTTCCTGACCAGGCAAATATAGACAGTCTTATTGTGGACAATTAGTAGTTTTAGTGGAGGAATGGATGGATTCTCCTAATATTGTATTTATTCCTTAATGGAAGCTCCTAATACTTCATTCCCTCTACTCTATCCATTCTTTGAACATATGCTTTTCTATGTGTGTAATTCTTCGCCTGAGCATATGAATTCACATAAAGCACAATCCTCCTATTTATCTCTATCCTTCCTCACTATCCAAGTTTGAATATGACTTTGTCACCAAATTAGTTCCAATTCCTTAATGGATTCTCCTAATATTGTGTGTGTATATATATATATATATATATATATATATATATATATATATATAATGGTGTAACACTCCTTCCTGAAGAAGGAGGCTGAGAGCCTCCGAAAATTTGAAGAACAACCTTCAGTTCCTCATGGCGACACCGCACTTCACTTTCAGGTAAGCCACAACCTATCTCTCTATCCTTTCCATACCAATATTTTTGACAATGTCACATTCTCACTATTACAATATATATATATATATATATATATATATATATATATATATATATATATATTATATTTTATTTATTATATAACACATTTAGATAGGAAAAAGATATATCAAAGTCAGCTTGCCTGAAATCAATAGTTGGTTCAGTCAGGCTGAGGCTGAAAATATTTCAAATTTTCCTTAGGTCCTTGAAAATTTGAAATATTTTCACTCCTCAGCCAACTGGACTAACTGTTGATAAGTCATCTTCACTGTCTCTCTTTCCAATCTAAATGTGATATTTTCTTATACCTAGTTTTATTTCCTTAACTGTTATATATATTATTACACATACCATATTCCAGACATATAAGAGAATGTGGACAATTCCATATAAAATCCAAATTCCAAATACAAGAGATTTTCTAGTGAATTCTTGTCTCGTAACAGCCCATCCTTTGGCAAGCAACAACAACAAAAGCATGAAAATCGTCTGAAATGAAAGAAAATTGACTTTTATTGTTAAAAAGTTACTTCAGGTACAGTAGCTCCTACATAAATATACAAAGTGTACTGGCACTAGCATACATATCTACTGAAGAAATGAGCAACAACCGTGAAAATTAGAAATGCCACTTCCGATATGCCAAGCTATAATTACAGCTAAGCCTCCTCCTCTCCTTCTTTTCCATACCAATTGTTAACATATAGTAAAGGCATTATGACAGTCAAAATGATTCAATTCAATAGGAAATATGGACAGAATGGTTGATTTACCTTGTTGGAGTCACCAAGCTGGGAACCAATAACAGTAGGACAGCATTCAAGGCCTGAGAACTTCTTTAGGAAGAAGAGCAGTAAGGTCCTTGAACATTTTATATGGTACTTGTTCCCAGCCTGGAAACTCCAATATTATATTTAATATTTGAGATAAATGCCCAGCCAGCACGCAGTTCAGATCTTTCTTCCTGACAAAGGAGCCTTAGGCCCTCAAATATTTGAACTTTCACCTATGTCAGACTGTACCAACTATTGATTTAAGGAACATCAGCATCGCTGTCTCTGTTTCCTATACAAATGTGTTATTTAATTTGACCTAAAAACATTTTCCTTACTTGTTATATATATATTTCTATCTTTCCTCACTATCCAAAGATCGAATGTGAATTCCTTACATTGGTTGAAAATGTTGGAATTGTGAATTTGTGCATGAGCAGCTATTGGGTTTGGGATAATTTGACAGTGCTGTGGAGTTAGCAATGCATTCAGGAAGGGGTCATTTGGTTTGGCCGATATAGAAAGCAGGACAGAGTTTGAAATCAATTTGATAGATGCGGTGAGAGGAGAGGCAGATAATGTTTTCTTTGATTTTGTAGGTGACTATTTGAGAAGGATTTTGGACGATTGTAGTGGGCTGGCATAAATGGCACCTGTTCCTAAAACAAGATTGGCAAACAGGTTTAAGTAGGCGAGTTTTAGCGTCGGGTCTGCAAGGGTGGACAAGGATATTGTGGAAATTGGGAGGGCTCCTGAAGGCAACCCTAGGGCATGTGGGGAATATTGTGGAAATTGGGAGGGCTCCTGAAGGCAACCCTAGGGCATGTGGAGAGTATTGTGGAAAGGATGTTTACAAGACCTTGGTTGAATTTCAGTCACGTGTAGGCCAGGCGGTGAATAAGAGTTGTTGTAGTCCAGGAAAGAAGGTAGGGGTAAGGGGTGGACTACATTTCTTGTGTTGATCAAGGATGGGTTTTGGTAGTTGAACAGTGGATAGAGCACAGGATATTTGTTTTTTGAGAAGGTCACTGGGGTATTTTCAATTTATGAAAGCATTGAGGATATGGTTAGTGTTGATGGCGAGACTATTCTAAGTAGAGCAAATTTAAGATCCCCTGAGAGCTGAACTATACGGAGGGTTTCAATATCGAGAAAGGTGATGTTAGTGGGGGAGAAGCGAACTTAACGGAAAAATTGGCATTTCGGTTTTCAAGGAAATACGAAACAGCATCTACCCCATGGGTTCATATTATGAAAAATCATCTATGAACCAGCACCAGGTTAAGGGTTTCAGCAAAGAGGAATTTAGGTGTTGCACTTCCAGTTGCCCCATGAAGAGGTTGGAATAGGAGGGGGCCATCTGGGTGCCCATAATAGTGCCACTTATTTGGTGGTAGATGATGTTTTGAAAAGAGAAGTAATCCTTGAATTCGTGTCTGGCTGAAACCCTCTCCCCTGATGAAGGGACCTCAGGCCCTCAAAAATTTGTAATATTCTCTCACCTCAGCTCGACTGAATTTCAAGTAAGTCGACTTCACTGTCTCTCTTTCCTATCTGTGTTCATATATATAGGAACTTTAATTTGGTGACAAAGTCACATTTGATCTTTGGATAGTGAGGAAAGATAAAAATAAATAGGAGAAAGGTGAAATATTTTCACTCTTTCCTTCTTCCTCATTCCTTCTCCCTGCATTGAACACATACTTTTCATGATGCTTAATTCTACACTCTAGAATATGCATTCATATGTGTATTCCCACCTTTTATCTATTTATTTGTATCTTTCCTCACTATCCAAAGATCGAATGTGACCTTGTCACCAAATTAAATGTTCTTCACATTGTAATATATTGTAGCAGATTGGCCTTGGCTCAGTTTTTGCTCAGGGTTTTGGGCGATAATATGTAGTTGATACTACTTTCAATCCGCCGACTCTTTCAACTTTCCCAAAATTCTCAAGAATAGGGCACCAGATAACTTTTTTATTGGAAGAAATGATAAAAACTTAAGTTTTCTTTAATTCATTTATTACTCAAGACATGAATCTCAGGACGTGGGAAAGTGAAGTACGGTGTAGCCATAAGGAACTGAAGGTTGTTCTTCAAATTTTCAGAGGCTTTCAGCCTCCTCCTTCAGGAAGGAGTGTTATGCCATTCCATGCACCGGCCGGGTCCTTCCAGAAGAAAGAGGCCAAGAGCCTCCGAAAATTTGAAGAACAACCTTCAGTTCCTTATGGCGACATCACACTTCACTTTCAGGTAAGCCACAACCTATCTATCTTTCCTTTACATACCAATATTGCAATTATATATATTAGTATGAACAGAAGAGAGAGCAGGTGGTGTACCTGAAATTGAGATTTTTATAGGCATTTACAGCTTACAGGAGGCACTGTTCAAGTTGTCTAAGAGCCTAGGTGCTTCTGTCCTGACAAGTTATTAGTGTCACTTAACTTTTATTTCTGTATTATTTGATAAAATATGTGAAACATTGTACTGTAATAAAATTATATTAAATTATCTTACACATTATTATTTAATTTTAACTAGGACTAAAAATTTTTGTTATCCCTTAAAACACAGTTATGCTCATATATCATTTCATTTACAACCTGCAATGGAGATGGAGCAGTTTGAATTGCAACCAAAAATTTTATGTTATGTCACATTTTGGCTGATATTATCAATGTATATGGCCGAATCCATATCCATTCATGCAAGGGGGTTACCTTCATAGTCTCAGATGATGTTGAATTAGACATGTTAAAATTCAGGACAATAAGACACCCATATGTGCCTTTATCTCAGGCTAGGATTTTTTTGGACAAAAAAAATTAGTTTTATTTTGTCCTGAATTTTAACATGTCAAATTTAACAACATCTGAGACTATAAAGGTAAGATTTTTTCTTTGGCTTATAAAATTTTGTCAACTCTTACTTAAATATATTTTCTTTTAATTTTAGATTTATAACACAACATATACCTCTTGATGTGTACATTAAGGATGAAATGTTCGGTAATTACATTTTTGTCAATTGTCTTATTAAATCTTTCTGTCTTATGGAAAATTTATTTATTGTAAAAATTAAATGTGAGATAATTATTTTGAGAGCTACTTACATCAGGAACCAATTAAATACAATCAGATATTAAATATTAATGTTAGTTAGAGGCTATTATACATTATTCTTAAAACATTACAGAATTAAAAATGAGCAAATATCTTACCCGAGAAAGAATGTCAAGAATATCCCCAAGTACTGAAAGTTTATGCACTCCCACCCCATCCAAAGAAAACTTCACTGTGTGTATAAGAATGATAAAAAGTGCTGCAAATTCCAGAACTAAACTAACTGTAAATAAACGAGTTACTGGATGATGTTGGCGCACCACAGCATATAATTGCAAAGGCACCAGTATTAAGTAGCACAAGAAGAAAACCAAATACAATTCCAAAGTATCCTGAAACACAAAATGGGCACACTGAAATTAATACCTTCACTATTTCCAAATGTAGTATTTCATAGAAGAAAATGAGAAAATTGAAAAAATTCAGTATAATAAAAAAGTTAAATTCCAAATAGAATGGGGATCGTGCAGGATCACTTTCTTCACAGGTAAATATATTTGGACAGTAAACTTACAAGGGTGAATCAATATGTAATGCTTCCTATTTTTTTCCGTTACATTTATCAAGACAATTAAATGCAATTTACACAGCATAAATTTTCACTTTTCAATATAGTTGCTGCCCTTTACCACAGTTTTTGTCCACCTTTTAACAAGGTCATGTCTTGCTTCCTAAGCCATCGGCACACACAATTATTTCATGGCCTCCTCATCTTCAAAGTGGATCCCACGATGAGCTTCATTTAGTGGCCCAAATAGATGGTCTGATGGTGCTAGGTCAGGGCTGTAGGGTGGATGAGGCAGGACTTCCATCCAATTATCACAATATATTCAGTTGTGTGACGACTGGTGTGTGGTCTTGCATTGTCATGCAAAAGAACATGGCTTTTGTTGGGCAAACTTGCTGAATACATACTTTAAGTTTTGTGAGGGTGCTGACATATTAGACAGACTTTATTGTGCATTCCTGCTCCAAAAATTCAATCAGAACCAAACCTCTACACCTTGACTCTTTGTTCTTGTCGGTCAACATTCTTGGTACCCACCATGCACAAACTTTTGAGTATACCAATTGTTGAATAATCGTCTTCACACTGCCTTTACTGATGGACAGAGTGAGACAATATTCATTAGGTGTCACCCAGTGATCCTCTCGAATAAGCTCATTGACTCGGTAAATGTTGCATGGAGTCACAGCAGTAATGGCCCATTACTTCGCTTTTCATCAGCCGATGGGGTTTGCCCTTCAGCTTCATTACAGTGACAAATCAATCACCAAACAGTGCTGACATCCACTGTTGCATCACCATACATATTTTGCAGCCTTTCATGAATGCGACTGGGCGTTTCACCTTCCACATCTAAGAATTCAATCACAGAACACTGCCTAATACGTGCATCAATGTCAACCATTTTTCTGCCACCTGCTAACTTAGGAAGTTGCTACTGCTGCTGGGATCAGAGAAGAATATTTGAGAAATCGTGCCAAATTCAAAAATTTCACATTACTAACTTATCTAAGAAGAAGAAAAAAATTGGGAGGCATTACTTATTGAACCATCCTTGTATTAAGGTACACCATGCACACTTTTATCCTGGCCAGAAAATATGTGTGATCCAGCAGGAAAAAAATGCTCTTTCATGTAAGCTTGAAGACTCGCTATTTACATAGCACCAATGAAAGTGTAATTAATATTCACGTATCTAACAGATTAGCTAGTTGTGTTGCAGGAAAATTGTGACACATAGATTATCTACAAAAATAATAAAGGCAACAAACATTAGTTCACAGACAACCATATTTGGTAACATTCAAATCACATGGATTCAATAAATCAGATATTTGTGTAGCAGAATGTGAAGCAGAAATTGAGCTAATGATCATAAAAGTTGATATTGACAACTCACCAATCAAAATGTAAATAAAATAATAGAATTCACCCAAAAAAATTTGACATCAAGATCTGCTCTTTTCATTCAATACTTATTTCAATTACTGATATCGAGTAGAAATTTCAATATGGATTTCACAAAAGAAAAATCATAGCCTTTATTGTTTTAAATAATTATTAATGCCATAGATATTCTCAATTCAATCATCTGTTCTTAAAAATCTATTTTTAGATACTTCAGAACTTATTAATACAAAATTTACATCTGTTTGAAATTTAAGAATAAGAAAGATAGCCAAATACAGACAAAAGAAGGGATAATATAAATACCACATATTTCTGGAAAAAGCTTTCGAGTTTTGTCAACTGACATGTGCAGTTGTGTCTCTCTAGGCCCTTGTGTTTTTTCTTGACCTGAAGAAAGGATTCCAGAAACATCGTGTGGTATTTATATTATCACTTCTTTTGTCTGTTTTTGGCTATCTTTCTTATTAACAGAACTTTGTTAATATCCATTGAACTGTATAATTTAATAATACAAAATAACAATCCCTTCTTGAATTAATTATATTTTGTAAATAGGAAGGACATATATCTTAAAAATAAAATGTCTATTATTAGAGTAAAGTTCATAACATTTTGGGAATTTTAATATCTCTTTTTTGGACTAATAAAGTGGGCATTCTACACTACTGAAAGCAGAGTTTTAAAGTTTTCCAACAGTGGATTATTCAAATGTATAATTAAGATTAGCACAATATAAGTAATGTATTAATTTCCTGCAAATGTAACAAGATTGTTATTGACTAGAAATGGGATCATTATTTCATATATAATTAATACAGGATCACATTACAATATCAAAATTTATCTTTAAAGGAAACTGTCAAGAAACAAATTACTATGAGTTACAGAAATGGCAAAATGTATTTAGCGTATAAAAACCAAACAATTTCATAAAAAAAATTAATATCCATTTTAACTTGAGAAAAAATAAAAAATAGTACTGCAGTATATACTCCTTTATGAAAAAACTTCTAAAGAGTTTGGTACATCAACCTTTCAAATATGATAAGGAAGTTAGGCTCACTTGACTACCTTTCAGCAATAAACAGCACTCTTTAAAAACTTGTTTCAACATACCTGCTTGTCAAATGAGAATTGGTAAACCATTGGGTTGAAAGTGGTTGTGTTAGGATTTCCATTCACAAGCCACAAGTCATACTGTAATTCAACTTCTTCGTTAATATGATGCCACTGACAAGTACTCAAATTTCTATAACAGGCAACAAAGCTTACATACCAAAATCTGTAACAAAAAGTTATTTGATACAAATTCTTTCCATAAAATATATCAGTCAAAATTGTATTTAGAACTCAAAAACATAAAAATTAAAGGTGTTAATCTTCATAAATGGTTTCAATCATTTCACTTTTATCTTTTACTAAAAAAAACAGTATGTTTTATAATGAGATTAACATTTTTTTTATTTAAACTGTGTTTTCAATCCTCTCAATTTATAATGGAAATGGGGTTTAATGCCAGAAGTTTTAAATTTACAAGGTCTACAAGGGTATACTTTCCCCAATACCAACTTCATACATAAACTTCACAGATAATTTGCAGAACTGAAAATGAAATTAGACTTAACTAGTCAAGTATAGCATGATGAACTTAAGAATTTAGCTAAATTAAGAAGAACCACGTGTTGTGTTCGTCTATTTAAGCACAATTAAGTAAATACTAGTTAACTTTGATAGTGTCGATAACCTGTAAATTTGGATATTTTCATATCTCTCAGTATGTTTATTACCTTGGCTGTTTGACATCTTGAATAACAAAAGTCAACTGATGGTCTTTAATTACATTCCACGGTGTGTCTTCATCAGTACACAATTCATTTTTTGGGCAAGGTACTCTTCTTAAAAAGTCTATTTCGCCATTATCGTTACACTTATAATCGTAAGCTGACTGATCAATTTTGTTGAACATTTTCATGCACGCCTTGTCTTTATCTACAACAGACCTATTCCCATAATATTCTAAAAAGTAACCCCTGTCAAGTACAGCGAAAGTGGCTGGTTGCGTCAAGTTGGACTTTGATGTAATGTTTCCATATATGTAACCTGAAGTGTCTCGCTGATTGTGCATATCAGTTTTTTGTATGCCATATTTAACGAGAAATTTGAAAAAGTCTTTAGTGTTCCAAGTTCCTGAAATATGTACGCTTTCTGAAGTCTGTGTCAGTATTAGAAATGCTACAAAACTGCTCCACATCATACGGTACGCACAACTTCAAACATCACAACAAAGATACCTGTTCAAAGATAAATCAAATAGAAGAATGGTCTTTCACAAAGACGTGTATAAACATGTTTGTGTCGATCTTCGGTATTTGAGGATAAAGAAAGGAAAGCCTCTTCGGTAACATAACGCAGATCATTTTAGTCAAGTAATTAATAAAGATCTTAAATTATAAAAAAACAGCAAGCAATAACTACTAATAATACAAGAAATCACATATAATATAAATAATCTGTGTAGGCAATTGAACAACGTAAACTGGAATAGTCCAGTGTGAAAAATTTCATAAACATATTATTTTTTTTAATGACAACTGCACAATATGTAAAACAAAATACTGAAAACCTTCCATGCCATGTACATGCAGAAGATAGATACTATTTATATAAAGTATAGGCTGGAATTTTTAAAATATAATAGGTAACGAGTAATAACGGCATAGTGTGTGCAACCTGCACCTCCTGAAACGCTGCGATACCGACCATCGATTTTAGGCAAACATTTTATTCCTTTTTACCTAATCATATAAATTATGACAATGTGACATTATCCTTACTTGCTTATACGTTTCCATTCTCTCACAAGTTTTATTGAGAGGTAGAGAAAGTTGGTAAGTTTGGTGGATACGGATTGTTGCTGTCTAACACGCCACCGTCAGAATTTAAATTTAGCTTTGCCTTTGGCCGTCACGATCCGTGTCCAACGAGAGAAACATTTAAAATTTGGACCAAATTTTATCATACATGTTGTCATTGACACTCAATTTCAGGTAACCTATTAATTCTCTATATTTACTATCCACATCAATTATAAATATACATATATTCCTTTTAAAGATTGTGAAGATACATGTGAGAACTCCACAGTGTACGGTCGGACGGCAAATAGGATAGTTCTCTCCTGAAGAAATAAGAATAACCGCCTCTTAATATTTCCAACTGATAAATAATTAGAAATACCTCAATATTGTTTATAATTTTCATTTTTAGAGAGATTGCTTAACATGTCATTGCTACTTTTGACAAAAGTATGACAACACCAGAATTTGAAATATGTCCTGTATAGTGATGAATTACAAAAGAAAAGTACATACATTATGGGGTCTTATTAAAGTGGCACAGAAACCATTTAAAGTTTATTATTAAGATATTATCAATTTTGAATTTAAAAAGATATTTCTCCCATTAACCAATTCTCTGAATGATAACCTTTCCACATGTGTAGTTTTGTCCTCTGGTCATTTAATTAAAATTTGGTTCCTTCACATCAAATAGCAAAGCTTTTATTGGATGCAGTAATTTATAATATAGAGTGAAAAGCATGAAGCTTAGGTTGGTTTTTGTATACCTAAGTTTAGTTTAATATTCTCATTCTAAAAATCCTTATTTTGTGATTAGACTTTGCTTTATTTTGAACCTCCTACAAAGTCTTTTAAGACTACCTCATCTGCTACCTACATCCTCCTAAACAGTCAAACTAATTTATAAATAAATAATCATCTGTGAAGTTTTTGTTATTACTAGTTAGCCGTTAGGCAGAGTAACAAAAATTTTCCAAATATAATTATAACATATAAAGTGCTCAATAGGACTATTATGGGGATGAAAGCAGATTTAGTTTAGGCAGTGCATTCTGTACACATATGGAATGTACTGCAGAATGGAAGAGTATTGCTACATGTAATATCCAACATCTTTGTTGTGCAGAAAGATATAGAATTTACATACATATACTCTATAAAGGACTGTCAAAATATCTTCAAAATAGTGTTTTGGAAAAGACAATCTGCTGAAGAATTATCATCAATTTGCTATAATTTACAGCAATTGAAATTTTAGGAAACATCTTATTAATAGGAAATCACTCGATGAATGTCAATGTGAGGACTAGAACTTTTTGAAAATAAATTACACCAAACTGGCAGAAATAATTTTAAGAAATAAAGTGTGATCCAAAAAGAAAAACCAAGACTTGACCTAACAATTTTTTTAAAAAACAAGTATTAATATACAGTGTGTAACAAAACTTGACGGCAAAATTTCAGGAATGGATTCCTCATAATGAAAGAAGAAAAAATTGTATTACAACATGGGTCCAGAAATGCAAAATTACAGTTATCCAAACTGTTATGTATGCTTGTCAAGAAACCTTGCTATCTGAACTAAAATGCAAAGCTCTGGTTACAATTCTTACATGAGAAAACATGTTGAGTAAATTTGATATTGACCTGAATACTTCTTAGTACTTGTACCTTAGTACGTCTTGTCTTTGTCTAAGTTACATAGCCGTATATGATTGGTTTGTATGACAGTCTATGTGCTGTAATAGGTTTATACTGAAATGGAAAGTCTTCTTTATGTGGGTTGTAGGCTGTTGTGATGTACACAAATGAAGAACTCGTGTGTATGCATTACTAGTATGGTTTGGCGGATGGTAATGCTTTGAGGTGTGGCGTTTGTATCTGGAACAATACCCAACACAGAGTGCCAGATGAAAAGTCTATTGAAGGAATCCATGATCACTTATGAGAACACAGGAATTTTACACACCCACCAAATACTGCGGGACATCCAGGAGTTACAAGCCCTGAGGAGGAGGAATCTGTTCTCAACAATGTGGAGCAATGTCCTGGGCTTGGCACAAGATGGTTAGGACTGCAGATGATTGTCACACATGACGGTACGGTATGTATCCATATCTACAGAACATGTGTCCTGCAGATTATCATGCAAGGTTAAGATGCTACCAGTGGTTCCTCCAACAATGAGGTACAAATCCAACTTTGGAGCTGTCATGGTCTTCATGCATGAGGCAACATTCACAAGGGATGGAATCAGTAATTTTCACAACCAGGAAGTGTCTGCAAACACAACTATTGTATCATCTCACCAACAAAGATTCTCCATTAGCATCTGGTGAATGTTTGTTGGGACCACATGTTCTTCCGAACAGGGCAAGTGGGCACAACTATTTAAATTTCTTGCACAATGTCAATATATACATTGTTTCTTGGTAGACGTGGCACTAGCAACTCATCAACAGCTGTTCTTCATGTATGGTGGTGCTCCCACACATTTCAGTCTTTCTGCTAGGAGGCACCTTAATGCACATTTTACTCACTACTGGATTGGTAGATGGACCAATTGCTTGGCTACCACGCTCTCCCAACTTAAACCCCCTGGACTTTTATCTTTGGATACTTAAAGTATTTGGTGTATTCAACTACTGTGAATGTACTAACTCTCCATGCATTCATTGTGGCAGCTTGTTGGACAGTACGCCCTACACCAGGCATTTTTGATTGTGTTTGAAACTCATATGTGAACAGAGCACTCCAACGAGTCAGTTGAAAATTATGCATTTGCAAGCCAATGTTGTAATACTTGTGTGTGTGTGTGTGTGTGTATATATATTCCTGACATTTCACTATTGAGTTTTGTTACAACCTGTATAAATAAAATACCAAATTGATAAAATTAATTTAATATGTTGGGTGACAAATTTCAAATGTATATTAATTAAATTGCAACAATTGTCATAGCATTGAAGAGAAGAGTTAAAACATTTATTATGCCAGTAATACTTTTAAACAAAACTTATATGATGAAAAACTTGTAAAAATCATAATTTTAAATGCATCCAGAATATTTTGCAAGCCTAGAGTTTTCTTAAAATAATTTCACAATTCTTAAAGTTATGAAATAAAATAAATTGAGAGTATCTGCTCTTAATAAGAAACAATTTAATCAATTTATATTATGTTTTTACGATATGATTATGCCCAGAGGCCTAACTTTATTTCATAATTATATAAAATTCTGTGTCAAATACTGGTGCAGTTAACCAAACTGCATTTTGTGAACTTTGAGCTTCTTCAATGTTGAAGCTGGACCTACGGCACAAGAAATTACAAAATTAAGATATATTGAAAACATTAATATATATATCTTACTTTGAAATGGTGATGTTAAAAATAATATTAGCAAAATGATTCAAAACATAAAAATTGTAATTAGATGTAAAATTAGATCAACTGTCTGATCCAAGTTAATAGGTGTAAATGAATAAAAATACACCTAATACAAGATTCATATTTCTCAAAAACAATAGATATTAAATTCATTCATTGTTCAGCCACTGTAATATACCTTCAATTTGATCAAATTTGGAAATCTATACTGCCACTTCTTCAGTCTGATAATTTTATGAACTGAAACTATGTTTTTAACAATAACATAAACAAACAACTTTAATGGTGGAAATTCAGATCTATCATCTGATATGTGTAACAGTTTCATAGTAACTATGATAAAACCAATTGTCACTCATAATGAGCATATTTAAGATTAAAATTATTTTTATACTTATGAAAATAAAGTAATATGCAGATAGTCAATTTGAGCATATTATTTCCCGCCTAACATTGAGACACACCCACAATTTCAGGTAAGCCATTAGCTCATCGTCTCTTTCTTTCCTGTCTATATTAATTAATTTGACAATGTCACATCATCCTTTATTGCTCACAGAAATTTTAAGTGTTATTTACTAACTAGCCCACAGTCAATTAAGAGGAGATTGACTAACCTGCTAAAACCTGGAGGCAATATCTTCAAAAATTTCTCCAAGACCTCTACATTTTAAACCATATATTACTCATTACTCACATTAAAGTTTTATTTCAGTGATTCTGTACATATATAACTTACCAAATTTTCTGGTGCTATTTTTTAAAGCTATCTGGAGTAATTGTTTCTCCTCCACGAATCTGGCCCCATCCAATTAATCTGAAAATAGAACTTTTAATTAATGCATTATGTTCACGGCTAATAAAGTTTGTACACAGCATGATATATTAACAAATTAAATATGGGCTGACATTAAGTGAGCACTAACAACATGAAGGAGAATGTTAGAACCTACAAATATTTGAACTGTTTCCTGTACGTCATGACGACTACCCACAATTTCAGGTAAACCATTAATTCACTTTCTCTCTCTCTCTCCCCTATCCATATCAGATATATAAGAACTTCCTTCAGTCCCATATATATATTCTGTGCACCTTCCTGAAGAAGGAGGCTGAGAGCCTCCGAAAATTTGAAGAACAACCTTCAGTTCCTTATGGCGACACCACACTTCACTTTCAGGTAAGCCACAACCTATCTCTCTGTCCTTTCCATACCAATATATATATATATATATATATATATATATATATATTTATTGGAATGTCCGCAGCTGGCCAGTGCATGGAATGTAATTTGATAACAATGTGTATTATATCTGTAATTCTTATCTTAATTTTAATATTGTCCATAATATTAATCTTTATCACTGCTGATTTTATTTGCCTGGATTTTTTTATGAAGGAATAGCATTGTGTGTTTATTAATATTTTGGAATTAAATTTTGTTATTTTGGTTCAACTTTCTTTATATATTTTGTGACAAGTAGTGTTACCTGTGGTATATCTTACATTTTTTTCAAAATTAATTTTATGGTTGTTTGGAAGCTTGGAATAATAATGAAGCCAAAAATCTGTTGTTATTTTGATTTTGTAATTTGTTGGTAACCCAGTGTGTGCCTTAATAATTAAAATGTTTAAATAACTGATTTGGTGGTCTTCCAATTCATGAGTGAAACTAATATAAAAATGAATAAAATTGACTGCTGTTGAAAACAAAGACAGTTTATCTTTTGATAAACAGTTCTCGGTATTCACTCAGGTGTAGCATATTTAAATTTTATTTCAACGAATATATCGGCCATACAAACATGTTCTAAAATTTCCATCTCCATCCACCCCCGCTACTGAGGGTTAAACTAAAAGTTGAATGTCATAATTAATCTCAGACATATCCATAAACCCGGATTTGACTTGAATCTTGATAGTTTTCACGTTATTTTCTTGTAACACCTCCCAACCTAAAGGATTCTCTTTTCCCATTCTGTAAAGGGTTTAAATTATACACAGATAACATCAAAAGAAACACAGTCAATGTCTTTGACCACAAAAAATACTTATCAGACTTAAATATCGGCCGTTCTGTATGTTTGAAAATTTCAACCCCACCGCTCTACAAATAATTGTACTGTGTCATGTAGGTCAAAACCTTGCATGAGTAATTTATGTTTCATGTCTCGATCAATAAATTATTAAAATCAACAAAGTTTGGTTATTTACTTGATAAAATAACCTGGTGCCCAAGAACAGACGAACCTTAATATTCGTGCATGTATGCTATTCATAAATGTAACACATGGCAAAATAAATGTAAATCATGGCAATAATGAGTCTGCATAGTCTCATTGCAGTTGTTCCCCAAAAACTGGTAGGTAAATGAACCAATTACTTCAATATATGTAGTACCTAAATATTTTCAGAAGAGGTTAATAATTATTACAATAATACAATACTTGTAAGTCCATTATTTGTATAAATGTAATGTTGGCCACCTTTAGTGATTAGAAATGTGTTACAAATTTGACATTTCATATGGGCTTAAGTTTACTAAGTACTCTTTTAGCCTATACAGAAACTTATTTGTATTTTCTAGTCTTATTGATTTAAGTTCTTGTGGTAACTTATCATAGACATCTACACCCATTGTTTTGGGATCTTTTTTAATTAATTGTGAATTATGTACATATTTATGGGTCATCTTTTTGAGGAGTGTTATTTATTTGTGTATTTATGAATGCCATGTTGAATATGTGGTTTAGGAAATCCACATGTATTTGTTATCTTACATCTGAAATAACCATGTTCAGTGCAAAATTTTATATGTTATATAAATAGACTTAATTTTTATGGTGGTGTGATTTTTTATTTGTTCCCAGATTTTATTAAAATATATTAATAGCTAGTTTTAACAGATTAGTTATAAATTATGTAAGTAAGTTATAACTAAGTATAAACTATTTTGAAGAAAACATCATACAAAAGCATAGTCACAATAAATTGTTTATAAAAAAATATGTAAACAATACACTACAAGATTACAAAATACAATGTATTTAAGGTCCCAAATTTAACATTTGCTAAAAACTTGAATATATTGCCAATGAATTTGTTAAATTATTAAAACTAAAATAATTTACAATGACACATTACCTCCAATGTTTTTCAACTCTTCGACTTAATGCAACTTTTTCATCTAATTCAGTGCATACTGGATTTGTTAGACTAATTTTTGCCAGATCAGCTTTAGCAGCTATGACTTTTCCTCCTGTCGATAATGATCCTATATTTACAAGTAGTAATTCAGTTCTCGTTAATTTCTGGACCTAAAATGACAAAAAAATCATTTGTTTACAATGAACACTAGGACTTACAATAATTATACTACAGACTAATGACTGTGATTAAACTAAATATGATATTGTCAATGCTGGCTGATCATTATTTTGAACAAATGAGAAGAATAAGCAACTAAACAGCATAAGTATGCATGTGTTAATAAATTTGAAGGATGAACCCTTAAAAGGAGTGTTTAAATACAAATCTATATACATATACATATATATATATATATATATACATATATATATATATATATATATATATATATATATATATATATATATATAGTTCTTCAGAAAGGTGTGTTACACCATTCCGTGCAGCGCCCAGCTGCAGACTGTGAAGGTAGTTCTTTGAGAGGCTCCAAAAATTTGAAGAACTACCTTCGGTTCCCTATTTTGTTAACATATTTGTTTATATTTTAAATCTCACTAGTAATAACATATTGATAATAAAATTGGAAATTTTTCAATTTTATGAAACATTCTAAAATGCCTAAAAAGCTATTTGTCAAATATAGTACAATATATAAGATACAAAAAAATGTTTACATGGCTTTATTAATTATACTCGAGTTTTAGAAAATGCAATTTCTTTAAAGGATGCTGATGACATATAAGATTAAATATAAGCCAATATTGCAAACATTCGACATACTTTAAATAACATTAAACATTACTGCTGCCACATAATTTACTCCTTCAATATAAATATTTAAGACATTCAAAAATCGGAGACTTTTGGAACACAAGGTATTAATACACAGATGGCAGATATTTTTTTTAATGCAAATGTTAATATTAAAGCTACTTCCTCTTACCGTGGAGTTAGTGGGCCAATAAATGTTTCATTACGTTTAGTATTGGTCCATTTAATAAATAACCAGAAAAGTTGTATAAATCATACAAAACTTCAACAAAGTTTGTGCTTTTTAGTTATTTTTTGGTGATGTTTTAGAACTGTTCTCAGATGGGCCTAGCATGCCTTTCTAGCAAATGTGATACTGGAAATCTGTAAAACCAATGCAGGTTTGCACCAACCTGAGGGAGCAGCAGAATATCAACAGGTTTCTGTTAGCTTAAGGGTTGAAATCAATTGAAATATACTGTTGGATGGCAGTGCAATATGATAACAATTATTTGAGTTTAACACAAGTGTTGAAATGGGCAGATAAGTTCAAACAGCGTCTAACAAGTGTTTAAGATTCATGAAGCCCAGGATGCTCTTTTTGAACAATATTGTAAGTTGATACAGGAAAACGTGTATTATGGTGAGTATTTCAGTAAAGATGAACATTAGTGTCAGATCAGCCCACTATATTGTTCATGATGTTCAAGAATGTCTTGTAGGTGGGTTGCAAAAAATTTGACAGAAATGAAAGAAAGGAATGTGTGCAGAAGGTTTTTGCGACAGTACAAGGCATTTCTTCACCGTATTGTAATGGGAGATGAAAGTTTGGTGCATTTATATGAACCTTAAAGCTGGATTCATTCTTCATCTCTAAAACCCAAGAAGGTGTGAACTAGCAGTAGTGATGGTAAGGTCATGTTGACTTCGTATTGGGAAGAGAAGGAAGCAATTCTTGAATACTATATGCACGAAAATTTGAAACCAGTAATTTTAAGAAAGCAGTGTGGACTGGTGTCCATTGGCATTCTATTGCATGACAATAGCCCCCCCCCCCACCCACCCACAGTATTCCCCAGATGAGGCACCTTTAGATTATCACATTTTTAACCCACAGAAATAAATTCTTAGTAGTTCAAAGTTTGCTGATGATGAAGTCCAGCCAGAAGTGCATAACTGGTTACACACATGCCCCCAAGAATTCTTTGCACATGGAACTGAGAAGCTTGTCCAGCACAGACATAAGTACATAAAACTTGAGGGGGTTTAGTTTGAAAAATAAATAAGTGTTGTATTCCATTCTCATAATCAATTCTACTAAAACAAAAAACTAGTTATTTATTGAATGACCATGTAGTTTGAAGTTTTATCAGCAACATTGTTTATCTTCTCCTTCCAAAATTTGTATGGGTTTACAAATAAAAAATATTCTTACCCTGGCACCTTTTTTATCTCCTTCTGTGCGCACACCAAGAAGTCTCTTTAACAAATAATATGATATTTCCAACTCAATGAATATTTTTGGAAGAGCACCAACAGCACCAAGAACTTGACCTACAAGTCGATCAGCCCGGCAAAGTGTTGGCTCAATTTTTGTTCCAACCCCTGAGGAATAGACATTAATCTCAATAGAAACATATATTTTAACATACATTTTTTTGGTGGAAAAAAATATTAAGTTTCAGCACTTGAGACAACTTAATAGTAATCAGTTGTGGATTTTAATAAATTAAGACAACAGCTATGAAAAATATATAATTTCTATTTACTTTGCAATATTCATATGATTGAATATTGCTCAATAGTTGAATTTATAATAAAGTAAATAAAATATTTCATATATTTTAAGGATATTCCACAGCCAGCTGGCACACGGGATGTATTTTCTTCCTGAAGGAGGCTTACACCTCCAAAAATTTGAAGAACTTTCTCACACTGTGAATGGTGACACTGAGGTTCGATTTCAGGTAAGCCCTCTCTTTCCTTTCCATACATATATATATATATATATATATCTGTGTGTGTGTGTGTGTGTGTGTGCCAGCCGGGCACAAAGTTCAGATCTTCCTTCCTGACGAAGGGTGCTCAGGCCCTCGAAAATTTGAACTTTCACCTATGCCAGACTGGACCAACTACTGATTTCAGATAAGCCTGCATTGCTCTCTCTCTTTCCTATCCATATGGGTTATTTAATTTGACCTCTTCATATTTTCCTTAAGTGTTATATATAATACATTCAGATAGGAAAGGGAGGTGAATTATCTGAAATTAACACAGTCCAGTCACGCTGTGCAGAAATAAAAATTGGATTTTCGAGGAGCTGAGCCCCCTTCAACAGGATAGTAGCTATGAACTGCATACCAGCTGGACATGGTGTTATATGGGTCTAATGCTTGTAACATCTAAAATATTAACAATTAATAACACAAAAACATTAATTTCTGTAAGCTTTGCAGAGTTACAACTCACCAATTAATCCTCCAGGTACAGCAAATTGTAACTCATTTTGTTCAGCACAAAGAGAGACAATTCTTGAAAAAATTGGTTGACAGGTAAGTTTACCTTCACTATCTTTTGAAACTAAACCTGGACGAACTTCTATTTCCATGCCAACCTGAAATAAATTGTTAGTATTTATAAATGCAGCTATTATGGATAAAAAAAAAGTCTAATGAAATTACTAAATATAATACACTAATTAGCTTCTTTTGCATTACAAATAATTATGTTAACACTTTAAAATGAAATATTGTATGATAAACTATTCATAATTTTTAGAGCAAGTGATTTCACAGTCACATTTTGAGATCCAAGCTCATTAAATGTTACTGTTTGTATTTCATCAGGTACAACTTTAGAGATAAATCAAACAGTAAATTACAATTATCATTCAAATCCAGAAAACAAAAGGTTTTTTTTAGCAGAATACGTACCAACAATGATTGCAAAAAAGTAAAACTAATTTCAAAGTAAAAATTAGCAATAAATTCATCATAAAACCCACACATTCCCTTATCCATCAATGCCAGATACCACAACAGTGACAATTCACAGATGTTTCTAAGATTCCTTAAGTCCTTCATTGTTTATAAAGTAAAGAAATGGGAATGAGAGTTTTCTCCACTTTTGCATGTGTTAAATTAGTGAAAATTCATGAATATTTCATAATTAACATGGTAAATATTTATGCAATTGTAATTGGGACAATCATGTAATTCAATACAAATCATTGTATTTCTTAACGTTTTCCTTTTCTACGCTCATATAGTAGCATAGTTCAAGAACTGTAGAATCACACAAATTATTTTGGTATATTGAGAAATAGAACCAAAGAAGAGTTATTACCTGTAACACACCTCGCAGTATACTCCCACCAGCCACCCCACCCTTCAGATCTTCCACTTCAGATCCTGGTTTATTAACATCAAAAGATCTTATCACTATTAGGCGAGGAGAAGAAGTGAAGTCCCTCACCGGAACAGGTATTTTGTTAGTTATATATTCACATAATACTTCAATGTTGTATTTCAGCTGAGCTGATATTGGGATGATAGGAGCACCTTCAGCAACTGTACCTATCAAATATAAAAGCAAAATATTATAGTTTCAAAAAAAATACTTGGTGAAATAATTTGTAGAAATGAAAATATTAATGTCTGATTCAAAATTAATGATAAGAAAGATAGCCAGATAGAGACAAAAAATTTTGAGTTTTGTCAACTGACGTGCAGTTGTGTCATTCTAGGCTCTTCACACCACCTGAAGAGAAGGACAAGGATCCCAGAAACATTTTGGTATTTATATTATCACTTATTTGTCTGTATTTGGCTATCTTTCTTATTATCTTATAGATTTGTAGACATTTGTGATACGAGAAAGTTAAAAAAAACTGGTCTCCAATCAAATTTACCACAATATCTACACAAGAACATTTCAGGATATATAATCCAGTTATGATAAATGAACAAAAAATTGTAACAGTATCTTTAGGAATTCACAAATACTATCGTTAGTTTCAGTGAAAATTTTTTTCCAGTATCTGAAGCATGTCACAAATACTCTCTGTACATTAAGGAATACACCCAGTACTTTGAAGAGTAAAAATATACCCAGTAGCATAAGTAAGTCAAGAATACTTCCAGCATGTTAAGGGTGTCACAAATGCATTGAGGTTGCAAAAAGTATTCCTGGTACAATAAGTATTCACCAATACTTCCAATATGTGTGTCAAAAATATTCCCAGTGCCTTAATGGGAGTCAAGAATACTATCTTAAAAGAGTTGAATATATATTTGCCTGGTGTTGGTTTCAGACTTAATTGAAAACCCCGATGATAATAAGCAAATTGTAACTTTATCATAAATAAGCCTACTGAATAAAAAAAGACAAGATTTTTATAAATATACATTTTAATAGCATATTAATTAAATTTTTTAGTTGTAACTTTTCACTAAATATTTTTGTACCTGTTACAAACCGATTGATGATCATAATGACTGTATTTGTTTAAGTTAAACGCTGAGAACTATTGAGTATTATTATTATTACATTATATACGTGTTGGCATATCATGTCATATTGGACAAAATTTTTGTTGCTAAAACAACATTAATAAATAAACTTCAGTAGGGCGTAGAAGATTGTAAACAAAAAGTTGCCATATTAGGCGCCACAAAGCCAAAAGCATGAAACATGGTTCACATTGTTTAATTATAATTCTTTCCACCTTTATGCTAAGGGTTTCTCCCCCCCCCCTCCCCCATCTAATCTCAGCACCATTTCTGATGATTTGAAGAATATGTGGACCAATTTTTTGTTGCAATCTGTCCACACTTTTAAATCTGTATAGAGATTAACGTAAATACACACATACAAGTTTACATCCATTTTTATTATATAAATAGATAGTTAACTTTAATACAAGCAATATTATTTAATACTATATATTTAGCAAAGTTGGAAACCTATGAATGCTTTACTCTTGGTTAATTTATTATTTTCATATTCTTCCAGCTCAATAAAATATGTCAGCAATGAACCAGTTGTTTGTAGAGAATAAGGAATCAGAACAATGTTACAATACGCTGATATTCTGTTTAATGTACAAATAATGTACAAATAAATATTAGATTGTGAGAAGAATTAACTTGAGAGAAAGAGTTAAAGAATCTTGAATCCCACAGACCACGCATTTATTCAAAATAATACCGTAATAGGTAAAATTCTTGTATATTTACCTTGAACAAATTTGATAATCTGTTCATATTGTTCTTTTGCCTGTGCCTCCTTTACAAGATCAATTTTGTTTTGAAGAATGATTATATGTTTCAACTTCATAATTTCTATAGCAGCCAGATGTTCTGATGTTTGTGGCTGAGGACAGGATTCATTTCCAGCTGTGAGGATAAGATATAATTTAGTTACAATACAAATTGTTGTATCATCCAACCAGTTCATCAAACCTTTACAGTAGGAAAGGACACAAAAAGATGCACAAACACAGTATGGCAAACACAAACGAAAATGAATTTATCAACTTGACTAAACCAAATTAACAATATATGTGATTCATGGCTAAGATATGCTATATTGGATGTCCTTATAAAAACTTCAACAAATTGTATGAATCAATAACAACAAGCTAGTATCATACTGCTGAGAAGCAAACTCCTACACTGGGCCATTTCAATGTAATATTCTAGATGACACTGAGCCAACAGTGTGTCCTGCAACATGAAAAAATTTGAATGTGGCCCTGATTTCTGGTGCACTGCATACCATGCTAAATTACAACATTGGTAAATTAAATGTAATAAGCTTTGTATTAGGTTTATTGACCATTAAATGTTGACAGTTAAAAATAGAAATAAAACCTACATATTGTCAATTGGCCAAATGGCATGTTGCAGAACACATGATTATTTTCTGTTTGTACGAAGTATGCTGTGCAGATTATTTTCAAACTGTGTTTAGTATTTCAACTTTTAAATGCCTTAGGTACATAAAAATGTAAAAACATTTATATTGTTATGTTCACTTATTTCAGAATTAATAGATTTGTCATTCTATTTTATCATTTGTATTTTGAAGGATGATAATGGCATGTTAGTTGCCGAAAGCTACCTACAAATATATTTGATTTCAAACAAGTGACCATCTAAATAGGTTTGATTTATATTTTCAACAATAATAAGCTTTGTAAAATTCAATAAGGTCAATCTAGGAAACAGACAGGGCAGGAAGAACTCAAAAGCCATTTGTCAACAGACTTTGAGAATGTCACCTAGTTTGTGCAGTGTGTCGTTCTTGTGGCTCTTGCATTTTTAAATCACCTGATGAAAGAAAGCATCAAGGATTGCAGAAACATCATGTGGTATTTATTTTATCACTTATTTTTGTCTGTTATTTGACTACTTATTTATCTAATTAGAACTTAATTTGTATTTTAATTTTAACATATTTGGATAGAATAATAATAAACAGAAGATTCAAGCTGAAATTGAATGATATTGTGAATTGGATTCTACTCTGTGCAGTCATCAGACACAAGACCCTGTATTGAGAGAGGGGCCTTAGGCCTTTGAAAATTTGACATTCTCCTTACTATTCAACATGGTGAAGCAACTATCAAGTTAAGATATATCCATTACTCTCACTTTCCTATCCAAATTAATTAAAATGGCAATATCACAATCCTTAGATGTGATATACTACAAGATTAAATAAGAAGGCACATTGATTAAAAAAATTAATCAATATGACATAAAATATAGCTCATAACCTAATATACAACATTAATATATATTATTATTATTACTATTATTACAAGCATAGAGACTAGAAAAAAGAATAGGGAATCGTGAATTAATTTAGTGTGATAGGATTGCATGCTCAAAAATTTTTCTCAGTTCCTTTCAATTGTTATGCGATTCTCTCATTAAAAGGCATGCTTCTGATGAAAATTCCAGAATAAACTTGTGCAGCAACAAAGTCAACTCTTTTGTGCACACACAAATATGTTCTTCCTTTTATCTACACTTACACACAGACAAGTATACCTAGATTTTTGTAAGGTGTAAAGGAGGATACGATATATTTTGATGCACAATTTTAACATACAACATAATTAAGGTGCAGTGTGCAAAGTCAGGTTTACACGAATGTTGCAAAGGTAAATGGATTAATTTGATCTTTTAAGGTTATGACCAGGTAGATAGAAACATTTCTACAAGATAAAAATATTATTTTTAAGTTGACTGCAGCTAAATATCGGCAACTTAAAGAAAAGATTTAATAATTTGTAGTATTGGAAAAGAGGAATCAGTTTTTTTAATCTACAGATACAAGTTTGGGCGTATAATTTTAAATTTATACTAACCAATGAGAAGTAATGCAGCATCCATTACAGCTGCTCCGTTTAACATTGTAGCCATAAGAATGTCATGTCCAGGGCAGTCAACAAATGAAACATGCCTAACAACTTCAAATTTCCCTGGGCATGCAGGTCGCAAACAAGGAAGCTGATCATCTTTAGACGAACCACCCGAAATATAACAGGCAGGACGCGGACATTTTTCATTGTTGCACTTATATATTTTTGCATTTGCATAACCTGTCAAGAAAATAAGAATGTATTCTCTATACTTAACCAAAGTTAATAATCATATTAATTTTATTCTACATGTACAATCATTTAAACAGGCATATTTTCGATAGTTGCATTCCAATTGAATAAACATAGATTGTAGTTACAAAAACATGAAGGTAAAGAAATTTACTGAGGCAAATTAGTTACTTGAGGTGATTATATATAATTTTTACATTTCTTACCAAGTTTAATTGTTATGTTTCTTTCCAATTCATTCTTGAATCTGACAGTCTGAACACCTGAAATGGCTTTGACAACAGTCGATTTTCCATGTGCTACATGGCCAATAGTACCTATAAAAGTTTTATTAATGTAGAATATAAGCATAGTAATAAAAATATAGAATTGTCACTTACACAAAAATGTTCTACTTCTAAGGAACACAGTAATGTAAAGGACTGTGATCTAAGCACTTAAAAATGTCAACTATATAATAGCATTATAAAACATAAAACAAAGTAATAACATTTGACAGTGAAAAGTATTTAAAAAAATTAAAACAACAACAAACATAATGTTTGCTCATTCACTCCTCTCATTAAATTAATTGATTTACAAAATTAAATTTATAACCAAATAAATTATCTTTAAATAATATTAAGAAAATGCCATAGAACGTAATTTGTAGAGTTGTAGAGTAAAATTACAAATTATTGGGTAATATAATTTCTGTACAAACTGAACACTTTTGAGCTCTGCTTCTTGATAGTGTATATGGAATATAATCTAACACTATTACTACTTACCAATATTAATAGTTGCCTGTCTACTGATAACCTCAGGAGAAAGTGGGGTAAGTTCATGAATATTCTGCAAAAATAAATAAATAAAATAATTAATACACAAATTTACTGATAATTTTTTTGTTGCACGTAATTATCACTTAAGGGCCAAATTCCACAGTCAGTTTTAGTATTACATAAACCAGTATATGGAATGTGAACATACTAGAAATTAAGCAAGAATAATTTATACTAATAAGATAAATAAACCCTTTGCACTCGAGGGCTCCGGAGTGGAGCCATTTAAAATTGTCTTCAAGCTCGAGGTCTACACTATAGGGCCCTTGAGTGCAAAGGGTTAACAGACAAAAATAAGTACAACACATTGTTTCTGCAATACTTGCTGTTTTAGTCACATGATTCAAAATAAACAATGGCAGTAAGAATGTAACAAACATTGTGTGGTATTTCGATTAGAACTTATATTTGTCTGTTATTTGGTTATTTATTTATCTAATTAGTATACTTTTTAACACAGCAGTTTTATATTTTATCATTTCAGTCATTTATATTACTAAACACTGAGATAAAAAATTGTTTGAATCAAAAACAATTTACTTGTTAAAATTTTAGGAATTTTTTTTAATTTAGAAATTTAATATAATCAGACAATTTATCTTTTAATAAATAAATAAGAAATGCAGCCAATATGTCAGAATAAATTTGTTTGAATACAATGTTTCATACACAATTTTGGAACTTCTGGTAATCAGTTAAAATAAATATTCCATTGCAACTATCATAGCACACAGTGAATGGCTCTAAATTCAAAACTGTATTTTACTTGATTACATAAGTTCCAAAATTGTGGATGAAGCATTTATTCAAATGAATGTTTGGTTTAATTAATTGATAAAGTATTCTGACATATTGGCTGTATTGCTTATTTATTTTTATTTTTGACTTCAACTGTACAATTCTGCAAGTAATATTTATATAAAAACACTAAAACATCCTTAGAATTTATACAAAATTCATTCAATTTATAAGAAAGCAGTTGCATCTATTTGTCAAAAATTTTAAAAAATGTGTTTAAAATGAGCTAGAGATCCATAAAAAACACAAGCCAGAAGTGGAAAAACTTAACCCAAAGTGTATAAAAAGAATGAAGAGGTGATCAATACTTGTAAATATAAACCACTGTTTACACACTATGTAAACAAAAATAATTATATTATTGAAGTAATCAAAATAGTGATCACTTTTCAAGTTTATGTGATTTCAAACTAGGTAAGAAAATTAACATATGTTACATAAAATATGAATCATCAGATCAAGTTGGTTTATAACTTAATAAAGTAATCAAAATGTTCATAACATACAGCAGAAGGGAAGGGACTGTGAACCAAGCATGTAATATAAAAGAGAAATGATTAAATAGACACTATACAAATTTACAAAGCATGAATTTGCCTATTGTAACAAAATATAGTTTTCATGAACATACTTCAATAAATATAATTATAGAATAGATTTCTAGAAAAATATATGAGGTAAACATGGTTTATGAAGACCTGCCATGTTTAATTCCATCAATTTATATTTATTTTAAAAATAAGTCAAATATATTAGCACAATACAAACACAACTAATAATTGCCTTAACAGAAATATGAAATATACAACCTAATCATGAATTACAGCGGTAAATAAATTATTCATTATTCGAAAAATAATATTTCAATGTAGAGAACAATTTTTAAAATGGGTTATCTGTATGTCACTGATGATGCATTATAAGCAATGAACCGGTTTAAGTAATCGAACTTACCAACTCCAAAAACAATAATTTTCTCTTCAATCTACCACAAAATACATTATGCATAGAAGTATAAAAATTAAATAAACTACATTGTATAAAATCCGCATATGGTAAGAGCAGAATATTAACTTACAAGTTTGCCATTTATTACAGCTGGAGTTCCCATTTCGAATAGCAATTTTTGTGTTACAACTACAATTCGTCAAGGATATCACACAAATTATCTAAAAGTTATAGAAAGGGGAAATTAAAACTCAACGAATATAACCACTAATTCAACAAATGTTCCACATTTCCAGCAATTGGAGGTTATGTCACTACAAAGATATTCTAATATACGATTGCATTTCCTTCGATATAGTTCAAATTCTTTCAAAGACATTATGCATTTTAAATAAAAGTATTTCAAATCTTCAAAAAAGTTTGTCACTCTATATTTTCTTATCATATTAAAATTTATTTCACCAAAAATGTAGAATTCTAATATATGCACGTAGTTTGAAAAATATTTTTAAATTTACTTTTTTATATCATTGAGCCCTTGATTAGAGTTTATAAATTCATATCTTAATATCTAAAAGGAATAATTGTTTGGCAATATTACATTATACATAAAGTTAATTAATTATTTATATTTATTTTCATGTAAATCATTAATATGCATAATTTTATGGGAAAATGCCGACTAACGAGAGAATTACCGAAAAGAAAGTACGACACACGTTGCTTGTATCAGGTGTTGACTTAATTATTACTCAATTTCAGATCACTAAGAAAAGAGTAAAAGGAAAAAATAAACAATTTCTTGAGCCATTATGGCGACTTGTTTTGCAAATGTGGCATTAATCAATTTTAAATGTCTACTCATCCTGTTCATAATACAACACTGTTGCTATACATTAAATTAATATCTTCAAAGTATTGTGGGAGTAGCAGTGAAAAACAAAACATTATAACATGGATTCAGTATGTCTTACATTGTGCTGCCAATGCTATTAGAACATATACTGCTTGGTCTAGGCTTCACATTAAATAGATCAAACAGAATATTGACCAGGGAACTTCTCTTCTTTTGTATACACTCCATTACTTTAGTTTTGTTTCTATTAATATTCATACTGTATTCAGTTTTCGTGATGCTGTTTGTGCCATTTAACAATTCTTCCATATATTCTGCTAACTCTGTTAAAATTACAATATATTTCACTTTAACTTCCTTAATTGCTTGAAATAGAAATATAATAAGTTTGTGTTAACTTAATTAGATAAAAAATATCCAAATAACAGACAAAATGAATTGATACTATAAATACCACAAAACATTTCTGCAATAAAAACGCAAGAACTGTAAGATCGACATAACAGCTCATACCAGGTGATGAACTCAAAATCCTTGGCTAAAGCTTTGTTTTTTGATCACTTGACGAAAGCAACAAGGATTCCAGGAATGTTGTGTGGTATTTATAGTATCAATTTATTGTGTGTTATTGGGATCTTTTTATCTAATGAGTTCCTTTATTATTTATTCAATTTACAGATTAAATAGAAAGGGCAACGAGTATGAAGAAAGCCAAAAACCGAAGTACAATCAGGGTGTAGGATGGAATGGAATTAGATCCGATCATGCACTTTATCTGAGCCAATTCAATGAAATGACCATTCATTAATGGCTCGTGCGTAAGTGCTACAGCATATAAATTAGTTTGTCAGAATGATTTTATCTCATCTACTTTTACGACGTGTTCTCTGTTAAGGCGTAGAATTGCTATGGTACAAATAACCGTGAAACTCAAAAATTCGCTCTGCTAGTCCTTTATTTAAACTATGTACTAGACTTATGCTATCTTCCAATTGTTAGGTCTCAAAAATAAATGCAACCGCACGTCAAATTTAATGTCAGCTTTTAGACACCAATGTAGGCCTACTTGCCGATATTGAAAGGAAATGCTTAAAAGTCGACGAGTCTTATATTCAAGACAATTTTTCTTTTTTGTTGTCGATTAATCGACATTCACTACATATAAAACAATGGTATTTAAATTTAACAAATTCGGCTCCTTTAACTACACAGTAGTTCGTTTTCAGTCGCAGATCCCGAAGGTCGTATCAATTTCTTGCTAATATGAAATATTAAGCACGTCTTCGTCGTAACAATCAATATTTTTCTTCTGATCGTACACTTATTTCAACGACGCAAACCAAGCGTTTTGAAAGTACCCTTTGCAATAGCCTGTGCTTCCATTATCACAGCGTTACTATGGAGATGAAAATTTGAAATATTAGAAATTAAGGTAACAAACTAGAGCTAGAACATTTGGAAATAAAATTAGGCGATAGAAACTGTATAGTTCTATTTCAACAGTATGACACATCTGGGTAAGGAAAGGTGATTCAGTGTGTGTGTAGAATTTGATCAGCCTAATTCTAGAGAAACAGTTGCCCAACTTTGATGTCTCTACAACTTACACACAACACACGACAGAATTAATTAGTCCCTGAGAAAAATAGACTGTACAATTATAATGAAGGAAAACCCGAAATTACAGTCCAAAAATTTTCTTTTATCCAAAGTTTTTGAGTGATACAGTTTAATTATACATTCTCAACTGCACAAATTATAATATTCCTTCAAGTCAAACCTTCCTGAACATTATTGAAGTGGACTAAATAATATTTTTATATTGAATATATATATATATATATATATATATATATATATATATATAGTAATACTTATTAGAGACCAGTAATGATTTTAATAATTGGATTGTTAACGGTACCAAATCTTCAAAGACAACAATGTGTGGGCGGGCTTTGTTAGGCCGCGAAGGTTTCTTCTGAAAGGGTCTGTCGGATATTGTAGCCGGGAGAGGTAGGCGAGTCTGTCCGATATTGTGGTCGGGAGAGAGAGAAAAATTTTAGAGAACTAACAGCGTGGCCTAAGTACAAAATTTAACCGAGAAACTTAAAAGTTTTTAAATCCAAGTATAAAATTTGGACAGCGAGATACTTTGTAAGAACTGCACAGAATAATCAAATATTTAGCGCCACATTAAGATTCCTACGCGTATTGAGATCAACATTTTCCACATAAAGACAATGTGTAACAATATGTCTGGCTGATGATCCGGAGGTGCAGCAGATCCAGTTCGCGGAGGAAAATTCAATACTTACGAACGTGTGTTTGACAATCAAGTGTAGTCAGCCTTTTTCGTGTAAATTGTGTGCCTGAGGAAACAAAGTCTGGTGCCAGCCAAACATTTTTGTATGTAAAAATCAAGTAACGTTTGTAAACGATAGTTAAAGGTATTCGTCAGATTTCGTTCGTCTCATTTTGGTTTAATAGTTAGATTTAATTTATAAATCCTATGATTGTTTAATATAAATGTATTTTTTACTTCGAAGGCCCAACTAATTCTAAATAAAATATTTGTTTGTTAAATTTGGCATGGTAATGTAAGGCAAATTAATTGTAACATTAATAAAATAATTTATTTAATTAGATCACCACTAATTCATCACTATATATATGCTTATATAGTGAGGAGGGATAGAAATAAATAGGAGAAATGGGATTATGCTTTATGTGAATTCAGATGCTCACGTGTAGAATCATGCACATAGAAAAGCATATGTTCAAAGCAGGGAGAAGGAAGGACAGAAAATATTTGACCCAGGCAGGACTTGAACCTGCAGGTTTTGTTCAATATACAGACACCTTAACCACCTCACTCCCAGTTATTCCTTAATGGATGATCATAATACTTCATTCCCTCTGCTCTATCCATTCCTCTTCTAAAAATAATTATTTATCCATTATATATATATATATATTTATCAGTAAGGGTATGACATTGTCAAAAACAATTTCAATATTGGTATGGAAAGGGAAGAGAAATAGGTTGTCACTTACCTGAAAGTGAAGTGCCGTGTAGCCATAAGGATCCGAAGGTTGTTCATCAAATTTTCAAAGGCTCTGAGACTCCTTCACCGTTTGGTGCACCAGCCACTGCAATCCACACTTCACTTTCAAGTAAGCCACAACATTTTTTTTCCTTTCCATACCAATATTGCAATTATTTTTGACAATGTCATATCCTTACTAATATTACATATGAAAATCTTAGTCAAGGCAAAAATGGATTGAAATGGAAATAAAACCAAGGCTGTGACAGCAACAGTTTAAAAGCAGGTTGAATACACTACACACTGGAATCTATTCACACTCAAGCCACAGCAAACATTAAATTGTGAGCTTGTAAATTACAGAATAATTTAAATAAGCTGAATTAAATGTGCAACTTCACAATTCACAATAATTTCAAAAATAAATTACAAATAGCATATCGAACAAAGATATATATACATTATGACTATTTTACTATAGTGACTTACATCAGTTCGATTTACTTTGCACAACTACAGTTAAACGGGTCTCCAGCCCTATTCCGGAAAAGAACTATGCCATTTAACAAAAACCTACTCTTTAGCTTGAGAATAAGTGAAACAATTAATTATAACCATGCTGTAATTTTCTAAGAATTGTAATGTCAGATATTTTTCTTGTATATTTTGTAGCAAGAAAAAAGTAACAAGATAGAAATATAAGATGGAGTATAATAAAGAATAAATCAGTTAGTTTTGTCCCTTTTATTTAGTTGTGAAAAACATTAAATTAATCCATCAATACAGTACTCATATAAATTTATTTCTGATGACAATTGCTAAAATTAACACAACATATTAGGATCAGTAGACTTCTAATATACCAAGAAAGCAAAACAGCTTTGACCAATATGTTGGTATCAATGATTTAATTACTCCATAATTAATGACCAAAAATACAATGATCAGTATTGTCTACATTGAATTATACACAACCAAGATATAAAGTTCTAAAAAATAATAAAAAGTGGGAATAACCAATTACAGTTATGCTGTTTTGCTAACTGGCACTTTTACTTTTGTTATAACCCTAGGCTGATTATATTAAAAAATACATTTACAGCATTTGCATTGAAATAACGTAATTTTTTTCATATACATTATATCACAATATATATCTATTTCAACATCAAAGACTATATGGGGAGCAAGACCACTTTAATTTCTATATCATTACTATTAACAAAAAATAGTTGTCAATTAACTCTACAAATGAAACTCATGTGGCACAGAATATGATTTAAAAAATATGAAAGGGAATTAATAATTTGTTTGCATCATTTAAAACTAAAGATGATGTAAATAAAAAAAACTCTTACTCAAGTAACATATACTCCAGTCTCCTTTACTTTCTAAAATTTTTTTTAAATTGATTTTTCTTGATCAATTATTTAAAAAGAAAAAATAATAAATTTTTATCTTTTGTCAGGAAAACATTTTTTTTCTAATATATTTTCTATCAATACTCCATAAAAAGTTCATATTTCAATCTAAGAAAACACAAGCTTTGAAGACCTGCAAAAATCCGACTAATATGAATTTATTAAAATATTTAAATATGCCTCTGCAGAGCAAGCTTCTTTATATATTTAAATAAACAACATACATTTTATATTTACAACTGGATGAATATGTATCTAATAGATTTAATTTATACAACAAAATTATTTTAATTCAGCTACTTTAATTGAAAATAATTTTTAAATTTCTAAAGTGATGTAAGTCACAATTAGGCATTGCAGTAGCAAAAACCAAATCTCAAAACAAAAAGAATTATTTACAACAGAAAAAAATATTCAGAAAATATTTTTTTTTATGGCAAGCCACTCAGATTTGGAGCATAAAATCCTTAGTTCTTGTGTAGTCTTAGTGTGCATTTGCTCCTGACAATAGAAAAATGAACAGGGATGACACTTTGACACATACACTATATTTATACACACGCTTTACAAAAAATAAAATAATTAGAAGTCTGATTTATTGGTAAACCTATTTTTGTTTAGTTTATTCAGCTACATTTTGTTATAACAATGTATTTTATGAAAACAAATTGTTAAAATAATTTTTATCCCCTTCCCAAGAAAAAAAAATAATATGAAGAATAGGTGGTCAATTGGTCACAGATGTGTCCCTAATATATATATATATATGTATGTATATATATATATGTATGTGTATATATATATATATATATATATATATATATATATATATATATGACTATACTCAAAACTTCACATCTTTCTTTTATTTAAAAAGTACATTTTGATAAACATTACTGTCACAGTGAAAATAATTTTAACTATAATTGCACAAGTCTTTAATTTCACGGAGAAAATAATCTTTAGTGAATATATTAATTCCGTTCAGCTGAAAAGACAATATATTCTTCAATAATACACATTGGATGTAATATAGCTCACTTCAAGGTGTTAGAAAGAACAATTACCTACAAGCAGCATCTATTTAATTAGAATCCCACAAATTTTTTGAACAGATTAAGGATCCTTAAAAAACACTTCAAGATAACAGAAGACAGTACATTATTAAATTTCCTTAATTATTAAAACACCTTTGTACCATATGAACAGATTCAATATTTAAACATTTTGATAATTAATTGAACAAATTGTGTGTGTACTTAGTAACAAACTGCATTGAAATGGGCCACATTATATTCAAATGTGAAACTTTACATTAATTTTTCAAGAAAATTTATTTGAACAAAGAACCCATTAAAACAAATGGGTTAATTAGCTACAAGAACGAAAGGTTAACTAAATTACTTTTAAAAAGTGACAAATAAATACTTTTCAAATGATGGCATAAATATTCCTGTGATACTTATTAATCACATCAGTCCAACTTTATTACATACCTTCAAAGAATCTTTTTATGAATTCCTTCATATTTTTGTTTTTATAATGCCTCATGACTATTATCATTTTTCCCAATAATCTGGTTGTGAAACAATAAGCACTAACTTCTTGCTTTAAGGGTATACCTTTTTGATGCCGTATTGGGAAGAGGAAATAAACTGTCAATGTAAACATTGTTCTTCGTTTCATCTTGTCACACAAACAATTAAATGTACGGAGTTTAGTTCTCCAACACTCCACTCAAATTGAATACACTGTATTTAAAATATGACATCCTCATGCCAACCGCACCTGGAACAAAATTCATTTATGGGAAATAAGAATTCAAATAATTAATATTAGATTACCTAAATACAGTAAATTTCCATTTGACTATGCCAATTATTAAAATAAAACTAAAGAAAAAAAGGGTTGTATATAAACATTATATTCCATGATCTGTGACCACTTCATAACCAAATTCAGCAAACCATTAGCTGCTACAAATTTAATAAAACACCTAATATAACTCAATACCATTTGCATCCTATTTATTCCAGTGCCCTCTGAATCGAAGTAATATTTTCTACGTAAAACTCCACAAAATAATTTGGGATATTTAAACAAAATATAAAACATGCAAATGACTACTTTTTAAAAATTATTTCTTCCCCTAAAAAAAGTATTGTTAAATGCTTTTTTCCAATATGGTCTGAGCAGGATAATGATCACATTCCTTATACAAACTCCAGATACGATTTACAATGCTTATGAAAGCAGGTATTTATTTAATTCTCTGAATTTGCGAACTTGATCACATTTTTAGAAACCTTAAAGGAAATAATTTCGATGCCATAGAATGTTCCCTAAAAATATGCTCAGATACTTGATATCATACATACTATGAAATGTTGGGGTAGGAGAGAAAGAAGCCTTGGCTTGCGAGGATACGCAACATTAAACTTGACAAAAAATGGGAACACACACATGAAACTTATAAATTCTGTACTGCACGTTATTCACCTACAACAAACTGGTAAACCAGTATTTTTCTCTCCCCTATTCCAACATTGCATTATACATTTATTCTTCCCTGTTTAACATTTATATGAGATATTTCATTATCACCTTAGGTTTCTCATATATAGCAGCTTTTTCTATGTATTGCATCTTACTTTAGAAGATTTATAATCATTTAATAAACATATTGTGAAGATTCCAATAGTTTTTCAACAGTAGTTTGTAATTTAAGCACAAAGACCTGATTTCACATACTCTTGTAAACAAATAACATGCATTCTCTGATTATGATTAGATGAATATCAGTATGGAAAAAGGTAACATACATACATACAATGAAGTAAAATTATACTAATTATAAATTCCATTAACCAAGGATTAAATTCATTTACTTCCACACCGAAAAACAAATAAATAAAATTAAAATAATTTGTATTATGTTTATTCAACTCAGTAAATCAAAACAAGAATGGAAATGAGTACCAATACTATCTATACAATAGAAATAGTTTAAACAGCATTTTACAGGAGCTGGCAAAGAAAATATTAGATTTATCCTCATACATTAAACACCATTCAGAAATGTTATAGGCTATGTTTTATTTAAATTTTCATAGTTGGGAAAATATAGTGCAAAGCAGGATTTTATTACACTACACAAGAAAATGTAAGACTATTAAAGTTTTCAGGCTATTTATTATCATTAGATTAACAAATAGAAAGAAAGTGAGAATAGAAAATAACTAATAATTATCATTCCAAGCTTAATTTGTTCATCTGTAATATTTTCTGTTGTATTTAAAACATTACCTTCTAATCCTACAATTGTACAATATGAACAAATTCATTTATGAGAACTGGATAGCATATTAAGAATATTATATCACTTTCTATGCAGTAACACACTCAAATTGTTACCAAAACAATTGGTAACGTTTATATTTCTCCACATTAATGCTGTAACTAGAGTAATTTAAAAATTCCAATAAAAACCAGAAAAAATCATATGAACAACTGTGTTGTCATTTACTAGCACAAAAGATGGGCAACTAAAACTCATTGCAATAAATGTACAACAGAATGGAACTATGACTTTAAACTTTATTTTCAGTGAAATTTTTCCACAAAAACTGTTAAAACATCAAGTTACACGAAATTAAATTGATTCTAATCCATAATAGCCAGAAACAATTTATGAATGTGTTATTAAATAAATCTTCATTAACATTTTACACTGAGCACATCAAAAAGTAAATTTCTAATTGTAGAACAAATTAAATTCCATGAGGTTTCAAGAACTGCCATTTGAAAGAAATCAAATATTTCAGAAATTACTAATGTGATGGAACCAGCCTCCTTCAATCAAATTAAAAGTGTACACACACACATTGTACATATTTTTTATGTTTCCAAAATCATTGTATTAATTATTTACAACATATAGACATTAAGGTTATTGCAAATAATAATCATGTGGTAGAGAACATAAAATGTGTGCAAACCATGTTTACATTTAGCTAACTACCACTTGAAAAAAAGGTAAAGGATGGAACAAAACTAATTAAAATTTATAAAAAGCAACCATAACACTTTTAAAAAATAAGGAATTCAAGCAAAGAGATATTTAAGAACTCGGAAACATTTATATATCATGATAAACATATTCCAATGAAATATCTTGTTGTTTAATTAATGCTACTTTAGTTTCACATGGCAATTGAAAACTTGAGGATTGATGACAGTCAAACTATATATTTGAAGTAATGCAAGATCTTGTCCAAGAAATGTTTTGTAACAGAAATAAATCAAAATAACCTGGAGATATTGAATAATGCTGAAAAAATTTATTTTTACAGGTAATAAAATGTCAAATACAACAAAACAATTTTCCTGTGTTCACCCTTGCCACAGGGCAGACCTGTACACTTCACAACTGTAAAAAAGGGAAAAATACTGGGTAAAATTTGGAATTTTCCAACATTGCGGATTCCATCTTTCAGACTCAGGAATACTGTAAATATGTGATTATTGTATAGAATCTTTATATGTATATCTCAAAAACTTTAGAGAAACTGATTAAATAATTCAGCACCTTATTAACAAAAATTATTTTGTATTCCTAGACACCAAATTAATATTTACATAATTTTTATGGATACAATTTTCTGCATACTGTATTATTATGTAATGTGTAAAATACAAATTTAATAAAACTAAATTTTACAGAACATTTTCCACAAATTCTTGATTAACAATAGCTTTTGGATATACACATTATAAAAAATTACACGATTATTTGGGCTAATAGCGATTGGATATTCAAAACAAACATTATGTAACAACTTACACATTAAAAAAAACATGTTTTAATTGTTTCAATTCAGATGGATACCTAATCAAAATATTAAAAAATATTCTAATACCTAGAATTGAGGAGTAGATACAAGTCCTGAAAGAGTCATTCGACACTTGCTTCAAGAATCAAAAAAATGTTTGTGATGAAAGTGTACAAGATAATGAAAATATATATTCATTAATCTATATAAATTAAATCTATTATTTGAATAATAATTGGAGAATTACATATATGTACCACAAATACTTGTACCTGATTATGGACACTTAATGTACTGTTGGTTTATAGCAAGCCTGCAATTTCTCCACATTAATGCTGTAACTAGAGTAATTTAAAAATTCAAATAAAAACCAGAAAAAAATCATATGAACGACTGTGTTGTCATTTACTAGAACAAAAGATGGGCAACTAAAACTCATTGCAATAAATGTACAACAGAATGGAAAGATTTTCTAGTGAAATATTTGTCAGACATGTGACATGGGTGATAAGAATGGTAGAGTTAGAACAGTTAAAATGTTTTTCAAGTGGCCACCAGAAAACCTAATAATTGCCGATTCCATAATAAATATGTTCACAAATTAATTTGTTATTTAAGTTTTACTGTGCCAATATGCAATAAATTCTATCACACAGTGGAATATAAACATGTAGTCAAATCAAACTTGGAAATTAAATGTTCTCCAGTAAAAGCTTGGCAATGTAGAATCAACTAAAGGTCTTCATATAAAATTATTTATATGAAGTAAAATACTGTAAGGAATTTTATTAAACAGTACATAATATATAAATAAAAGTACCTAGAGGCTAATTTTTAATTCCCAGGTATAACCAATATACATTAAATTCAATATTTGATACAATTAATGAGTCCAACTAATTAAAAAAGAACTGGCTTTTTTCATTTGCACACTACTGATAAAATAAAATGTACCAAAGTTTAGAAACGTGTAAGAATTTTCACACAATTGTATATAAAATGGTACATTTTGAGACTAATAAAAAGATAACCCCACTGTTTGTACTGATATTCACTGACATGCAATAATCCAATATCTACCACATGTTCCTCCTATTAAACTAACAGCACTCACATTGTATATAAAAGTCAGGTACATTGGTGCTGTTTTATTCCACTGTTACCACTGGTTGTTTCTCGCTACTGCTGTTCTCAACAATTTGCTGCCTGGAAGCATCCTTTACAGGTTGCTGCTCATCACCAGGCTTCTTGCTCTCTGTTACTGCACCAGTTTCTTCTGCAGTATCATCTAAAGAAATGACTTCTGGAGTAGCCTTTGCATTTATGGTTGCCTGCGTGCTGTTACTGTCCTTTGTCGCTGCACTCGCATCATCATTGGCTGAGCTCAACACAGCTGCTGTCGCATCTGGTTCCTGGAATAAAAACAAATTTTATTAATAATACAGGTTGATTAGACATTAATATAAGTACCTAAAACAACTAGAATTATTCCTCAATACAGAAAATAAGAACAAAATGTTTCAATATATATTACCAGAGCTTACTGTGATCAAATACACCACATTGTATGGTAATGTGTAAATGTCTATAGCACACTTGTTAATGAAGGTCAGACTATTCAATTAGAAAAGTAACCAATGGTTACAGGAACACCATCACTGAAAATTGTAATATCTACTTGGAAAATGTATATCCAGATTAAATTGTAATAGATTTGAGCATTTCTTCTATGACTTTTACTCCAGTCAAAAACAGTGATTCTACAATCTATTTTTTGAGATAACAAATGTTACATAAATGGATATAGAAATAATTGTTGAAATAAAAGACGATCTGTACTTATTCTACAATAAGACAAAATAAATAACATAGCTTAAATGATACAGTTGTTAAACTTAATTTTGGAGAAATAAAATTATATGCATATATGCCATAATGTAGCAGCTCCACTACCCTCCTTGAGTTTTTTCATTTGATTGGATTTTTGGGTGCCAGGTAATTTTTAGGATAAAAATTACCGAAACAACTTTTTCATAATGAAATACTTTACTTGTCGAACATGAGACACGCAATTATCTCCAGGGCATGGTTTATCACAATTTGTACATTGAGTCCTAGGACGTCCTTCCTTTGTAGAGTCCAGCTTGGAACTCAAGCACTCTATCCCAGACTGTATTTGGAGGTACTACTTTCCATTTGATTCGATTATTTGTGTAACTTTATTTTCTGTCTGTCCTTTATAAGGAACCCCTTTTCACACTATATATAACACTCCTTCCTGAAGAAAGAGAGCCTCTGAAAATTTGAAGAAATACCTTCAATACCTTATGGCAACACTGTACTTCACTTTCAGGTAAGCCACAACTTATCTTTCTGTCCTTTCCATACCAATATTGCAATTATTTTTGACAATGTCACATCCTTACTTATATGCGTGTGTGTAGGATATGGATAACCACATTCAAGTCGTCTCTTTCTTGTACGTTATTTGGTATTTATCGGTCATTAGTGTCCATACCAAATAACTTAAAATATATACTGAAAAACAATTGTTAATTAGTGAATTTTTATCTCTGCAGACTGGCTATGTTTGCATCCAACATTTTGTAAGGAACTAGTATATGAATTGCATCATATTGTCAATATTTGTGTGCATTTTTTTATGTACAGGTTCCAATAGAATAATATCTTCTGCCATTACCACATTCGACTGTATCACACGTGGATTGGCTCCAAAGCTGAAATGGCTATATGGTTTTTTTAGTGTTGGCTTGAGTTTGTTGAGTTATCAATACTTTGGGTTAATGTTAATAAACAGAGACAATTTAACAGAACAGCTGTAATGTTCTATACATTTCAAATACCCTGTCCCCAATTTAAGGAATCATAATTTTTTTTGAGAATGATACTTATGGACACACAATGGTGAAGTAGCACTCTAATTACTTATAGGAACTTGTTACCTCTTTGGTCGGAGTTGCAGCTGGTGCCTCAGCATCTACTTTGGAGTCCTCTTTAATATCATTCTGTGGTGGTTCCTGAGGTTTATCAGATGCAGGAGGTTCTTCTTCATTTGCATTATCCACTTCCATTTTTTCCACAGGTTTTTCTTCTTGTTCCTTAACATTGCTATCCTGTTCGTCTCCATCTGTAGCCTCTACCTTTTTAATTCCTTTATCATCACCACTGTTTTCTTCTTGAGGCTTCTCTTTATCAATAGGAGGTGCTGAATCATCATCTTCATCATGCTGAGCTCGCTCATCTTCTGCTTCTTTCTTCGGGCGGCCTCGTCTAGAACCTGCTAAAAGAAAATATTTATAAATATATGGAAACACATAGTTTTTTAAAATTAAAATGTATACCTCAATCAAATGTTATATTTTACAATTTGTTCTGTATATAAACATATAATTTACAATGGCATGTTTTCACAGTCAGTATAGTAGGTCTGAATTACGTGCTGGGCAGGCACGAATTGACAAATTGAAAATGTAGCGTACCAGCAGTTAGACACTATTTTTCATTGTCGTGATCCTTCCTTGAAAGAGTTGTTAGCTAAGTTGGGTGTTGATCATTGCTGTTCAATGAAGGGGAACTCAGGCTCTTGAAAATTAAACTTTAATTTCTACATCACCCAAGTGGACCAACTGTTGATTTCAGGTAAGTTGAATACACTGTCTCTCTTACCCATCCAAATGTGTGTGTGTGTGTATATATATATTAACATTTTCCATGCCTCAGCACAACATACAAAAATTATTAACTCATTAGTGTTCTTCCACAGCACAAATTTGATGCTCCAGTTGCATCTGGTAACAATGTAGTCCTTTCCATATTTATTTAAAGGGCTTGAAAATTCCATTAAATGTTAGTTGACTTAAGAAATTACTGTTTTATATGTATGACCCATTTACAAAATATGGTGAATCATAATAATACAATAATGAAATAATTTTAAATACCATAACGTTTAAATTTTAATACAGACCTCTTCCGCCTCCTGAAGGTGGGGTTTTCTTCTCTTTCTTTGCTGGAGGAGCAGGAACAGGCGTCCCCCTAGTAGAACTCCGTGTTCTTCGTCTGTTTTCTGTCTCTGGATTTTCTTCTTTATGGCCCATACCCTGTAAATTATGTTAACTGTAGATTAAATTTAAACAAAAACATTACAGATTATTTCAAAATGACAACAGGCAAAAATACAAATGGCTTCTAACAGCTAACTGTGCAATGTGATCCATTAAATTTTACCAGCCAATACGTCCACAGTTATGGCAAATAAGTAAGATAAGAAGATGGAATAAATTTGGATATTCAATATTCCAGCTGAGAGATTTGGTGGAAGTAGTACATTACAAAGACGGCAAGGATATTTAAAATAAGAATAGTACTAAAAATAAAACACTTTGTGACCAGGACAGCAGTATTATTTGCTGCAAGTTCCTTATATTTCAGGAGTTGCATGTGTTTCTTTCCCTAAAGGATGTCTATTGATGTTCTAAACCAGCTTTTCTAAAGTCCTGAATGTCATAAGTGTATATCCACCTTTTATTTCCTATATAAATGTTGTCGTACTTAATTACTTATTAACAAATGTTAAATAAGAATATTACTAGTTTGATGGAAAGACTATATATACATTTATTTGTTTGGAATGACTAGTTAGCATTACTAAATTGAGTGTACTTAAGGCGAAGGAAAAAAAAATAGTTTGCCTATGAACTTTCCAATTAAAAATTGTTTGAAAATGTGTGTTTGGTTAAGTCTAGTCCATATATACATACCGACAATGCTCAATACTAAAGATGTATCCTATCAATGGGCGGTCTACCATGAACCAAGTATGAATGCTAATTGACAGGTAGAATTCAGTTAAAACCAATTATAGTGTTTATAATTTTATACACCTAAAAGATTTACAAAAATTATCATTTTAATTAATGTGTAAAATTTATTCATGTTAAATTACTATCAATAATAATTAGATTTTGTAATTACGAAATGCAATCATTATTGCTTGTTTACAGCATTAAAAAAATTACTAAGACTTCATGCCTAATAGGACTTGCACTATTCTTTTGCCACACACAGACAGCAGTTGATTTAATTTAATTTATAAATGTAGTTTTCTTACTAAAATAGTACAAAACATTGAATGGTGGCAAAGTTCGAGGCTAAAGACAAGTTTAGTACCACACACCTGACGTCACACCTCCTCGACCAAATTGTAAATTGATATAAAAAATACATCTCTTTTTCATTTATTAATTCCAATATTTGTAATTTAACATTGTATTTGCCTTCATTTTAACCAGCTTAATTTAAAAAAAACACAAGGAAATCCAAGTAATTCATATTTTTTATTTACATTGAACATATCCCTTCATTGGCTTAGAGGGGGTGTGACATCACACACAGCACTAAACTCATCTTGTTCAAAAATTAAAAAAAGTTTTTTGATCACACATCCAGTCACTATTATTTATACACATGTAAGAACTTTACTGACATTGTCCATGACTAAATGCATCTAGTGTAGGTATTGTCCTAGAGTGCTTCAATAATTTATCATTCTTATTTGAGTGTTTCAACTGTATCCCTCCAAACAAAACTATGTATCAACAAATTAAGAACCAAAGTATCAACTATATTTGTTTCATTTAGATAAAGACAAAATAAAGTGACATTTCTGCAATTTGTTGCTTCTGTCACATGATTCAAAATTGCAAAAGCCACAAGAACAACACCACACAAGCCATGTGATGAAATCAAAAGCAAATTTAATTAATTCAAGTGTTTTATCAGATGCATCCCAGAGTCAGCTAGAATGAACTCATTTTGAATCACCTGACAAAAACTACTAGGATTGCATAGATGTCGTGTATTGAAAAGTAATCAATTTTGTGTTAATTGACTACTTCTTTGTCTAATTAATACTTATTTACTACATAAATTTTATATCTTCAAACTTTTTTATTTGATTTATAAAAATTAGCTATGTAAAATGTTAGTTTAATAATGATATTTAGTAAAATTGATTTGGTAAATTTTTCCTGTCACTTCTAAAAGAACTTAACTAAACAAACTGGAGCCATACCTTAAGCAAAGCTTCTCCCTCTTGTGCAGCTTTTGTTAGTGTAGATACACGTTTACTAGCTGATCTGCGATTTCTAGTTGGCGGAGCTTCATCTTCTGCTTCCTAAAAATAAACAACTATTATTGAGTTTGTTTGTATGTTATGAACAACCACAGAACATACAAATCGGTTTATAACAACTTGCCTTATGTGTAATGGCCAGTGTTGTTAAATTGTTAACATTATATTCATCCATTTGTGTTATGAACACATAACAAACTATAAAACATTAGTCAAAACTAGTAGACCGACTTAAGTGGGTGGGTCCAAGTATTTAACGCACAGTTACATTTTACATTTCGAAATTTGAAGTTCCATTTATATTTACAGGGGCATTGATTAAGATCCGTATAATTATTTTTCAATTGGCGCCCATATTAAGAGTACCAACATTTCCCGCCAGATGGATGTACATGGCAGAGTTTATATTCCATCCCGCCATTGAAGGACAAGTACATATCCTAAATATTTCGCGGACTTACGAGAACTTAAAACTTAAGACATCACTAATTGTAGACTTTAAATCGTCATATCACGTTAAACATAATTTTTACCGTTGCCTTTTCAAAATTTAATGTTTCAATCGTTCACCTTCAGTAGCTTGATTTCACCTTCCGTATTTCTCACACATCACGTTGAGCCAGCATGGAATCAAAGCTACTTGGATTTAGAACAATGTTTTATAAACTTTACCTTATTAGCGGAATCCATTGCATTTTCCTTCTTTGCGTCACCTTTATCTGAAGACATTTTTGTACGTACTAACACGCTAAAATTCACCAAAAATGCAGCAAAGAATCCAAATCGTTAAGCCTCCCGGCCTCTCTTGTTTATACAGAACATAAAGATGGCGGTTAGCGTGGGTCACGTGATCACACTTGAACTTCAAAAATATCGATGTGTGCTGCTACCTATCCATGTGTTTACGGTACTAATAACAGGAGACAATCTATCCTATAAAACAGCGGCACAATTCAACCACTCCAGGCAACTGGTACCAATTATAATAAATATTTTATCATTAGTAACAACCACTTTAATTTTTTCCAAGTTCTGAATAGTAGAAATTTACATTCCAATGAGGCATTCAAATTTTGCTGCTTGGGTATAGTATGAAATAAGTGAACATATTTTACAATCATTATTTAAATTGCAAATGTTACTTAAAATTTTCATGTAGTTTGCACATATTATGACGTCGCAATGGTTATTTCCCAAATTTGTGTTAAGATTTGAGTTTAAGAATAATCGGCACCATTTATTACAAGAAGCTTCACTATTTATAGAAATATCGAGCAAATACTGAAAAAATTTAAAATCTGTAAAAAAGGAAGAGTGAAATATTTTCCATCGGAAATAGATAAATATTCGTTAATATTACTTCATACCGTCAGAAGAACCTTTGGTTTGCTAAAGTAAAAATTGTTTTACCAAAAAATTGATAGTTTTTGTCGCCCTCTAAAATTTTATACGACGTAAACATTATGGGTTACTGTCAGTACACGAATTATTTGTACGTGCAAGTAAAATTGAGAGTTTTAACAATATAAATAGACTGAGAATCTTCATTAAAAATTACCTGTTGCATGGAGAATTATATTCATTACAGTAATTGCATAAACATACTACCATCTACTGTAGAATACAAGCCATATATTGTAGCCTGGGCAGAACGTAGCCTAAACGAGAAACGCTTACATGTAACTGAATATTAGGCAAACCGCAACTTTTACAGGCACATATTATGAACATACTAACAATTCCTATCATTTATGGATTTATGAGAACTTTATTAATTTCAAATAGTTCGTTTATCATCTGGGGGAAATTTTCCAGTTTTTGTTTGTTAGATCAATAAAATCATTTCGAAAAGAGATGCTACAGAGGATAACAGATTATTAAATGTATTGACGAAATACAACATGATTAAATGATACATTATTAACAGGGCTATCCGTCATGAAGATTATTCTTTTGGCACCGATCGTTCAATTCAGAAAAAGAATTTATTTGGCCTTGATTACTAACTATTGATATTTTATTGAAATTTAAAGTTGTTAGGTTCGACCTGCCTGTAGACCACAGATTGCAGAAACCAGGCTTTCTCACTTATAACGAAGTTAATTTTAAACACGGCCTTAACATTTGTAAAGATTGGATGATTTACTGAAAAAAGTTATTACTGCACGTAGTCATGTCACATGTCTCCAAAAATGTAGATCATGTGATTGATTCAAAAAAAATTATTCATAAAAAAACAATTACTGCTTTCGTATTGTTACACTTGCAACAACAATGATTAAATATATTGTTCTCCGAGAACAGTATATTGAACAACTACACCGGGAAAGGCTTTAATCTTTGAACAATGGTTAAAAACTGCTCCACTAATTTAAATACATTTCAGTTCATGAAAAAAAGTGCTTGCGATGCATAGTTCAGTAGACAGTCTTTGTCGTTAGTTTCAGTTGTTAAAGGATATTAAGGAGATGTTAATTGTTCAGTTTTTAAAAATTGTATCGTGGCAACAAGAGGCATTGATTTGCTTATCTATGGCGGCTATAGGACGTTAAAGTAACACAGCGAGGAGAAATTGTAAGATCATAGAAATTGTTGATCGTAGACGCGAAAGAAAATATTGAATTGAGACAGAATTTACTTAAGTTCCTTAAAACCGATAGATTTTGTTCGAAATGTAAGGCACTAGCACCCAAGCAACAAGTTACAGAAAAATTTCACTCAATGTGACATGTCACCATCTTTCCCACGAAGCCACTAGTAAAAGATTAAAGAAACCATATTGTTACATAAAGGACGTAGAACGTTGGTGCCAAATTATATTATGAGGAACTTCATATAGAATATCTGATATTTTCAAGAAAAATGAGTAAAGGAAGAGAGAATTTACAGGGGCATATATTTCGGGCTCGGTGATATAAATGTAACTTGCAATTGAAGAAGTCGTGCAATGGGTAATAGTAATAATACAATCTACACCTTCAAGAACGCCATTCTTTACATACATATGCCAGGAGGTATAAGGAGTAGTCAACATTCCACCCTGTCTTCAAATATCTCCATTTTTCTGTATAAGCACATCACGATTTTACATTTCTACATGTTCAAAACTTTCGGCCATCAACACTCATTTTCGTGTCGATATTTCTATGCAAATAATTTATACCACGTTATTTTCCATATTGGAAGTGTTGTTTCTATCATTATCCGGGTCGCGGAGTCGGATAGTGACATTCAAATTTGAAGCTGTCTCACTCGGCATGGGTGAGGAATATAGTCCACATTAGTGTTAATCCATAGTTTTCCGTGACGTTTAAATGAACAGTGTCGCTTCAGATGCCCCTAAGTCACGGGTTCAACCCTCGACGTTATACAGTGGGGTGAGAAGGGAAAATTATAAAATATTAAATTAGTGTTGAATTCTTTTTGACTATCTTAACGACACCGGCATCTATTTATCAGTATATTGTACGTATGACTCACTTAAGGTACACGGTGTATTTTCGATTCTTTAAAGGTATTGGATGGTTTATAGTCTTATTTTTTGACTCCGTTAAGGTATATGGAGTGTTTCTAATTCTCTTAAAGAACGTATAGTTTTTTGACTCGCTGACTCGCTAAAGAAGCAGTGATACTTCTGATGCCGGTGTGACTACTTACATGTTCACGCGGGGTTTAATATAAAATAAACGAAATGGCAAAGACTAGTGTCTTTTTCTAGAGTAGTATAACTAAATATCCAGGCACTCAGAAAGTTTAACATGTAGAATTTTCCCAAATTTGACCGTATTACACATAGATATCGAATTATGTGTCTATAGTATCAAACGGGTACAGATGGATTCTCAATATTTTAATACGTCTTTAGTAATTTTAAATATTTTAAGCTAAACGTAGTTCAATTATTGCGTATAAGGTGTAAAGCCAGGCAGAAAAGTTAGAGTGCAATAATAATAACTTATTAATCCATACTTGATAATGAAATAATTTTCCTTCATCAGGCCCAATATGGTGGTTTCTCTTTGTGTGGCTAGTACGACGGGAATAGAAGGTGAGAGGGATTTCTCGTTCGATCTAGTGGTTGAATCTAGAAAGGACACGCGGGTAATGACATCCCTAACTCAGTCCTTTTGTCCCTCAGTGGTACCATTCCGTGGAACCGATCACTTTTTCTGTGTGCGACGTTGAGCAGAGGACGAAAGGGTCCATTCTAAAATAACTAAAGGAATTAACTGTGTATTGGATCAACATAAGCTAACTCACAGACTTCCAATCGGCATTTCAGAATCATTCAGCTTTTGTGACCAAACTTCTTTTTCGAACGGGACAGCCGGCAATTACTTAATTGAGACTTGGTTATGCTTTTCCTTTTTTATAAAAATAACAAACTTATAAACAAGGAAGGAAACTTAACGAAATTGAGAATAATTCAGGAGAAATACGTACCTTGAAAGAATTGAGATTGATCCTTGATAGTACTAAATGAGCCATCTGAAATGTTAAATAATTTATTATCAGCATGTTATACTTATTGAGAGTTTTAAATTAACTAAATAGGTCTTTCTTATACAAAAAAACATGAATAAATTCATACACACACACACACACACACACAGAGAGAGAGAGAGAGAGAGAGAGAGAGAGAGAGAGAGAGAGAGAGAGAGAGAGAGAGAGAATAACACATATCGAATCGTACATCCGAACTTATAAAATTTTCCAGATTAGCACTACGACAATCAAATGCGCTGAGACTATTTCAGTGTCCAACTGTCATAAAGAAGATTAAAAATCCTCTATTTTAAACATATTACAATTTTACATTACATAAAACAACAAATTTGTACCCTCTGTTTAAAATGTCTTCAATTTTAAACATACAAGTATAATTTTTATTTTGATACAACACAATTTTATTCACATCCAAATAGTCAGTGGTACCAATGACAAATGAATAATTCGCTTTTTAATTATGTAAGCAATAATCAGTTAAGTTTAAAAATACATTCTCATAACCCGAGATATAATGATGCAGGGAAATACTGTTGGTGCTCACAAGTACGATAGAAGAACCCGACATCACTCAGAATAATAGCGGATATATTTCAACTACCAAGTTAAATATGGATGTTAGTTCCTGGATAGTAGACTTCCGAAAATTCGGAAAAAAAACGTTCTCCGTCCGAAATCGAAATTTCGACGAAATTGTTATCCGGGATTTTTGCACTTATAAATTTTGGTTGTTAGTCGAATTGATTTTTCACCTTTCACACAACTTTCATTATAATTTATTGTATTGCAACCGTTCCCCTGAGACTAAACTTCTGGAAATACCATTCTTCAAGTTTCTACAACCTGCATTAATCAAGAGGACGAAATCGCTTCACTGTTAAAAATAATCTGTTACTAGAAGGTAACTGCTACGGCGACAACTTGTTACCAAAAACAACGGGTTATTTGAATCATTCCTAATATTCCGGCAATACCAAATTCCGTTGAAATTATCAGTATAAATCACATATTTTAGTACGAAGGGTGTAAGCAGGCTATATATAGGGTAATCCACGTAGTGGCCACTCCCTTCTTATAGCATAGGAAAGGGACTAAAAGGGGGGATGCATAATGGCAGAACAGAAGCATTTAATATTTGTCCCACGCCCTTCCGATTTTTTTTTTTTAGGGCAACAGGCTACATGAGGGTGATCCACATTGGGCAACTCCCCTTTAATAGCATAGGAAGGGATTAGAAAGGAGGGATGCGGAAGGGTAAAGGAACGTAGCCAAGGGTTAACTAGGGCCCCCGGGCTATGGTTTAAGGATCCTATCCGGCATTCGCCTAAAGAAATGCAGGGAAAACCCTAGAAAAACCTGCATCGGGTAGGTCGGGCATTGGATACTTGTCCCACGCCCTTCCAATAGCGGGAGAGGAGTTTGCTGTGGGGACGCAGCATTCCTTTCTCCGTGCCTCGACCAGTTTAGGAGGCAGCTGGCCGACTATTCCAATAGGAATAGCGGACAACTCTTGCCGTATGCCCAAGGTCTGCGACCTCGGAACATACACCTCTCAAAACAGACCGAGGTGCCTCGACATGTGGGAACCTTAGTTCAAAAAAAACCAGAGAGATGTGAGAGCATCCCCAAAGGTAGCCCCCGCCAGAGCTCTCTGAGAGTGGTAATGAACTAATGTTTATTGAAATTAAAATATAAAACGTCTGCGTAAAAAGTACTTATTAGATAAATAAATAGCCAACGCAAAGCTTAGTTTTAGCTATCTACTTTTGAGTTCGTTACCTGGTTTGTGCGGCTCTTTCGTTTTTCGAATCATCTGAGTAAGGCAACAAGGATTGTAGAAATATTTATGGTATTTATATAGCCCTTATTTTTGTCTATTATTTGACTTTATTTAATTAGGAAACAAATGTTTAGCTTATTTTTTTAAGTATTATTTTTTTATATTTGTTAGTTTACATGCTTCTTTTAACTTTACGTAATTACGTATTATGATACATTACTTATTATTCACCATTTTATTATTTTTAGTTCATTTTAAAATTGCTCTCTTAACAGTCTAAGTTTAAAATATTTGTAGTTTATTATTTTATCAGAAATATTTTTATTATTATTAATTTAGATTCCTATTTTTCACGTTATGTTTAAAATGTGATTTTATGCTATGATAATTAAAAGAAGTTTTTTTCCTATGACTAAAATTGTTTCTTGTGGTTTTATATTTTTTAAATGAAAATATAATATGTATCTTTTAAAAGATAATAATTAGATAAAATAGACAAATGACAGAAAAAATGAAGTGATAATATAAATACTACACAAAGTTTCTGGAAATTTTGTTCCTTTCGTCGTGATTAAAAACACAAGACCCGTGAGTGATAACTGCACAATCCAGTTGACAAACTCAAAAGCTTCAAAAGCGGAAAAATTCAGAACAAAGTTGACACAGTGTACCTCGAAATAATTTTCCTTTGAACATATTTTAATTTAAGTTAATTTTACGAACAATCCACGCTTATTTTGAAGTATTGCTGAGCTGCAGTGATCACAGAAAAGCTACCGTAAGACTTACATAAATAATTATCAACCTGAACCTAATGTAATAAGCCAGAGGTGTGAAATATTTTCACATAACACTCTCACCAAATTGATATACTCTTAGCCATATGACTTCTTATTATATCCTAGACGTTAATTGCATATTACTTGCAGACCCAATTAAATAAAGTTTAAAAAAAAAGGAGGCGCTGTGAGGAGCTTTACGGGTGGTAGTGTAGAGGGCTAAAACGGAATACTGGGCATGTGAATTTCTCAATCCAGACAGAAATTATGTTCAGTACATAGATAGCCAGATGGCTTCATTAGCGCGGACAGTTTTAAGTCTTCGGAAGCGAAGCTTCCTACACTATTATCAACTCTCTTAAAATTAAGAAAAATAATTTCTTCTTGAATTTATTTATGTGCTATAGCACATACGATCGAGCGACCCTCTTACTATAGACTTATTGCTAAAATTCGCTCCAAACCAAATTGTTATTAACTGATAACTTAATAATTAGATTATAATTAAATGTAATATGTATTAATAATTTTATTATAACTAAATGAATTGCTTCTTACCCTATAAAACGTATGCCTGAAATATGTTAATTTTGATCCTTTGAACCTTTGACGCGAGTTTGACCATTATAACTAGTAATAACGTTTTTAAAAATTGGTCCTCCACAATTAAACATTTATTTTTGCAAATATATAACAACTGTTACGTACAATATGATTTTATGATTTTACTTAAAACAATATCTTGCACTAATACGAAATTATTTCAACGCCATTAAAAAAAAATTGCTCAGTACACTGCTTTATGTTATTCCCAAAGTTTAATTTTCTGCAGCACGCTATATGCCTCAATACTTTAAAATTCAAGGTGTCCTGAAAGAACAAATTTAAGCGCATCACTAGCGATCTATAACTAACAAAAAATTAGAAAGTTGTGATTTTTAAGCGTAACACTATCTACATCCGATTCACCACTCCTTTTAATGAATTTGTGCATTTTATACTCTGAAACGTAATTGAGTTAATCTGTTACGTTGGTTTTCATTAATGATTTAAGTAAAATACAAGTAATTTAGTAATCATAACAAGTAAGCTTTTATCAGGAATTTGCAAGAACTTGTGTTGCTTCCAAAAGCTGCAATGTGTCATAATTAAAATACAATATTAGTCATTGTTCTGAAAATATTGAAATAATTCAAATTCAATGCAGTGATTTCATATTTTTGTTATGATTTGCGAGTCAGTTTATTTTGGTGCCCTTAATTGGATGAGGCATTAGGAAAATTTAAAATACAAATCGCAGAAATACGAAGCTGCTATTCCCCACTTGTTACAAATTGATGCCACATTATTCGCAGACGTACAATCAGATGAAAAAACTCCTGATGAAAAGAATAAAAAGTCGCCGTGTGGTATATTCACTTCCACTACCCCCCCCAAAACATCACTGCGGAATAAAACTAAATTAATTCATGCTGCGTACTTCTTTTAATGCTGACATACACATCTAAGATCAATACACGTAAATAAAATTGTATTTTGTGAAAGCTGAACGAGGTGCATTGAGAGATATCGTGATTTAAATAGAAAATAGCTTTATACCTGTCCACGATTCATTGGTGCTGATTAAGGATGTTAACGGACCATATGGAGAAATGAAAATGCTGGGAAGCCGTATCTCTAGTACGTTGTCTGGTTTCTGTTCAGACTATCCGTAATTCATAGTAGACTAGATCGTAAATAATTCCTAATGTAATAAAATAATAATTCAGGCTTTTATCACTATGTCATCAAATATGTATACGGGGAATATTGCAGTACAACAGTCTGAAAACACTAAATATTGTCATTTGCACGACACTGGACGAAAAGGTTTTTATTTAGCCTGAAACGTCGATGGTTCAGAACCATGGGAATGCGTACAACCAGAAATGTGTGCTAAGCAAACAGTCGAGCAGAAAGCGCAAACAAGGCCACTACAGTGTTCCACCGTTGTTCTTACACTTTAATGACGATGAACGATCCGTCTCCTACCATTGGTATCATCATAGTTCGTGACTTTCTGCCGTGTCCTTATTTTTTTGACTCAATGTAATCGGCCCTACCCCTTCATACTGTGATGTTTGCTTATTTAACACCCCCTTCATCACTACAACAAATATCGACTCAATAGAATATGACAGTCAAAATAACTATGTTGGACCCAGGAATACAAATTCTAATGACTTGCTTACCTTCTCATATATTTACCTACGACATGGGCGGGGGGACTCCAGAGTTGCCATTCCTTCATGGTATTACTTATTTTTTTAAACCTAAAGGATACATTTCTACGTTACAAACGACGCCAAATCAGTGTAAGCCATGGTATTATTTTGGGTAGTAATATTTTGTATGCGTGCCTGTGACAGTTTCAAATATTGTAAATATTCGTAAATGACTGATCTAGTTGATATTTTACTTTGTTTCATTGAAATATGCAGCGGTAATACTAAACTAAAATAACGAAATAGTTTACTTTTGTTATTTATAATGCATAAATAATTTATTACAATAAGTAGATTAACTATTTTAAAAAAAACTTGAATTAATAGATACTTAACGTGTTATTGTAAAATTATTAACAAAATCAACATTTCATACTGTAAAAATTGATGGTAATATATAAAATGAAACTAAGCTACACAACAAATTTTCACTGTTATAATTTCGAGGAAGAATATTATAAAACGTTTTCTGAGTTGTTTAATCTTTGAAATAAATTGTAAATAATCCGGAATATATTTTATAAAAGAGGTCACATACATTAGAAATATTGCGGCCAAACATATGTGATAATAAAAATAACCCATGATTTTACAACTGTGCCCACGGTAATTGAGGAACATCTGAATTTTAGTCAAGATAAATAAAAGTATATAAATGTGATATGAACGGTACATTAAATACAAACATTCATTCTACAGAGAAAATGGTTCCAATAGTGAATCTAAAATATACAATTATGCGAACCATTTTTTCCGTGTTCAACGGATTAGCGCACACAATAAGTGACATTATTTCAAAATGAATTGCACTTTCATATCTCTAAAAGGAACTTGAATGAGCCAGATAAGTGATAATGTTTGTGAACTTCGCACAGATAACCTACATTACTAAAAAAATGTAAAAGCCTCAACGACGATAAAGAAAATTAGGTTGAAATTGTCGTGCAGAAAGATCGTCGTTATTTGCGTTTCAAATACTTGTTTTGCGATTATATGAAATATTACTAGATTAGATTCATTTTCATTAGAAGAAATTTTCAAGGATGTAGTAAAGAGAAAAATACAATATTTCCTGTCAATAACGCAAAGCATTACAACTTATTGAAGATTAATATAGTTATCACTTCTTTAATTACTGTTATATTAGTATCTTTAACGTTGCCTTAATTTTTTTTTCTAAAGTACGTTTGTTTTTTAAACTTTGTAATTGTAATATTTTATTCTTATCTTGTAATTTTATATTATGATGTATCCTATTTCCTGGATCGAGGACTAATGTAATGAATAAATAATCTAAAATAATATAGCCTTATATTTAAAATTACCATTACCAGAAAGAAAAGTTTATCCCAATATTTTTTGTTTCTTTTTTTTACGTTCATTTATTTACAGTCGCATCAACAGCCCATGTTATTAGCAACTCATTATGGGAACTCATTTTGACTTGTTGGAAGACTTATTTGACGAGAGTTTTCTCTCACGCACGCAAACATCCATGCCCTCATCGGGATCCGGACTCCGGACCTCTGTGATGCGAGGCAGTCACGCTGACCCCTACACCACAGGAAGTCGGCCCAGTTCTACTTGTTAATTAAATATCTTTGTGCATAAAATGAGAAACTGTTTGAAGAAACCTTGCTCTACTAAAATAAAAATTTGTATAAAGAGTTGATGTAAGACAAATGCTATTTTTCCCATCGAATTATGCATATAATATACATAGTATTTGTATCTGGTTAATTTTTGTAATTTATGTACACATGTTTTGAACAACGCTACTGAAGTAACAGAACGTGAATATGGAATATAGTTTCCTGTTTGATGTAAGTAACCACTAAGTAATGATTTTCCAAAACTCAATAAAATGGGTTGTTGAACGAAGAGACGTTTCAATAGAAAAGGTCGAAAAAGATCATGTTATAAGCGGTTCGATGCGATGAAAAATATCCAGAAAACACCTGCGGAGCATCTATACTCGTGTTAAGTGTTTTCGGTAAAAACCACTATTCAGCTTTCCCTACATTAATATTTTTCCAGCCACGCAAGTAACGTCACATATAATTGGATAAAAAGCAAACATAATATTGTTTACAATATTGAATGTAAGGATTGGTCACAGCGTTATAAACTACGCGTTCTTTAAAAAACAGTATTAAAGAAGATATTTTAATTCATTAACTTCCTGGTGTATTATAAAGTTTATAATGGTATTTTGATATATACATTTCATTTATTGTCTGTCAATATGCTGGTTATTTTCGTATAAAATGAATTTTGTATTATTTTAAGAGTTCTTTCTGATGTTTCAACATTTAAAAGGATAACATTAAGACCGAAATGAATGTACTGATAATTTAAAAATTGGAATTTCTTATCACAAACCGATATAAACCGGCCCAATCTCTCGCAGAAAAAAGATGTCGATGTAACCGTAGTAATAGTTCTACGTTAGTTTTCTTTTATGGAACATCGTAACGAAGCTAATATATATATATATAGATTCGGATAATATAAATAAATATTAGTAAGCTTCACCCTCCTGACGACTTCGACGTCCAACCACCATAACTCGCTGCTCAAAACACACACAAAACAAGAGCAATATTCCGCCTTATTACGCCGCAAAAATATTAAATCGCTGCAAACTGGAGACTTGTCATCATTTGAGTTAATAATTTGGAAAGTGTATAGTAATATGAAAGTCTAACCTCTTAATGTTTATAGTTTTATAATTGTTTAAAAAACAGTGATACAAAATTTCTTATGTTACCATGCACACTTAAATACAAAAATACAAGCAAATTATTAGCCTATTTGTATAAAAAAAATATGACGGCAAAAAGTAGTAGTACTAATAATGTCAACGTGTTTTTGTTGTGCGTTTGTATTAGCCTTTGGCTATTTACCAATTATCGGATAAAATAAATAAATAAAACATAAATAACTATATAATCAGCACGATTCAGTGAAAACGTAACGCAAAATAGTCATAATTCACAAATTTATTGTTAAATATAGATTTTAATAACTAGTAAATCCTATTATCACCTTTATATATCAATTATGTATAATTAATAATATTAATGATTAAATAGAAATAAATTTGGAATAGTGGTAGTTTGTAAATATAAATTTGTTAGGTCCCTGGTTCAGTCTAATAGGAGCGTTTCTTAATTCTTTATTAAATTCAGATTTCGTTAAAAATGTCAATCCGATATATATGTCAATCTATATCTACTCGATACTTTTTTTGGTGAACCTCATAATCACTGAAAAATTCTTCAATACCGTCAATGAGTATATATATATATAAGGGTTAACTAGGGTCCCCGGGCTGTTTAAGGATCCTACCCGGCATTCGCCTAAAAGTGATGCAGGACGGTCAAACTAGAAAATCTGCATCAGGTACGCTCGAGCATTTGGTACTTGTCCCATAGAAATTAAAGGAATATACTAGCTTTGCACTTTTATTATCAATAAAATACTGAGATCATTAAAATATGGCTGAGTTGTTTGTAATTTATTTCATTTAAAGTACAAATAATCTTGTATTTTCTATTTTACCAATTATATACTATTATAGAGTTAATGGGATGCTTACAAAATGTCATATGAATTAGTGCAGAGGGATGTCACTATATCAACGTGTAGCCTTTGATGTAAATTATTTCTTGTATTAAATAACTATTGAAACTATCAATACACAGTTTCTAAGTGTATTGACTGTATATATATGTGTGTGCTTCCAGTGGTAATAGGATTACAGTGCATTTCCTCACTCACAGTGTAACTGAGAAGTGAGAAAAACGATGCAAACATAGTAACTAAAACTAACCTTGAGTTTGGAGCGAGGCGAGACGCGCTTCAGAGTGCGCTTTAACGGAGACATCACCCGGACTTTCACAACACACCTTCTGGAACACAAAGAAGGAAAGAAAATATGTATATATATATATAAATATATATATATATATATATATATATATATATATATATATATATATATATAGAGAGAGAGAGAGAGAGAGAGAGAGAGAGAGAGAGACCTTTATACTTTAATGTCACATTACGAAAAAGTTTGTCTGCAATAAAATAGTAAAACATCTGATTGTCAAAATAGAATCACTTCTGGACAACATATAATCACCAATATTGATCAAGATTTTGTGGAATGAAGGCATAATTAAATGTCTGTCGATGTAAGAAGAAAGTGTTTCATTTACAGGTCCTTATGTTTTGACATAAATGAAAATAGAAGCAGAGACCTTGTCGGTCTATGAAACATCTAACTGGCAGATTGTAAATGTGTATTTTAGTCTTGAAGATTGTTGTCCCAGAGATTTCTTCCCCGGATTACAGGTCCTCGAATTAACTGTCGAAAAATTCGAATTATTTCAAACGCTGAAAGAACTGCTTTTCCAAAGTAGAGTTTTTCCAAACTTGTGTAGACTACATACTTGCGTTTCAAAATTAACCAGAAATAGGAACTCTCCCTGCTTCCCTCTCCCTATATATATATATATATATATATATATATATATATATATATATATGTATTCTTTGAGAAAGATAGTTACTTTCCTTTGTCAACGCATTATAATATATATTTTTTTAGTATAGCAAGTCGTCTTCAAACATCATTACTACAACATAATAACTGATCAGTTATTAGTTGTAATGTCAAATGGAGGTTATAATGTCCATAAAAAAATTGCTAATTAAAGTTAAGTTCACAGTTAATTGTGCTTATAAAATTTTGTCAATGTGGTAAATATTCTGTGTTCACAATAAGAATAGAGGAAATTTTAATAGTTGTACTGAAAAAAGGAATGAGATTATTCATTACATTAGCATTTTTTGTTTGGGGATAATTATAAGGGAATTTTGTTCTCAATATTACGGGAAATTAGTGTCATTGAAGACTTTATACTCATGTTTATGACAATTCCCGCTTTGAAACTATCTCTTCACACACAGAAATATATTTTATTTATTAAATAATTTTAATAAAAATTAAACGCAACGTATCCTCACAGTTTCCACAATGCTCAATAAATTAAAAATACTAACCTTAAGCACTTTTAAAGCAGGGAAACTAGCCCGAAATATATTAAACAGTTTCTCTTTAACACTTTCTGAGAAATTCTTTTGCTACCTCATTAGACAAAACAATGTCATGAACAAAAGGCAAAGATAAGACAATGTATGTTATTCGTGTAAAGGTTTTGTAATATTTGTGGGATTTCGGACTAAAACATAATTTTAATTCATATAAAATATAAGCAATTTCCTAAGATGTATTCAAATACAAGAGGTTAGTGTTATATATACAGAAAAGTGGAAAATAGTAAATAATATTTAATATTATAAATAAAGATGATAACGATAAAATTCTACAAAATTTTATTTTAACCTTATATATGTATGTATAAAAATTACCAAATATTTTATAAATATAGTGAAACATAATTTACAGATCTGATTAACTTCTCAAATCCTTTTCGAAGGAATAAAAGGGTTCTGGTGCGTTTTCATGTTTGCTCGAAATATTACTCGTAGTTCTTACGAAGATACAGAGCAAATAACCGCATACAATTCTTAGACTCCTTACTAGGTTTTCTTAAATGCTGGTATACACATCATAATAGTGTGTCTCAATCAATAAAAGTCTTTGATCGATTAATATTTTTGACGTCATCAGCATGTAGGCCTATAACTAATTATTCAGTTTAAGACTAATTATATCAGATAAATTGGTATAATTTATCATTCGGTGCCTCTGAATTGATAAACCTTAGATTATTAGCTACCTCCCAAGCATAATTAAGAAAATTGTAAATTTATTATTACTCTAAATTTATTGGAATCTCAGCGCTGTTTTTTCCTCTTCTCTTCAGTGTTCATTACAACATACATAACAAATTAGTGAAACTTATTGATTTTGTCCATTGAGTTAAGCCTTTTTGATGGTTAGTGAGTTATGTAGTGTTTTGTTTGTACAAAAATTCAATTTCAGACAAACTTCGTTGGTAATAATGAGTTTTTGTAGGGATATCGTTGAAGTATCAAAGAGCGAAGGTTTTCCCGGTGTAAAAATTCGTTTTTTATAAATATAATGAAACATAATATTAATAGGGTTAGGCCACGACGTTTCGATGGCGGTCACTGCCATCGTTCTCAAGTAACAAGTCGTAGGCTAAGCATATTTTCACCCAGTTGGAAGCCGAAGAATCATTCGAGCATCGTTGAAGTAGTTCACATCCGCACTGTACAATAAAATAGGACCGAGTGGGGTGGGGGTTAATAAGAAAATAATAATAAAGAATATTTTAAAGATTGTATTTTTACATCTGTTTATATTTAATAAATAATGCAGTTTTTTGGCCAATATCAGACAATATATTTTATTTATTTACGACAACGATCTGCTACGACAGCACTCGTGTGTAGTTTGTGAATAAGTGCCGCGGTAAAGCTTCTAAAGTTTGTGTTTTTTTCAATAGGATGTGAAATTAGGTTGTGACATTTGGCATGAAAGACCTGATGAAGGTACAAACACGTAACAAAACTTAGTCGTAAATAAATAAAATATTGTCTGATATTAGTAAAAAAAATGCACGATTTATTAAATAGACAATACTTTTGGTTACGTAGAAATAAATGTAATGAGCCACATTGCATCGTTTTTCTTTAACAAATTTGTCTTATTCAGGAGATATATTGGAAGATGTCTTCCAAATGATCATCACTTTTGCTTGCATTTGTTAATGTTCATAGAGAAAATGTCTCGTGGTATATATCAGTGGTTTTAAAAAAAACGTTTTTAGTGCAACTTCGTAAAGATTCTTGTTCCTGCAAGGTGGTCGACTAAAAACTTGGAAAATATCTTCCCATAGAGTTGTCTAAGGTCTGCACCTCGCCAACGACGGTTTCAGAATGAATAGTACAGTACCGCCATGTACTCTTTAGGCAATCACAAGCATATTACGAGCGACTTATTTCAGTTGGTGATATTAATTTGATTGAGAATCCATACGCGCAGGATTATTTTCTTATATATAATATATCTATTTATAATATTATGGCAGGCCGCATGACAGATCCAGAGCGTTACAATCGGGGATAATGTGACGGATTTTCTTGATTTATTCCAGGCCAAAAATTAAATTTATGGTCAAATATGCAATGTGACTTCTTTTTGCGGGTACTGTTATTTATTTGATTTTTTATCTATATGTCAATTGATACGTCGGCTTATCATAGAAGATAGACAGATAGATTTATGTGTCAAATTGAACAGATCCCGGTGGCAACGTACCTTACTTATGCATATCTTAATTACAATGTACTGTACTACAGCTAATAATAACAGTAATCCCTTCTGTTTAACTAGAATTCCCAGATTACACTTATAATGCTGATATGATTATCACCAGACAATTTCGTATCACTTCACAACACTAATTACATTATCAATTAAGAAAATTTAAGCTTTCTGTTCCGACTTTAACTCCTTACACTGCAGATAATGTGCATCTAGTCTTGACATTTTAGTCTAGATGATGAATTTATCATATATTTTAGATTTATTGATTCCAATAGACGTCCACTAGTGAAATAAAAAATGTCACATAGATAATAAGAAGAAAAGGCACTAATGAAAATTCATCAATGAAAGACAATACGCGTTAAGCCAAAGTAAAAAACATATCATAGTAAACATCTAATTGAATATAATAATATAATTTGTAAATGAGAAAAAAAATTAAATACGGAAATATGTCACTGATAAATGATTAATACGTAAACGAAAAGAAAAAATTATCGTTACATAAAAATTAATTAATTTAAAAATAATCTCACCAATGAGTGAGAAAAAATTTTACATTAGACCTATGAGAAATTGAACATGTTACTAATAATATTATTATTACATTTAATGGACTGATTATAAACAGAAATACTTTCGGTAGACACGAAGACGTACTAATTCACTTTTTTTTATTAATTTCAACAATATTACTTGTGATGAAAAAATATCAGACATTTATAATATTATTAATAAATAAACGACCTTGAAGTATAAAATTATTAACGAAAAATGAAATATACCGCTGTTTCGTCCTGATTTATATATGAAAGTACTATATCTGAAGAGAAACATGAACGAAACGTCGGTATATTAATTTTTTTTTGCTAATAAACAATTTTCTGGCACAAGGCTTTTTATTTATTTATAATATTAATTGTGCTGCTGACATGTCGATCTCGACAGAAAGGGATGAATTCGCGTCAGGAGAAAGAAAGAAAGTCATAATTAAGTACGAATACTTAGCATGTATTACAATAACACCAGTACATAGAGGTCGTCTCTCAGACTTTCGTCTATCTATTGTCGACTTAAAAAATGTTTCTCGGGGCAATTTACGACTCTACACGGCCTCAAAATCAGTTGCTACAAGTGAATCTCGTGTTATTGACGAAGCGAACGTATTAGAATATTTATGCCACTATAAGTTTCAGGTCTCCGTAAAAATAACTAGGAAAAAAATATTGCAAGAAACACAGATCGCCAATGGTACCAAGGATTTATTAAACTTCCTTCAACCTTCATTATTTAGAATTAATATTAATCGTAGCTATTTGTATTCCAGCGAATTTTTGCTGATGGGTAGGATGACGATGCCAGAACTGATCGACAAAATACAGTTCTGGCGTCGTCACCTTCAGTGGACTTGTCGAACGATGTTCTTCACTTTTGGATGTCCGACCTCGTTTAAACTCATTCGTCCAATTAACTTCATCCACCTCGTCTTCGGTTTCGGTAGGCTTTCTGGTTTGCAAATCGAAGTATTTTTTCTTCAAAAACTTGTTTCAACAATGGCGCTTTTTCTTTTAAGTATTTATTGACCTACCCTCGTAACTGTTGATACAGAAATCTATATTTCTTGTTTCTCTTTCTTGGTCATGAACTAAACTCTGAGTAATTTATTGTCAGTTGCTGAAATTCTTACAAAAGGTATGATTCGAATTTATATTATCAAATAAACTATTCCAACTGAAATTTAGTCTCACGAGGACATAATAATTGAGTTTTAAAAACAATAAAAATTGTAATGAATAAAAAGTTTTGTCCAAATAGTATGTAACAGAAAATGTTTTTTTTTCTTAGGGCAACAGGCTGCATGAGGGTAATCCACGTTGGGCAACTCCCCTTTAATAGCATAGGAAGGGATTTGAAAGGGTAGAGGAGGGTAGCCAAGGGTTAACTAGGGCCCCCGGGCTATAGTTTAAAGATACTACCCGGCATTCGCCTAAAAGTAATGCAAGGAAAACCCTAGAAAAACCTGCATCAGGTAGGACGGGCATTGGGTACTTGTCCCACCCCTTCTGATAGCGGGAGAAGAGTTTGCTGTGGGGACGTAGCATTTCCTTCTCCGTACCTCGACCAGTTTAGGAGGCAGCTGGCCGACTGTTCCAATGGGAATAGTGGACAACTCTTACCGTATGCCCAAGGTCTGTGACCCCGGAACATACACCTCTCAAAACAGGCCGAGGTGCCTCGGCTTGTGGGAACCTTAGTTCAAAAGCGGAGAGGAAAAGGCATATTTTTTTTTGGGAATAGCGGACAACTCTTACCGTATGCCCAAGGTCTGTGACCCCGGAACATACACCTCTCATAACAGGCCGAGGTGCCTCGGCTTGTGGGAACCTTAGTTCAAAAACGGAGAGGAAAAGGTAGCCCCTTCGTATCTCTCCTACAAGGTTCTGCCTGCGAGAGAATAGCCCTCGCAGACTTATCAACAGAAAATGCGGATATTGTCCAACTAAATGTTTACACGGAAGCACACTGAACTGAGAGAGATTAGAACTATTATGTTGCTGTTTTTGCATACTGAAGGGCGATGCGACAGATACATATACTTCGCACTTTCAGCAAGTATGCATACTATTTGTTAGACTGAGAATCTAAAGAGATGTGCTTAGATTTAACAGTGAATCTGGAGATATGTGCAGAGAGTTTCAAGACGGTATTCGAGAGAGTTTTAGTCAGTGATTGTCAAAAGATATACAGAGGGCTGATATGCTGAGTTTCGTAGTCTGTTAATCGGAGATAAGTGCAAGGACTGATATAGGGAATGATAATCTGTTAATCGATAGAGACAGACAAGCACGCTATCAACCATCAACGAATTTTCTGAATGACATCAACGGAACGTCAGAAGACGCAGAATCAACGTTCAACCTTCATCCAACAACCACTAGAGGACAGAAATATTACACGAATACGTCAGGTAAACGTTGCATACCTATTTCACGATTTGCCGTTTTTTGTCAAATCCTTCAAATTTACCAGAACCATTTTGAAAATAGCTTGTTGTCATTACCCCTGTATGTATTTAATGCAATGTGATTGACTGCAGCACTCAAATTAACATAGCCATGCCCGTTATAGTGACATAGCCGGCAGGAAGTATGTTTCTTTGTACGTCCCTCAAAAACACTGCGTCGTCATACGTCCTTTTGAACCTAACATTACACAATAAAAGATCGGCTATCCTTCTGCGAATTACGATTACGATCCCAACCGTCAACAGACGTTTATGTCAAGAACAACATATACGAACTTAGATTAATAGATACGGTAAATTTTAGTAAGAAAGCACAACAGCCCATGCTGTGGTCATAATCGAAAAAGAAATCGCAGATGGTATGCATCGACCAGCAATTCAATGATTTAATATTATTCGTTTCCCAAAGCGTTCTATTAAATTAATACGTGGTAAAAGTGCACACAATAACGGCACAATATTACGATGCGTTCCTTGACAGATTTAAGAGAGAACTGCTCAAGATTGACTCGCAAATGAATAACCTACATCAAATTGACCAAGTAAAGCCTCCTGGGAGAATTTTTCGACCTGGACTGTTAATTTCTACCCCAACCAGTTTGTTTTCTGTATTTTGTTCTTTCCGGCTTACAAATATCTCACCCAAGACGCAAACATTAGTGTCAAATGAGAAAATCATTGCCATTGTGGTTGAACATTTTTCAAGTACTAAATTAGAAAATAATTTAAAAAAGGGGGTTAGAATGAAAAATCTTTAAAATGTTTTTTTTTTCATAACTTTTGACTACAGTTATCGAAAGACTTTCCAATACTGCAATCTATCACCAAAAATGACTGATAATGAAAGGAATCTAGCCATTTTTATCTTTTTCAGAACGATATCAGTAAGTGTCTGATACGAACAAGCGGGAACTTGTGAGTTATGAATGGTAGGCCTAATTCTTGACGGAAATCTGACATCTCACAGTAAGCATTATTTTATAGTATTTTATAATGGACCGTTCTTCAGATGAGAATTAAAACATTTTTCACGTTAGAGTTAGTCGTGCTTCAAAGATTCGTCTACTCTGTATACTAACGATATGATAGGGCTTGGGTCTATATTTTTTCTTTAACGCGTTACTTAAGAGTATAATTCCTTCTTCTTGACTCTAGCAATATGATGGTTATGCAGCTATCTTCTCGTTTAGTCTTGAAAAAGATTTTGTTTAGCTGCTTTCCTTCGGATTAAGTCCGATAACTAGTGAACCATTGGAAATTTATGTTTAATATTTTGGCCATTGAGAAATTTCATGGAAATTGGACATGGTCCCTGGGAGCCGTAGTAGAGTTGACCTTTTTGGAATGTCCGCAATTTTGTCTGTAGATTGCGATTTAATAATATCACTGAAAACATTCTCTCTGGTCTATAACGACAAAAAGGTTCATCCAAATCAGTTTTCTTGTGTAAGTCAAAGGAAAAAACGGAGGGAAAATTGGGTGACATCGGTTTCAGATTCCCTGATACACGGAACGTAAATATATACTAAAGTTACTCTATTCGAAGCAATGTAAAGACAAAAAATAATTTTAATTATATAGGTAGACAACAGAGGCTTATTAGTGGTGATATTTTGGCCATGTCCAGTTTTTCGTGTGCCTCTCTTGAAAATGTCTGCTCGTGAGTACCAGTCGCTCGTTGAGCGTTCAAATAGTGTGTAGCATACTGCTCCTTGGTAGTTTAATGATGAAATACAGAGCGGTACGTTGATATCTGTACAGAAGCGTAAATATATATAACAAAGGCTGTGGGGAAAATATTTTCAGTATTTTTGGAAAACTAGAGAAGAAAGAATACTGAGATTTTCAATAAAGCTTTCACAAACCAACCCGACAAGAAGCATGAATTCTTGCAAGCCCACCAAAATGTATTAGTAAATGTGAAAATCCTTTAAAATTAAATAAAGAGAACAGCGTACGGAAGTGTGACAATGCTCGTTTCTGAAAACCTTACATAAGAATAATATGTGCGTGCAGTGCGGGGGTGGCATAAGAAGCGCAATCAAAATACTGTTTGAATCATTACATAATTAAAAATATTATTTTAAATTAGTTTATATTTTCGAAATAAAAACAGTAGTCGTACATTTTGATTAACAATAATGAAGGATATTTTAGAGAGTGGTATTTCGAAGACTTGCGTCATTCTGAGATATTAAAAGAAGATTTGACATAAGTGGCATTCGTCTATAATTGGTATTGAGTTTATGTTCCCACGATGTCTTGAGCAGTGTAGTAAATAATTCTAGCTCATGCCAAAAAGTGCATACAATATATAGAAAAGTATAACTTCCTGGTAATATTTATAAATCATTCAGCCACGATCTTGTTCAAGAAATTTCCGGCACTTACTCGAATTTTAGATGGGGCTTATTTAATTAAAGTTCAGTCGACAAGGCAACGCTCTTTTGAACTGTTTGCTTATTAAGTGTCAAATTTTGAGTTAAATTAGTAATAAATAAATTTAATAATTGTCAATGCAATTAATACAATTAGAACAATATACCACATAGTCCCTAATTTTCAACTTAATTAGGTGTACAATAGTTGAAAAAAAAACTAAAAATATGAGACATAAATGAATAGTATTATGATAAAAAAAATTATTCAAATATGTTGGATATTCTGATAAATTTGATTGTATACACTTGCAAGATTTTCAATAATTGGGTTCATAAAATTATTTAATATAATATGAAATAATGTTAATAAATTTATTAAAAAAACATGGTCTGCCTGCCATTGTTGTAACTTGTTTTCTACTATTGTTCACATGATGTGGTCCAAAATTAGGGACGAAACGTTGTGGTATATTGGAATTATATCATATAAAACGTCTGTGTAAAAGTATAATAATTAGATAAATAAATACTTAATTAACAGCCAAAAATAAGTACTACATTGAATAACACACAATGTTTCTGCAACATTTGTTGCTTTTGTGAGATGATTTAAAAAAACGCAAGAGCTCTAAGGTCTAGTACACACTTGTATACAAAGTCGAGCGATTGTGTATAGACATGTATAGTAATTATCTGTATAGATGTAGACCTATACAGACAATGCATATATATACAGTCTAGAAGTTTACACATTTTAATGCATCGATTCAGAATATTACAATAGAAATAACAGGTGTTCGTATACAAACCAAGTATTTTTTACAGGCTATGCCTCCCTCTTCTTCACCTGACTAATTTTTTTATGCTCCCTATGGAAAGCTGTTTTCAAATTGTGTATTTTTTCTACGTCACCTATGGACACTTAATATTTTTTGGCCAGCTCTTCAATAACTATTTTCTTCTTAGTGCGATTTTTACATTCTGGATTAGTGACTTCCCACAAACAAGATGATAATCTTCTATTAAAAGTTAAACTTTCTTCGTTGGCCACATTTGATAATAAACAAGCAAAAATAAAATAAATTAACGAAGCGTTCTCTAGAACTCACAGATGATAATTGAGGACCATGAGAATTGTCTCAAGTCTCCCATTTCAGACTTTTCTATTCGTCACCTGGTTTCTTGCGGTGTCGTTCGTACGGCTCTTGCGTTCTTTTTAAAAACCATCTGACGGAAGCAACAAGGATTGTATTAACGTTGTGTGGTATTTAATTTGGCACTTACTTTTTGTCTGTTGTTTGAGTATTTATTTATCTACGTAGTGATGTATTGCTCTAATTGTGTTAATTTCATGGACAATTATGAAACCTTTTCTGACTGTTTGACCATTATATTGATTTATTGTGTTATTTTGTCAGACGAAGATCGATATTAAATTAATAATGTATCGAATTAGAATTAACGCTTATATGCTGTTCCCTATACAATCAATTACCACCTCAAATAGATTTATTCCACTTAAATTACCTATAAACCATTTCTTATCCATTGAAGGAGAACTAAGAATGGATATATATTTATCAAATTAGAATACCTAAATAAAATAAAATAACACAAGTAATCTGACAAAAATTGTATTAATTGTGTATATTATATTGTATAAACATGCTATGTAACAATACATCATTTTATTGTACATAAATATGTAAAAATCCATGGTAACTACGTAATTGGACAAACGTCTGTGTAGTCCCTACAAATAAATAAATAAATTATAAGTTGTGATTAGACTGAACATTATATTTTATCTATTAAATTGCTCTACGGCAAATATTCATTACATTCAAATGCAGTAGGTTTTTGACACAGCATCATTTTTAGCTTAAAATATTTTGGACTATAAAAATAGATGTTCCGGAGGCTAAGGCCCTATATGGGCTGTAGCGCCAAGGAGAAAGAAAGGAAAGGAAAAATAATTAGGTGTATTTGTCCAAAATATTTTACGTTCAAAATAACATAGACTGTCCTGCAGCGTAATGTAGTGAATATATCTCAATAAATTGTGTTATAATGAGACAGTTCTACGCTAATCTAATAGACATAATGAGTGCCGTGTTGGTTGAATGGAAAGACCCTCCATGGCAGGGTATACGCTATAGAGGCCTACGATGTACGCGTGCAACTTGAACGTGTCCGAAACAATATGGGTGGCCCACGGAAGAGTACCCCTCCGCTAATCTTTAATATCGATCCACGCGATTGAGGCATTAAGGGGTGCTGTTTCACTGGAACAATTCGGCGTCTTCTTGACTCCGGGTCTCAGCGGCTTCCATACAAAATATCGCAATTGGACTCAAAGTTATCTACAACTTCATCGTTGACTAGACTGAACGCCAAATTCGAGATTTCCGTGCGAGTCACGTCACGAAGTTGCTTATTGTGTAGCGTCGGGTGCGCATAGTTACAGTATAGCATGTTCCGATTATGTCGAATTAAGTGTGAATTGACAAGGTGGTATAGGCAACGCCTACCTGCGCCTGCGCAACAGCATCTTCAGTCCGGGACTAGTAAAGCATTCTCTCGCTAGCCTCTCGTCGCCTCGCCACGCCTCGTCTCGCCTCGTAGCGCCAAGCTTTCTTGTGTGCTCACGTTACACGGTCGGTGTCGATGACAAGTTTGGGATTCCTTACACACCTGAAACGCTACGCCGCTAATGACACGCAGTGTGGATACCTACCGTAGTGTTTACGTCTATCAGTTCCTTGCAGCTTTTGTATGGAACGCCGGCGGAGAACAAGCGACGTTGGATCGATTGTTGGACTAATAATAGTAAATTGCGAAATAAATTGATCTGTGACGTCCAATAGGTAAATAGTGGTTTCCCCGTTGATGTATTGAATCCAGTAAATAAATTAAAGTCAAAGAATATGTGTTGTCGAACAGCTAAATAACGATTTTCGTGTTGAAGTAAATTCTTTCCTAGATGTGGCCCCACAACGCTGGTCCTCATAGGGTTATAATACTAATGCTGTTAAGTGTTACCTGCCAACTTTGCTAATAAGAAATTTATGAACATAAGTGTACAGTTTGAGACAATCATATACATACAGTACATTTCAAATTGTTCTTTTTTCTTATATATTTCCTTCATATGAAATAAAAGATGTGACAGGGTTTTATTGTTGAATAGCAGTAAAGTTTGATTTAGCTCGGGAAATTATTAGAATGTCCGAGTATCATACACACATCCAAATATATTAATTTATCTAATTATACTCATTTTAATGTTTTATTTCATCAATAGAGTGTTTTAGATGAGTTAAAAATGAAAATGGATAGAGGTAATTACACTAAAATAGAAACTCGTAAACTTAATATTCAAAATCATCAAAATGTTAAAAGTTTTCGGAAAAATTATATGTTGAAGTGTTTTTGAAAGGTTTAAGACTGAAAAATAGGAATGAAAACAATGCAAGAAATTTGAAAAGAAGGTTGCCAAGTGACTAACTAAACCATTCGTAGTAAGTAAAGCCAGACAATTAGTGCAACGAAATTAGAAATGTGTTGTAGGCTAGAAGAAAATATAAATCATTTGGTCATTCATACATCTCTGGAAAGAAATTTATTTCATCCATGGACTGCAGGGAAGAAACCATTCTGAAATAAGAAAAATAAATTAAAGCGTCTATTTAATAATTAAATATGAATATGTTTTAAATGAAAATTTTACGCCTGATTTAGAAAGATAGCCAATTCAGACAAAAAAGTGATATTATAAATACCACATAACGTTTCTGGGATCCTTGTTCCTTTCGTCAGGTGCGAGGAAGAACCTAGAGCGACACAACTGCACTTGTCAGTTGACAAAACTCAAAAAAACGTTTTGTCGTATTTATATTATTACTTTTTTGTCTGAATTGGCTATCTTTCTTATTCATAAATATATTTATTCTGACTATAAATAAAACTAATAAATAAATATCAGCCAATTTTAAGTCAGAAAAAAAAATTATAAATGTAAAATTTAACAACGTTTCATCGCTTCTTTTTGTGACCTTATCAGGTTCAAGTTGTAAAAAAAAATGATAAAATGCTGTTGCTGAAACATTTTTACATTGAAAATTCTTTTCTTCTGACTTAAATTTGGTTGATGTTTATTTATTTATAAATTAAAGCGAATCAAAATCAACAATTCAACGTTTGGAGAATTTCGTTAATGATGAAACGAAAATCAACAGTTTCATTCAGATAGAAACTATAAAATTTGGAGAAAACGGTATTTCTTTACAGGACCTCCAACAAAACCTAACTATGGAGGTAGATCTGTGGGGGTGTTTCTCAGCTGGAGGGGTTGGTAAAGTTAAATTTATAGATGGAATTATGGATTGTTGAAAATATGAGAATATTTTAAGAGAGATTTTTTAAAAAAATATGTCCAACATTTGGGGATCCTCAACCCAAGTACCAGATCTCAATCCTATCGAAAATTTATGGTCAGTATTAAAGAACGGTTATATTCCATTATTTGTTTGGAAATCCTTTGTGGCGGCATACGATGTACACGTTCTTTCCATTTCTCAATATAACCCAATAGGAAGAAGGAATGTGGGAAGACCGTGGAAGAAATGGTGAAACCGGAACAGGCCTAAGGCCTAATCCTGGATTGATAGAAGAAGTAGATTAAAGAACGGTTTGAAAAAACAGACAAAAATTAGATAATTGAAGAAAGGTATAAAATTTCTCCAGTAACGGCATCTAATCAATGCTAAAGAGGCTACATGAGGTAATTAGGAGGAAACGTTATCCAAGAAAATATTAAATGGAAGGAACATATGTCAAATATAACGATAAAAAATCTGTAGTCATTAAACATCATCAATTCGAAACATTCATGCTAAGATTTTAGTCGTTGACGCCGGGTACCATTCTTGAATTATATCATATTAAATCCAACATCACAGCAATTAACGTACAAACAGATACTATGAAACTCAACATTCGTTACGATTCCTTTTAATTGTTAGTCTAAATCGTCTGATTTCCCGTTGTCGTTTTGCTTCGCTTTTGAGTTTGTAAACTGTAGTGGAACGGTTGTGTCCCCCTCGGCTCTTGTGTTTTCTTGGCACCTGAAGAAAGGAACAAGGTTTCCAGAACGTTGTGTGGTATTTATATCATCATTTCTTTTTCTGTATTTGGCTATTTTATTAATTAGCTGGTTACTAATTGATGTAATTTATGAATTTAAAACGTTCGAAAAAAAGTTTTTGAGTGCAAATTGTTATTTTTTGGTCTTAACTTATGAATAAATGGGGAAGAGGGACATGAAATGAAAATCATTGAGACGTAGAAAACGAATCGGACATTTATTTTTCACGCGTAAACAAATGAAGCGCGGGAAACGTACTCTGAAGAAATGCAGGTGATATTCATAAACATGCCTCGATTTTTTAGAAGACAAAAAAAGCATCAGGTGTGACGGAACGACTTGAGCAGCGATATTGCACCCAAAGTACTCCATTCTAAACCGTTCACTTGACTTCGAACGAATCTACGGTGGGTTTCGGATTGGGAGTTGAGGTTGCTACCCCTTCGAGGCGAAAAAATTTCTTTACCAATTTTTTTGATACGATGGATAGTTTTCGAGATATAAATGAAACACAATTAATGTCTGTAAGACAATTAAAACACAAGATATTAACGACCCGTATAACAGACATGAATTTTTAACAATATAATTTCAAAGTGAGTGGGATGTTTTGATCAACTGTTGTGTGATCTTTTTCAATACTATGCCTTCAGGTAAATCTGCCCGATCCCACGTCCGACAACGCTCACCAAACGACATTTTTTAGGTGTCGAGATCCATCGCGGCTGCTTTTCGACGCACGGGGAAACAAATACGATTCTGTCTGACAACAGTAATTCTTCTCACGCCAGTTGGACTTACAAAGAATGCTGAACTGACCTTACTGGAACGGACTTTGCCAGAGGTGCTCCAAAGAATTTTCCATCCACAGTGCCAGATATAATACGATTGATTTTCCGTGCTGGGCAAACAAAACATGTTCTGGCGCAATTAATTCGTCTCTGCCCTCAAATACGACGCAAATGATAATGAAACGTTTTAGTGAATCAACATAAAATACACGTATGCCTCCATTATGCAGGAAATTCTTGAATTTGCCTGTTAATGTACCACCTTTATCTAAACATAACCAAATTCTAGTTGCTTTAATTGACACGTTGGTTTGCTTTAATTTGTCATCAACAGTGCACTGGAAAGTATAAAAAACATTTAAAGCAAGTTCTGTTTTCAAGGAATGAATTAAGAATCGGTAATAATGGTGGCTGCAACGTCAGTCTCTTACCGAAACGAGTTAGTTTCCACCCGATCATTAATAAATTATTTACAGAACACTAGTTTTCTGTGGGAGAAAGAATTTATCATTCTTGGCCCATTATTTTCGGAATAATGCTGAGACTCTTGACAGAAATCTTTCAAATTTAGTTTTCTTCCATCATTGTTGATAATGCCTATATCTAATTGCAACTCTTAAATAAATTATAAATATACACGCACATACGTGCTTATATACGGTTTGAAGATGAACTTGGCATTTTCTAAGAGGGAGTCGGACTGACACAGAAAATTTACATTGCCCGTTAACCTATTCTCGGGATAACATAGCCGACTATTTGATTGGCTGCATTAAGAAACCCTCATTTGCTTAGACCGGAACAGAATGGAGAAAAAAATTTGTCTCCAATTTATATGAGATAGGCAACAAGTATTGGTAGAGCGTTGCCTCCCCCCGCCCCCCTTTCTCGCCCAAGGACTCGCTCTTTATGTTTCGTGGCTGCAGCTGTGTCTGTCTGAGGCTGACAGTTGACAACGGCTCTCTTATCGATCGGAGCAGCCACAGCCCTTAACACCCGAAACAGATGCCACAAACCAAACAATGGGAATGGTCTTCCGCTGTCAAGGCTTGTTTTCCGATTCAACTCTCGGTTTCACAGCAAAATAAAAACTAACAAGAAATACATGTAACACCAACCCTCCCAAGGGTCAGGTTTGGAATCATTCTGCGGGAACCAATGAAAGGCGTCTTCGCATTAATAAATAAATGCAAACAAAAAACCAGTTAAATTGTGAGTACACCTACGTTCCCAATAATCGTATTTTCGATGATTTTACAGACTAATAATGTAAATTCAATACTTCAACTTGCTTCTGCTGCTTACGGTATTTATTCTACTAAATTACTTTGACCGAATCATTTCTTCATTTGACTTTTTCACTCGTCCCAGTGTAAGATATCAAGGTTTGTGTAAGGAAACACTTCTGTGGATAACATCATTTGGAATAGCAAATTACCTTAACGTAGTGAAAACTGTGGTGACAAATACATAAAGTGGACCGTCAGATCAACAAGTATTCAGGGGCGCAATTCGAAAATATTTTAATAATCACCGTAATGCGTGTCGTTGGTCATCTGGAAACAGTCGATCCGAAAGGCAATTTTCCCATTATTTTAGCCTAAACACTCGAACCCAAATGTAAAGTATAATAGAGACATTTTGAAAAATGCACGATTAATTCTTAACGAGGTATAAAAAGCAACACATTATTAAGGCCATCGTGACAGGTCATCAAATGACATTGTTGGGTGATGTATGGGGGCGAATGGTTTTTTTTGTAAAAAACCAGTAAATTTGTACTTTACTTGGTATTCAGCATCCGCTTCTATAGAAATAGCAAACAGTTTTGAAGTAGCAATAAATAATTTTAGTAATCAATCTGCGCTTTTTCACATTTCAAGAGATTTGACAGAATTTCGTATGTTGTAAATTTTTCCATGTCAGCTTCGGCTAGAAAATTGAGTGACTCCTGTAAAACTACGACCAAGTCAATTTGAATTCATCTTGTTTATTAATCAAAAATATCAAGATACTGACACATTGAACTGATGGTTATTATGGTAAGTTTCTTTACTCTGAAATACACGTACCGCGGAGACTAAGTGTCGAAAATTCCCGGTCCATGGTGTTCATTTCAGTATTGGACAGCGACAGATGGCGTCTTACACTCTTCCAAACTCAGGAACATTATTATCGATTTTTTATTATTGTTGGATGTGACCCTTTGTCCCAGCAATAATAAATGTCGACTATGCGTCACCTCACCCATTCAGACTGATCGTCTGTATGTACATAATTGATGACAATTGAAATTATTAATATGTGTTTACGACAGTACACCAATATAATTAACGCAAATTTAATCTGAAACGAAACATTTGCACCTTTACTCCAAGCCAAAGCCAGATTATTTCGACTCTGCAGAAATGCTTACAGCGAAGTAATCAGAAAGGCGAAATGAAAATTATAATGCTGAGTTTATGTCTCGATTTAAGTAAATTTTCATTTAACCAAAGTTTGTTGTTAAAACTTATTAAAATAATTTAATCATTTTCTTTACCCATTTTCAAAGAATAAATAAATATTATATTTTTATAAAGATCGCCATGTTCATCACTCACCCATCTGTTTTGCGCGCACATTTCTTGTACAGATTTTTAATGTAGATTTGCCAAACGGACTGTTGACATAATGTCATGTAAATTTATGCAATATCGAAATGAGTTTTAAGAAAAGTTAAACGGTAGGTGCTATAATAATTTAGCATTCGGATAAATTACGCTGAGTGAATGCTATGTGTAAAAAATTATTTTCTTGGCAATACCACTAATTCAATTATCCATTTATTCGTTGATGTTAATATCAAGCTAAATTTGTTTATTTGTGCGTTAAATGTGTACAATTTGCTAGATAAAAATAATAAAAGTGTGACCTATTGCCAAATATGAATTGACTTTTCTGATAGACAAAAAAAATTGTTTGCATTACATTTTATAATAAAAGAGTTAATTGACCAGGTATTTATTCATGTGAGATAGGAAAATTAATTAATTCAACACTAATCCCACCTCGTCAACAACCTAATGTTGGAGTATCTGAACATTAACCTACCCAGCATCGGGAGTGCCACTGAAAATGATGGATTCCCCATTTTTTCACCTTCTCACCTACTTTTATGCCAAGACGGATTGCTGAACTTGAACTTAACCGGAGTGATGAATGTCAGTATCAAACTCTGTGAAGCCGAAACAGTGGATTCAGCACCCATCTTGGTCATTTTTGCATTATTTCTAAATGCCACCTCCACCCCTAGGGGTGTTTTACCCCCAGTGTTTGTTTGAAATTGCTCCACAAAGTGTGTGAAGCATACACACGTTAAACTAAATTATGAATACTAATATTTTAGATTAAAACAAATTTCTGATGTGCTTTCAATATAGTACTTCCAGGAATCTGATTTGGAGGACCAAGTCATATTTGAACATTTTACAAATGGATTTTAATCATCTCCTACAAGATTTGCTGGTGAGACTTAACATTTACTTTCTAGAATTGTTTTAATCAAAAATTAAAGTGTTTGAATAAATTAACATACATGTATATCAAATTGGGAAATACTTTCCATTTTCTGTTTAATGCTTGTAAATCAGCTTTAACATTAAATTTTTACCCTAGTGTTATATTCAATATTTCCACCATTTTAAAATAGTATAACAAAAATGAACACATTACAAGACTTCAAAATTAGGCATAAAAGATAGATTTCCAATAATAACAATTTAAATATTGCTAGAATCTATGTCAAATCAGCAGGCCAGTTTCAGTAATTTTACGACTGACTATAGCTTTGTGTAGTCACACTCAGGTACAGTCATCTGGTGTTTCATTTCAAAGCTATTGAAAACCTCAGTGATGTTATTTAAAAGTTAGACAAAAGTGTTATATGATCCCTCCAAGTAGTGGTGAATGCTTACCTGAAGTAACAACAAAAACAGATTCTTCTGTCAACATCTTCAGAAAAAATACACAATGTAGAACAGTGGTGTGTAGGCAATGTTACCAATTATTTTATTTGTCCATGATCCCTTTCCTAAATTTTCACATGCAATGACTACAAAATCTGAAATGTTTTGGATAACTTTTCACATATTATATCTATTTTTAACTTCTATTTAAATTACGTAACATTAATCTGAAATGTTCATTTACTTTAGTTGATTTGTCATAGATGTTCAATTTATAATGGAGAAAGCTAATAATTATGGTGCACACTCAATGGGCTTCATTGATGTGGTTAGGATTTTGATAAACGTGGTTAAAAAAAAGAACATTCAATTTTATTATTTGTGTGTTCTCTGTGTACAATTTTAGCACTTTTGTGGTGATAACTATAGTTATTAGACAAGATGTTTGGCAACAAAGCTGGAAACATGGGTTACACATTGTTGAGCGAAGACTATAATAAGATTGTAAGCAAGCTAATCCATAAAAGCTTTTTAATTGCACATGTCAATATTAATTTGAGATACACAGCAGATTCAGGCTGCAACTAGCTACATCATTTAGGAATAACTAATTTCATAGTGTGATGGAACCATATAAATCATCACATCAATAATATTTCTTTTAACAACTTTTAATTCACTTGCATCACAATTTAATAATTGCTGAAAATAAATGAAAGAGGGCAGAAACAAGTAAACTTTGTATGGTATAACATTTATTTTGTAGCATTAAATGCTTCTCCGAGTTACATTATTATTAAAATAAAATACAGCTACAAAACACAGTCAATTATACATTAATCTTGTACTGATCATTTTCCAAAAATACTGCTACCTAAATAATGTCATTCTCAACCACTTAAGATTGTTGTTCAACATCAACTGTGAACGATTTAATTCTCCTTGATACCCGTTACCTACAAATGGTTACATCACAAAAATTAAGAAACTAATTATTTCCAAAGAAGTTAACACATGAATATAGCTTGATGAACTGCCTTAAATTGTCCTTGTATCATGAGATTTCTGGATTACCACTTTATCACAATAAGTTATTTTTTACGTATATTATTAAAACAACAAAAAACAACTCAATAACTGTTGAATAAATATACTGACTTAGCATTAAAAAGAATAGTAATAAATTTAATTCATGGCAAAGATTTTTATACACATTGGCGTATCTATTAGCATTTCATAAAACTTTTCTGTACACATATTTACACTTTCAATATGCATAAAATAATGACCATTTTGTGAATATTTGCTTCAAATCATAAAAATTTTGGATGTGCAGTTAATCACAATACTAGAAATGAGCCTGCAAACATTTCCTGTGTGTCAAATTGTTCTTTAATAAAATTTTGAAGTCTTGTCAGATGGATATAATTGAGTAATTTTTTCTTCAAGAAACACTTTGCCAGCTGCAGTTAAAATATGGGATGAAAGATGTGTTACTCCTGAGTGGAAAAGAAAAGAGAAATTGAGCATTTTAACATAATACAATACATTTCTAACTATATAAACTAATATTTTTATAAATACTACAATGCAAATAAATTTTGATTAACCTACAATGCAAATAAATTTTGATTAACAGCAGGTAGCAAGGAATGACATTGTAAAAATCTACTCTCTTCACCCACAATATCAGACCAAGATTACTATGAAGAATGAAAACTTGTAGCACATATGTCTAATTAAAATTGTATCTAAACAAATAACTCAAAAAATAATTCCTCCAGCCAAAGTCTTCAAGGTATTACAGAATTCCAAGACAAATTTTCATCATGGAGTCGGGCCATGGCGTTTCCTTGATTAAAATTCCCCATCTAGCAAAATTCCTTATTGACATTTGGTGAGAAGAAAACATGTCAAGACTGCAGGGATTGCAACACAATTGAGAACCCACTATCTAACTGTGTGAAATGTAACAAGTAGTTTAACAACAATAAAAATGCACGAATGTAGATCTTAGTCATTAATTGATACATTAAATTTTACCCCATCAGCAAACCAAGAATCCTTTATTAAAAATAAAATTACATGTTTAAGCTTTTAAATCTCTGAACCCAACTCCAAATTTGTACTTAAATGAAAATTTAGTCAAATATTCAGTTGAGAGGAATAAAAAATTATTGATCCCAAATAAAGCTCAAAAGTTTTATATACACACAATTTCGAAGAGAAAATTCTGGTATAACATTCATCAAAATGTTATGCTCCATTAATGACATGGCTGTACAGATATACAATGTAATTTTCAGTTCAGATTTAATAATTAAAATTACTTTAATCAATTTCTGTATGTCTTGTGAATCTTTTAGTGTAAAATACAAAATGTGACCAATTTACCTGAGCAGATATGGAAGATGCTTCTGGAATCTTGGAATGGCACACACAACTCCCTTCATCTGGAAAAACATCTAATATTGGTTCAAGGCATATTCCACCCGACTGAGGACTAGGAGCTCCACAAGGACGGAACAATCTTTGGAATGGATCTCTAAGTATGTGCCTCTTGCAAAAGCGTGTTCCTGGAAGAACCCTTTCAGGGCAACGGACACCACCTTCTGCATGTGTACAACGGGGACCTCCAATTGAGCCTGTACTCCCAGCACGTCGTTCCCATGCTTTCCTGCGCATTGCAGCAGTGATTCCCCTGTGTCGACGATAACGCCACATTGCAGATAATTTCAACTTGGCACGTGTCTGGTCATTTGCAGATGAAGGTGGTAATGATAAAGCCTCCATTTGACGTTCTAAGCGAATCTCTCTGAGATAACGTCGGCGGCCTTCCCTTAATAAATGCTGCAATCTTCCAAACTGCTGTATATACAAAGATTGTTGCCGGATTAATTTATCTCTGGCTATTAAAGAAACTTCCTCTGCAGTCAAAGTCCCAGCACATCTTAGAGGATCATCTGTACCTACAACGTCACTCTCTGCACCAGATGATTCAGCACCTGGCTGCCTATACGAATTACCAAAAGTAACTGGTTCATGATCACTATCTGGATCACTGGCATAATCAAGAACACGTGTACCTCCACCAGCATTCACTTTATTAGCATCAACATCTGTGAATGGATCTGGTGCAGGTGTCACTACATCAACATCTGAATCTTCTACTTCAGCTATTGTACTTTTTGGAGAATAATGTGACAGTGATGATAATAAAGACTCTGGTGTTGACTTTGGGGGTGCTCTACGGCGGCGAGATCGTTCCTGTGCTTGAGCTGCTCGTCCTGCATGTTCAGAACAGAATCTGCCCCCTGAAGTTGATGCTGGTATAGAGCATCGTCTACCATTACCAGAACAGATGTATCCACATGGACGAAAAGGGGCTGAACGATCGTTGAGGATGTGAAGAGAGCAATAGGAATAATGAGGAAGAGGGGAACGCGGACAGGAATATGGACGGTATGCACAAGTTGTATCAGCCATGGCTAAAACAAAAATGTAGAGTTACATTTTACATAATCTTGATAAATAAAAATCAATAAAATATGTTGAAAATTAATGATTTAAAATATTAATGTAATTTTGAACTACTTAAATTATTAATTGCTTAATTGATTCAAAACTGCTCTCAAAATAGCAGCTTTGTTGTACAAAATGTTTATGGATAATAATTTTTTCCTATGCCAACTTTTACATATAAAATAAACAAAGACATTCAAAATATTTGAAGTTTGTATCAGAATTATTTTCTTTTTAAAATAATACACTTCATTAGTGCACATTTTAGTGAGATCTCGAACAATGGATGGTTTGATATGAATTTCCATTAAATTTGTCTTTTAAGAACTAGTAATTATTACAATGATCAGTTCCAATTCCAAGTAAAAAAGACCACCAACAAAGTTGTTTTATAATTAGCCTGATGTAGGTTGTCAAACCAAGATAATATTTTGAAAGGGATATCTAAAACTTTTGAGACAATTTAATTACATTGCTTTTGAAAAAATGTTTAAAATGCAACAAAATACAAAAATTTTACTATTTCTTTCAGATAAATATTGAGGAAATCTTTAAAAAGAAAGGAGCACTGAAAACTTAATGGCTTATTGTAACTGATGTCCATTCACATCAATTAAGTTATTACTGTGTGTTCATACTCTGTACAATTTTGAAATTTAGACTTGTTTAAGCTTCAACTACAGATCTATATTTCAATTATACTAATTGTATCATAACAATCTCATATTGCAATAACCCCATACATAATTTCTGCAGTCATAAATTAAACTTTTAAGGTGAAATAATACACACAGAAAGTAGTAAACTACCAGGACCTCATTGCAGGTTTTGCATATTAGTCAGTGTTTGCTGTCATGTTAATATTAAGGGCAAAATAAATCAATAGTTTTAAAATGACGATCACAAAAGGCCACAAAATTTAGGATGGGTATCCAATGTTATAAAGTGACACACATTTAACTATTTCACCTTTATAATGCCTGTATATTATGCACCAAAGACAACAAGCAAAATTTATGTTCAAATTCTAACACCACTATTTTATGGTATTACCATATTAATATGGTGGGCATTTAAACCCTCTTAACCTTCAAATGCATCTTAAAACACAATTGTGGTATTTACATCACATTTTGTGTCTGTATTTGGCTATTTTATGTTATTATTAAATATTGACTACCGATAGGTTTATAAACCATTTATTTGTATTGCCAAGATTCGTAGAACACCATTTATTAAAATTATGGTATAGTTCTTGTGAACTAAATATGTTGAATACGATTTCCCATTGGTGATAATATAAAATCTTATTATTAGTTTTGGTGCACCAAGTGTAATGAGAGAAACATATTACACAAACCCATTAATATTCTAATTTTTCAAGAATCATACAAGAAAAGTCACTAGTGAATAAAGAATTTTGATTCTCTAATTCTAAAACTGTGCACATAGATCACCATTTAGTGTTAAAACAATTTGAAAAAATGAGTAATGAGGCAGTTTAAAGCTTGAAACAACTTCAACAAATCAAAACTAGTATAGGCAACACAGTTGCCATTTATACCAAAATGTATAGTAAGCAGGTTGATCCTGTCCAAAATAAAACTAGAGCAGAAAACAGTCTTTCATAAATAACAAGAATTTTGATAAAGCTTATTACTTCATCCTGTCAATTAAATATGTATATCCTGTGATATACTACACTAGAAAACAAATCAATTGAACATGTGTAATATGATTCAATCACTGCACATGTGTTGACAAATCTATTTATTACATTATGTATGGCAGATACACACATGACAACTTGACACAAGTTTAACTTGGAATTATTTCTTCAACGGTTGACTGCCTAGTAAAATACTTATATTATCACAACCATAATATTTAAAACCAGAAAATGTTAAATGTACATAATTAAACTTCGGTGTAGTACTGGTGTGTTAGGACAATCTACACAAACCTAGACTTCATATAGATTTAGGTGGTAGCAAATTTAGACTATGTACTTCACAATAATAAATTTGAATTTCGTTTTCTTAACTACAGTCTTTAGGGCATTATTATAGCAAAAAATTAATAAGTAAAAATGTTCAGCTAGACCACTACTATCAAAATAGTGAATTAATGTCTGTCATACATATAATAATAGTACTGTTCTTATGATACATAATAAATAGGAAAGTTTTTGAATGTGTAACCAATAATAAACATAAGCTATTCTGCCACTAGAAAATATGGACAGGATACAACCTACACTTACTATAAAAGTTGAAGCATCTAGACCATGGATATGGTCACATTGATCCCCAGATTTCCGTTGTCAGCAAACAGCTCCGCGATGCAAGTGTCAAATACGAGACAGTCTGAAATCATGATGGCTGAGGCAACTCCTTCATGAATTGAACGTGGCGTTGCTTCCCAAGTTAACCGTCGTTTGTGTCCATTTAATTCCAGTCGATAAGCAAACCCTTCCGCCTGTTTCCGAGAGCCTATTAGTTGAACAATAGCGAAAAATTGTTGATGTCCATTAAATTTTTCTTGTTTTTCCAAAACTAGCATAAAATGATGGCCAAAACATGATTGCATCATAACCCAATCCACAGCACCTGGGAGACCAATGTCTGTTGCTAAAAATACAATGTCTTCACCTTGTAGAGTTGTTATAGATTTATGAGACATCATAAGATGTGGCATCACAGCTTCTAAAGCCCCTTGCCATTTACAAGAAGCTCCAGGACATGGGCAACTATATGGTCTAAATTCACACGCTTCTTCATGATCCCCTTTCTCAGTATGTAATAAAGTGGCAGAGCAACCAGTGGTTGAATAACGACATGGAAAAGTAACAGTACTAGCAACTTTTTCCATTGCCAAATTACGGATATTTCCCAAAGGTCCTCTACAAGTAGGGCAGCAAGTGAGCTTGGGACGACAACTTGAGCACACAAGGTGGCCTGATTGACATTGAAGAATTGGTGGCAATACATAATCAAAGCACACTGGGCATTCAAATAAACTAGCAAGATCTGCAGATAATGTAGCAGATGAAGAGGTACCAGTAGTACCCGAGCTATTTCCACGACCTCCAGACTTACTACCTAACGATAAGGAAACACTCATGTTTGAATTCCAAATTTAGTTGACTAGAATAAAATCTTAGTTATTCAAGATGTCCATTTTTCCCTTCAGTGTATTTTTCCTCCCAATAAATGTCAAGGAACTTTCCATAACATCTTTATATTTTCTTGGATGGATGCATCTTAAATAAATGTGGTCCCAGGCATCACCAATTGACATAAAGGCACTAAATGAAAATTTATTTAGAATAAATGGTGTTCTCAATGGTTTAATGACTTTAATCCATTATTAATGAGAATAATAAAGTATCGCTGCTGGTATGCGAATTTAATCACTAACTTTATATTAGTAGTGTAGATAAAGGAACAAGTGTATGCAAATATTGCTTTCAGGCACAATTAAAATACTAGAGATCGTAAGGAATTTACGTTAAATCTTAATCGTACGTCAATGATAGTTCGAAAAGAACATTAAGCTTCACAATGATTGTAATCTCTTGCCAAAAATTATTTTCGAAAATTTTCACCTCCAACATAGTATTGATCATTACGAATGCCAAACATTTATCGTATAGCGCATCGTTGATCTATTTCTCCAAATAGATTCCACAACCTGAAATAGTTAGTTCACAAGCCCAGCATATGATTTACTGAACAGATGCACGCACATTTTTCTTTTGTTCCTTCCATTGGAGTTATCATTGGCTTCCGTTCCGACAGCGAAACTACGCCATCATGTTATTACATCATGTCTCAAGAGTATGAAAATACAATTTCGTTTCAACTGGAACGAGAAGGCAGGAAATAGGTGTGAGGATTAAAGTGTTTCATAACATATTAAATTTCATCTTAACACAAATCATTGAAAGTCTGTTGTAATGTAATATTTATAAAACACGCACTAAATAGCACCAACCTTACTTCAGAAGAAAGTACAAAAAGATTCTATAAGCTTAATCAGGTATTGCAACTTTCGAAATATTTCCGGAGTGCATTAAATTACATCGAAAACAATGTACCACTGGGCAATCCGCATAATTCGAGACACTTAACATACTACTGCTGTTACCGACGGTACAACCTCCCATTACATGGTCGTGGAAAATCAAAGAAGTTAGCAGTGGCATTTTGGAAGATTACCGTGCATTAGTACAAATAATAATATTTATACACATTAAGTTTTAGGAAAATAATTACTTTTGGGTACTGTTTATCATAATTAAGGTAATTGTTCCATATAATTATTAAATGCTATTCCTTTCAATTTATTATATATTTTCTGAACATTTTCCATCTCAAGAAGGTGCAGTAAAATTTTGTATTTGTGATATTTTATGGTAGTGTTAATACTATCTGCTTATACAAACCGAAACAAAGAAGAATAATCGAACAAATTAATTCTGATCAATATTCATTCATTTGTTGTTAATCAATCAAATTTTCGATTCGTTTAATTTCAGTAGAGAAATTAATACATGGCCTGCTAGATACGACTGATATATATTAACATGTGTATAGGGAGTATTTATTTTTGGCCGTTTAAGTTTTCCTTTATATTGAGGCTTTACTAATCAAATTTTGACTACTTGATCTCATCGCCTATGACGACTATAAATAAAATTATTTTGTAAAACATATGAAAGCAACTTAATAGTGTATATTCAACACATAATTGTAGAATAGTATGATATCACTTAATAAATATAATACATATTACAAACAGGGTCCGTGTACTTCTTGAAAAATTACTAAGTCATAATTATTTTATGATCGAATATTGATATGAATGTAAATGGAATATGCGCTGGCAAATATAATTCTAAAAATAATAACTAAATTTATTTTGAATCTCATCGCAGTTGTGCACTTACCACGTACGTGCTAATTGGAATACAGATATAGACGAAGTTACTATGTTTTGTAGCAATAGACATTTAATTAAAATTATCAAGAATTAAATTATAAATTTTTCATATAGTGTTTTAATTACCTAATATTCGTTGCTCACTTCTCCGAGAACATTACGAAGTTTCAAAATATAATTTGGCAGTAAACAGTCCATCAGAAACCATAATAGTTGATATCTGAGTCGTCCATATCAAGTCAACAATCCGCACAACTCATCGCCAGTTACCAAAACACAACATTAATTATATTTAAAAAGATACGAAAAAATCCCGGATTTTTGTAGTCATTCAGTTTATTTTATGTAGAAACTCCTAAAGAAGTCAAAACATTGGATGAGTTTGGTGCTGTTACTTATAAAAATCCTTCTCTGCTTCTGTAAAATATTAAAATAATAATAACAAATCTTCATTGCCAAAAACAAGATAGTGTCAGGTGAAACTTATGTACAAGACTATCTTATTTATAATAAATAATACATAATTAAAATATCAATCATCTTGATTTAATTAACAATATTCTTCAACAATATATACTGGTTTATCTTGTAATTTTTTAACAGTACATAGTATTTGTATTTCCAAGGTAGGGAGCTTTCTAAATAATATTCAGAGGCAGCCAGTAGTATAGTTTCCACTTCTCAGGTGCATAGCCTTAGTTCTTAGTGTGTGGATAGAGATTATATCCTGCTTTCACATCTTACGATGTTGAAGATAAGTTTCATTCAGTTGAAATGTACTAAAATATTATTTACTCAACATGACCTTTTTTTTGTCTAATCATATGAAGACTGGCTCAAAATGAGTCTTTGAACAGTTTCACCCCCACAATCACATGCACTCTAATTAACTTCACGGGTGATGATATTTCAAAAGACTTTACTTACTATCAAAAGCAAGTAGTAGACAATGCTAAACAGAGATTGTAAAATAAATTGTTCACTGTCTAGTTCTTTAGAAAATAAATCTGGAAGCAATAAAAATTGCAGTGGTTTTCTGTTTTATTTCATCTTGATCCCATTGCAATTCTGTGAAGACATTTCCACTTGCACTGATTGACAAAATAAATCTCCATAAGTACAGTCATACCAATAAATTTTATTACTATCATCATGAATCTGAAAAGTGCATTTATTTTTATTGACTTGAGATATAAGGGTGTATATATATTTGTCATACTACCTGTGTTATCTTCATGTGAAATGCAGTTATTTTGCTGAAATACTATCAAATGAATGTATAAATTTAATAATTTGCATGTTCTACTTTAGGTGACTTGTAATGTATCATTCAGCTTCTGTTGACACCATCTTATTATCTTTGGTCTAATGACCAAATGAATGAATTTATTTTCTGTAACTATAGCACTAATTTTAAAATTCTATGTATGTCCATAAGCTTTATTGTGCCATTCAGACAACAAAATTGTCATTTCATTATTAGATACCAACTCTAGTTTAAGGATTTATGACTTATAACCAACTCTTGTGAAAAACTCATGAGTACAAAATTTCAACTTATGTAGTTTCTACAAATTGATCCTGTACATGTATGTTTAGAAGCAATATGTGGGTTTATTTTTATGTAAATGGATTTTATTCAAATATAAAATAGAAGAGATATTTGAGAGTCACATTTTTAAAGACAAATTGAAAATGCTTATATAGGAATGTATAGCTTTAAAACATTTCAAATGGGGAAAATATTGTGAAACTTAATTCTATATTTCCAATTTACAAGTTCATATCATTGCTGGGTTTAGCTTTATTTAGATTATTATGTTAAAATGAGTTTATTTATTTACATCAATAATTTACATGAAATAAATTATAATACTGATCACAACACTTTTTCACACACACTACCAACACTTTTTGAAATGAATTCAATGTGGAATAGGAAAGCAGAATTGAAACAGGTTTGGTGCAAAGAATATAAAGCAGCAGTTAAAAAACTGTAAGATCTCTTATTGGTTTATTTACCATAAAAATGAGTTAGACTTATCACATTTAAAAAATTCTTTTATACTCTTAGAATTCTTCTCCCTTAGTACTGCAGACTTCTCTTAGTTTGTATATCTTCTAAGATTTGCCGAAGTTCCTCGTCCTCAAATCTCCCTTCAAGGCTACAAATAGAAAAAGAAATCACTACATTTATTGAAAGGATTTATTAATATAAAGTTTTTGAATAAAACATCATTTCATCAAACATACAAAATAATGCTTTATTCACATCTATGATTAAATTTTGCAAGATTCAATATTAGTACTAACAAAAGAAAAACACCATAAATAACAAGAGGAGTCTGCTTTCACTGGTTGTAATGAACCTGGTCATCGAGACTTTCAAAGTCAAGCTATCAAAACAGCAAAACTAAAACCAATGTTATGGCTGAGATTTCTGGATGACACATTTATAATTTGGCCACACACCAGGTAGAGGAGTTTTTAGAATGACTCAAACAAGGGAGAGAGGTATTTTGACCTTGGATGTTCATGAACTATATAAGTCATATGCACGGACTTAGAATAGTCTTCGAAATGTTTTGATAAAGCTCAGAGCTATCAAGCAAACCAGCATAAAATGTGATGAAATAACAAAAAAATTGAATCATAATATTGATACAAAATGTTAATTTACATTAGATTAAATCACAATTAAATTGCTTAAAGAAATATATTGTTGTGACTTCAATCCATCAAACATCATGGCTGAAAAATATTGAATTAATTGTAAAGGAATAAATGTATCTGCTATTTTCTGTTTATAATACTTCAGGAATGTTTCATTTCTAGACTTATTTAATGCAAATTATGCCTGTCTTATTAAACACACAGTATATTTAGAACTCTGAATATATGTTGCAGAATATTTAATTAAATGCCTTCTCTGACTTCAAAAAGTTTAAATAACCACCCCTTTTATACATATTATTTGCACGGGCTAAAACATGATAAGAACTTTTATAGTGAGGAAATAAAAATATTGCATGGAGTGCATAAATTGTAATTTTTGTCTTAAAAGAAAAATAAATCATATAATTGTACACTAACTCAATATTTTTTTCTTTGTGAATTCACAAGTTTCAATAATAATGATTGCATACTTAGTAACGAATAATATAATATCCTGTCCTTCAACTCACCTAGGAAGTAATGCTTTTGCTTCTTCAGGAGTCTCAGGACACAAATTTGCTAAAGATGAAAGTTCAAATTTGTGAAGCTTTTTCTGCATAAGCAAACTGTATTGAGAAATATTAAGATACTGTTATAGTTATTATTATCAAAATAAAATAAAACATTTAAAAGAGCAGTAACCACAAATATCTAAGATAAGTATTAATTGATTATATAAAAGTAAAATACTTATAACACAATGATATATTAATAAGTTTACACAGTAGTAGCAGATATTAATTGTTTATTTTTATATATATATTTTTTTTACATTTAACTAACTAATACCACGTGAGATAATGTTTATATTGAATATATTAATTGTTTATTTTTTTATATATATTTTTTTTACATTTAACTAACTAATACCATGTGAGATAATGTTTATATTGAATGGGAGTTGTGTTGTTTATTTACTTTTTTCATCACACTCACACATTGCTGTTTTAAGAGGTCAATCCATACTAAATGGTCCAGAAAAAGTAATAGATTACTTCACAATCTAAGGAAAAATTAATATTTCTTTAAGCTTTCCCTTATTTGTTGGTAGCTCAAAACTAATTTTGATTGTGTCCAGTTAAAAAATTAAGGAAATTTTTGTTATAGACCTAATGCTGTTTTTCACATTTGGAGATACCTACAATTAATTACTGTGTTGTCCTATCTAATTCAAATAAACTGCATCATATTCTGTACATTATGGCCTAAAATCAAATCTCTATTTACTTAACCAATAACATTTTTAATGCACTCTATGCAACACAAAGTTATCAATTGCAAATTAAGAAAAATTCAATTTTTGTAGGATAATTTCTTTAAGAAGAAACAGTTTGTCAACCTCAATATTTTTGTGCTTTTATATATATAATTAATTATATAAACTATCAATGATAACTGACTTATCCTTTACTAATACAACCTATTAAACATGACATTTTTTACTAAGTTTGAGTTGCATTGCCTCTGTTAGGATACCAGATAAAAATTGCACACAAGAAAGGTCTCTATAGTAGTACCAAACTACAGTATAAATTTGTGAAATTTCAGATTCAACTCTAAGTTGGCATAAAAAATTGTTAAATAGAGAAAAGAAAAAGTTAAAATGAAATAATTAACATTTGTTTGAAAATAATGAATAAGAAAGATGGCCAATTCAGACAAAAAGGGTAATATAAATAGCACACAACATTTCTGGGATCCTTGTCCCTTTCGTCAGGTGCTAAGAATAGCTTAGAGAAACACAACTATACTTGTCAGTTGACAACACTCAAAAAGCTTTTTTGTCTGAATTGGCTATATTTCTTATTCAGAGCAAAGAATACTTGATTTCGACACATGGGATAAGTGGGTAAACTTGTCAAACTAAGAAAACTTTTTGATAACAATAAAAAATATATTAGTGTGTGATAAATATTCTTGAACAATTACATAAAGTTAATTTCAAAAACCATAATGAAATACAAAAATATTAAAATACAAAACTAAAACAACAGTCAGATAAGTTAAAATAAATTATTTCCCTGAATTACTTTAGTGCTGAATTAAAAATTGGCAACTAAAAAACATCTTCTCACCTTTAATTTGCTTTTATTGTTCAATATATTGTTCTCGGAGTTCAACCGGGTTTTGCATAATTGTAGAACGCAACGTTTCGACGACTAAAAGCTCTGTCATCTTCTAGGCGAAGTGATATCACTGGATATCATATCACTGGATATCATAAATGCATGAAACTGTGAATTTATTTAGAAATGTCTATGGTACAACTTTTGCAATTTTGTGAAGTTCACTTCGCCTAGAAGATGACGACAGAGCTTTTAGTCGTCGAAACGTTGCGTTCTACAATTATGCAAAACCCGGTTGAACTCCGAGGACAATATATTGAACAACTGCACCGGGAAAGGCTTCAATCTTTGATCATGCTTTTATTGTTGATTTAACAGTCTTGATATTTCTTCACAAAGGTTGGGTGTGATATTAAAAGTGTGCTAGGTCACAGTGATGGGTTCCAGGGGAGTAAACTTCTTTAATATATTTTTGATTGTTACTCAAACTGGGTACTTTTCATTTTTTTAAATAAAGTTCTTAGTCCTCACGGATGATAAAATATAACATGTATATTGTTGTTTCGATCATCTATGGTGTTGACTCCATCATTCACCACTGGATATCATAAATGCATGAAACTGTGAATTTATTTAGAAATGTCTATGGTACAACTTTTGCAATTTTGTGAAGTTCACTTTCTGATGATGATGTATACTAACATTATTTAATAATCTTTGTGTTTTCTTGGTATTAAGCAGTAAGGTATTAGCATGAAACCACTCCTTTAAGGAACTAAGTGATTCATTAGCACTTGCCAGTCCCATTAATGTAAGTAATGCTCTTGAAAGAATGGTTGGTGCCATCTGCATATTTAAGCACGCGTCATCTGTTGCCTGAAAGGCGTTATGAGTACTAGATGCCCCCGCAACATCTAACCATTTTAATAATTATATTATATAGCTATCAAAACAGTTTTCTTAGTTTGACATGTTTAAATAATTGAAGTATTACACTGATACACCTACTGACACAACATGTGCCAATCACACATTATTTGCTCCATTTAACAATATTTAATACCAACTTTGAGTTGAATCAGAAATTTTAAAAATTTATCCTGTTAATATTACTAGAGAGATCTTTCTTGTGTGCAATATTTAGATTTTTATCTAGTACCCCAACAGAGGTGAAGCAACTCAAACTTTGCAAAAAATTCATTTTTACAAGGGTGCAATTAGTAAAGGATGTCAGTTACCATGGATAGTTTATATAAAGTAACTATTATATGTAAAAGCACAAAAAATATTGAGGTTCACAAGCTGCTTCTTTTTGGAAAAAACTAGCATGTAATAATTAAATTCTTCTTCATTTGCATTTGATAATTTTGTGTTACACAGAGTAAATTAAAAAATATCATTATTACGTAAATAGAGGTTCAATTGTAGACTAGAATTTACTGAAGATGATGCAGTTCATTTGATAAGGATAGAACAACCCAGTACTGGGTAATTTAGAAAATTATAAATACCTGCAATCGTGAAAATTAACACAGATCTACAACAAAAATGACCACCATTTTCGAACCGAACACAATCAAAATTAGTTTCAAACTACCAAAACATAAGGGAATGTGGCAACAAAGTCTGATCTTTTTTGAGATGGTGTGGCAACCAGTGTATGGATTGATCCTAATGTAATAAGACAAAATACTGAAAACCTTCTCCAAATAATGATTTATAAAATAAACATCTATTTCTTATCATGACATTTCTAAAAATACTCACTTTCTAACAGCAGCAATCGTATCTTTGTTTTTGAACTTGCGAAACCTGTTTGTATAACTAAGAGTTTTGACAAATACTTCTGAAAACTCTTGCTCTTCTTCTGCACTTTCATTTTGTGCTTTTCTGTGTTCAAGTAGCATATGAACTTCAGAGATCAACAGCGTCTCACCATTTTCAAATTCTGTAAAGGTTTGTATTTGAAAAAGGTTCAGGTGAAACTAAATGTTGGCAAACATCGGAATAAATTTCATTAGTGATTCAATAAAAAAAGAAAGAAAATTTTATGCTTGTTTTCCCCTGATGGAATTTTATGAAAAATATAATAAGCAAATAATACTGATTGAATCAAATGCTTGCACCTTTTTATACTTTTGTATTTGATAAAAAAATAAGGAAATAAATTTAATAATCCACAAATTTACATGATTTACATATAATAATATGTAGAATATAAACTTGAGATTTTGTCACCAAGCCTGCTGAAAAAAACCTTGATGTACCATAAAATCAAACAATTTTCTAGTCTTGTTGACATCTATTTTAATAAGTTGTCGAGCTTGTGATAATTTAAGAGTCCCTCCATTTTTTGCACTCTCATGCTCAAGGATTTTTCTGAATATAAGATATGATTCTGGCACTATCCTTGCCTCTGAACAAAGTTCCCTTTCATAAACATTTAATTTATCATAACCAGGCAGTGCTACAATATCAAGAGGTGGAGCTGGTTGACGAGGTCTACATGCAGAGGAAGCCAAATCTGTAGCAAAGTTTGTGTTCACAGTGCCAGCACAATCTAATCGCCTTTCCTTTAGGCACATTTCACGATAGTGTTTCAAATTTTGATACAATCTACATTGATGAAATTTTTTTATCCCTGCTTCACGCCTAAGTTCTTGAAGTCGAACAATATGCCTACGAAGTTCATAGGCTTGATGCAAGCCAGCCATAATATAATGAAAATCAGAAGCATTTGTGAATAAATGTGCAAATGGTGTGAATCTTTCCCAACCACAAGATAGATATGCTGAGGTTACACTACCAGACTCCAATAATCCATGACTGCGAATAAGCTTGTGCACATTGTGCCTAATCTTTAATCGGTTATTGTAACAGGAAACAACAGCTGCCACAAGATTCTCTTCTAAATCTGAAGTGTCCTCTCTCTCACCAAGTGAAGCTATACACACAGTTGAAAATTCTGCATGGTTGTCATAGTCACATTCAAACTCTGAACGTGCTGCATAATAGCCTGATATACTGACACTGGTACTACTTCTTTTAGTACTGTGGTGTTTCAAAATTGTATTCAATTTACGATTACTAGTATTCCACTCTTTAAATTTCATCATGGTAGAATTAGTATCAAAGCTGATTATGTTCGTATCCAATAATATATCTTCATTATTTATCGTGCGGTTACAGTTATCTGACACCTCACACAAAGAATCTGTTTTAGGCAGATGCATATTGTCTACATCAGCTTCAATTACAGTAATTTCTGGAACTTCATTTCCATTAATTCTCGGTCTTTTTTTAATTGCCTTTCCTAAATGTTTTGATAATTTATATTTTTTTCTGAATTTTTTGGAACAGTTGAACCAATTAGCTGATATGGTTTCTTTCTCATTCTGAAGAATCCAGTTATAGAGACCACCTGAATCCACAAATTGACTATTGTACCTTCGTTGACAATCATCTGAAGATCTAGAATTGCCCATTCTTATTGCAACTCCTTCCCAATCACCATATCCTCGTGACTGAATAGCACTGAGTAAAGACAGATCATCACTTTCTACCCAGTTTGGATCATTGTTCATGTCTGTTTGGTGAACAACACTGTACTTATGCCAATTTTGGTGAGGAATTCTTTCACAGCCATGACTGAAGCAGCGTAGGCACACTTGGACATGGAGAGGGCATTCTTGGCACAGAATGGAAGGGCCTTCTAGAAATGAGCAGCAGATGTGGCACGTCGAACATCTGACGTAGTCGAGTGTGTCTGGAACAAGGTGGTATGCCACTCAAAGAAGCTTAATCCCAATAATTTTTAATTTTTTAATGGATTTTCATCTGTTAGAATAGTAAATAAAACCATTTCAAGGCAACGATGTGAAATATTTTTAAAAAATTCACAATGAATTTGGAAATTAACTTATGAGCCCCTTTTTTGGAATGAACATATGAACCCTACTAATTTACAACAATTATTAAGTCTTCTAACTATATGAACATTAATTAATATTGCAGGCTTATAGAGTCCATGGTAAATAAAAAATATAAATTCTGAAATATGTAAAAACAAAAACATTTAGCATTAACAATTCCAAAGTGTTGCATAATATTTACCACAATAATAATAACAAAAATGTACATATAACCAGTACCTGTAAGGAGAATAGGGTATGCAAAATAAATAACAGAAAATAGAAGTATTACAAAAACTGTGTGTGTTGGAAAGGGGGGGGGGGGTTAAATACCCCTAGCACTCTAGAAATGGGGGTGATTCAAAAATAATGTGAAAAAATCTGATATTGGAGTAAAATCCAACTTTTGGGTGGTCAATGATTTGAATGCTGACATTCACCATGTGGGTTAGATTGATGCTCAATACCACCCCTCCCCCTTTACACTCACTCCCCGGCAAAGTAGCATGGTAAATGGAGAGGAGGGGGTCGAGAAGGGAAGAATAGTTCAATATGCCCTCACATTCGTGAGACTCCTGATGCCAGTTAGGTATAGTTTAGCCCATTCAAGATAGGTAAAAGTGAAAAGGGGTTAAATTACAAAATATTCAAAATGACCGAGAGATTAGTGTTGGTTTAATTCCTTTTCCCATACCTATTAAGATGTAGTTTAGCCCTAGGATTGGGGTCGGAAGGAGTGAAATAAATTTCTGTATATGATTTAATGCATAGAGTAATTTCTATGAAACTTTACATGTTACTTACAATCCAGGAACAAACATTGAGGGGTTAACATACACCTAGCATCTCTAGGAGTAGGGGGGTCTCATTTAAAAACATTCGTAAACCAGCATTATTAGTGACAAATTAAACGTTTTCGGGGTTGCTGAATTTGAAGCTTTCTCAGTGTTGTGGATTGTGAATGTATTTTATTTGTACATAAACTGCACATTAGGGATCTAAGTTTACTTAAACTTTTAGTTTAAACAAATTTTATAGTGCTTTGTTACACAAAGTAATACTATAAATTTATTTATTGTAAAGCAATAGTGTAAGTAATTATGCATGACTTTTTCACAGATATTCAAAAATTATTTTATGAATTTATTATGCAGCTTTAGAAAAAGAAAAATTTAGGCATGTAACATACACAGATTGGTGTTACATTTGGTTAAGTGATACTGAAGTGTTTCAAAGAAATATAATTATTTCCCAAAGAAAAATATTTCAAGTTCAATTGTTACAGAACATATTAAATGTTTGAAAATGGTAAAAACTGTATAGATGTTTGAATGTTTCCAATAATTATTTATTCTAAAATTATTTTTAGACTGTAAATTTACAATGTTCATATGAAAATCCACAAGTTATAATAATGTAGAATTAATTAACATTAAAATAAAGCTGTGTTAATAAAAATATAGCATCAACTTCATATCCAAATATTTTCATATAATCATTTTAGTGAATTCTTGGCTGTTTATTGATCTCTTGCATACAGATATTAGCTGGCTTTTCATTATTTAGTCATTAACCATAACTATACCAGAACAGCTTGTCTTCGGAAGCTGTAATGAGATACCATAAATAGCAGGTTGAGATAACGTCACATTGATACTGAGAACACACACTATTATGAAGAATGTTTCCATTATTATCACAAAAGGATTTTGTGCAAGAGGATTTTTTAATCCAAGTACAAAAGGGTTAAATTTTCTTGAACAATGGCTCCTAAAATAATCAGTTTTTGTCCTTGTGTTGTGATTGTGTATGTTTTCATTTGTCATAAATGTTTTCCCATTATGTCTAACTAATAGTATGACCTTATATAAGAAAAGGGAAACAGCAGTCAATATTTTTTCATTTCTAAATACTGTTTTACAACTCTCCACCCTTCTAAGATTAAACATAATTCTAATACATTTTTTTAGCACAACTAACGGTCTGTTCAAATATATTGTGGCACATCATCCCCAAATTTCCATACCACACAAAATATGAGGATATATTACTCCATAATAGATTGTTTTTAGGATCTCATTTCTAACACAGTTTTTTAAACTCAGAATCAAGTAAATTTCTTTACTAATTCTTTTACATACACGATCAATTTGTAAATCCCAATTTAAGTGTTTATCAACACACAGGCCTAAAAATATGTGTTGTTATAACATGGATTTCTGTACATAACAGATCACAATTTTTATCTATTCTTTTAAACAACAGTTTTGTTATTCGTGAATATATATCACTTTACTAACACAGTTTCAATCAACTTCTATAATACGATTAAAATAAGAAACATTCATATTTTCTTGATAAACAAGTAATAATTACTTATTCTTTAGTTACTATAACTTTATTATTTTATTAGAATTACACAGAAAACATCTACACAACCTGCAAATACTATGTAAAAATAGTTCATGTAAAATAAAATTTATCTGACATTTTCCCACATACGTCAGAAAAATAAAGTTTAATGGAAGGTATAGTCCTAACTGTTGATTGCAAAGGTCCGAAGAGTTCCTACTTGTAGGACGAAACGCCGTAATTTATGATACATTTGTCTGTGAAGAATTCGTAATTTTTCATTAAATTTTATTTTTCTGACTTCATGAAACAATGAGAGAATACTCGAAAACAAATTTTTAAATAGTCTTGAACTTTTAAGATTTCAGTTTACTTAAGTTTTTTAATAATTTGAGCAACAAATTGGTATAATTTATTTACAAAAGTAAAGATATCTAAAAAGGGTTATTTGACAGACGAAAACTTATACTTTTCCAAATTTTTTAAAAATGTGAATATATTTTATAACTAAAAAGGGTTATTTAACAAGAACATATACTGTACTTTAGCATTTCTGCTCGCAAACATCATATCAGAGCAATGAAGAGTAACATAAAATCTTATACCTTTCGGAAACTGTAAATCAGCAGCATCTTCTTCAACCATATCATTAACGGCAGGATTTGCCATTGTCTAAATGAAAATATTAATATCCAAATATTTACGTGATGGTCTTTTTAAGCTTACAGAAAAGCGGCAACTTACAGTCTTCAAGACTAAAATGACTGCCAACTTGGGAAAAGTAACAAATTCATTAGCCAACCATTCAAACACTGTCATTACTATTTTTCATGTAATTGCCCAAATACTTGGCGATAAATATATGTTCTCTTAAGACAGAAACTATTGAAACTAAACATTATTTGTTTTAGCCAGTTCGAATTTATTTTCTGTTTGGTTTTCAAATGTATGGGGCGTATCTTTTCGCTACGTTAGAATGACTCGTTTCGTAGCTACTAGGATAGTAAGATAATAGGATAAAATAGCAAAATACAGACAAAAGTAGTGATATAAATACCACACAACGTTTCTGGAAACGTTTGTTTCTTTCTTCGGGTGCTAAGAAAACTAAAACGACAACAGATGACTGATGGCTTTTGTGATTGTCAACTAAACTGTGCAGGTGTGTCACTCTAGGCTCTTATGTTTTTAGTTTTCTTAGCACCTGAAGTAAGGAACATTGTTTCCAAATATGTTGTGTGGTATTTATAATTTTTCTGTCTGTATTTGGCTATTTTACCTCAGTATTAATTTTCAAAACAGCGTATATTTTTCATTATAGGATCATAAGAGTTGTTTCTGTGTTTACTTAAAGTTTTGGTCTTACTTATTGGACAGGAGCAAACCATTCTGAAAAGTCCATCTAGCCAAACTAACTGGGGACATATAAAGGTTGGAGTACCACAAGGTCCTATTTTACATCCTCTGTTAATATTAATTTATATAAATAATCTGCCAGCGATAGATGCAGTCTACAACAACTTTCAATCGTATATTCAATTGTGTTATAAATTGATTTTCTGTAAATGGATTAAGATTAATTTGTGATAAAACACACAAAATACGATTTCATACTACTACTTCCACTTTTAAATATACTAAACTGAAGAACTGGGGCTTTTGGTAAACAGTATATTGAATTCAAAAAATCATATAAACAAACTTTGTATGCACTTTAAATGGTTTCAAATTATGCTGATTATAAATTGACAATTCTAGCTCGTACGACACCCTCTTTCAATAATGCCATTATTTATGGGGTTAATATTCTAGTAAATACAAGGCCGTTTTAATTTACAATCGTTTTATCAGAATAAATCGTAAGGGTAAATCAAGGGCATAATAAAAATAATTGTTATCACTCTCATATTAGGACTAAAGGATCGGGTTGGGAAAATCTCTCCTGGACTGGGAATCGAACCCGTGACTTCCACTTGGTACTTGCTATTCTTTAACGTCTGAGCTATCCGAGTCGACTTTACTTCAGGTACGAGTTTTCTCCAGCCATTGTATCGAACTGAAGACAGGCTCACCTACAATTACATTCTTCATGGTCTTTAGTTATAAATTTAGGACTTCATTTTCGTACACTTTTAGGACTTGTAAAGCGGCATCAATTTTATTTAATATGAATCCATGTCCGGAAACGTACCGATTGACTACCTGGTCCTCCTGTATGGCGAAGCTCAAGGTAATGGAACAACTACTTATTGTATTTATCAAGATCCTTATCCTCAACTTCATATGCCATCGCGTGCAATTACCACAATTACGCAACGACTTCGATATAAAGACTTCACTGTCAGCGTGATGCTCAAAAGAGGCGTCACACTCCCCACACATGAGGATGTTCTGCGTGAGCAACAACCCATACCGCCTTCAATGGGTAGTCACTACTGTCAGTCAATTATAACCACGTGCTTTCTGCAGCGCTTAATTAAAAACCCCTGTTTCCATGACGTATTCTCTGCACAGAAGAATTAACATTTTCTAGGGATTGTGTTCGTAATTCTCGGAACAGCCATGTCTGGCAGACAAACTCTCGAAGGATTCCGACGTCGGTTTGGTATCAATGTGAAGGCAGGTATTATGGACGATCATGTTATTGGATCGTTCAGTCTTCCACATCGATCATACCGTATATTTGATGTTTCAACAATTACAACAAATTTATTAGCAACTCTGATGTACATAGACTAAATACACGACACAAAAGATATTGACATGTGCATTTTAAGTCTTTATTAGCTAAACAAAAAGGAGCAGAATATGAAGGAGTGATTTTTTTAACAACCTTCCATCCCGGATTTAAGGGATAATACAGTTAATCTCAAATGTAAACTTGTGATTAGTTACTACTTTATTGATGAATTTATGGACCATAAAAATATAACTTTAATATGATTTTGCATATTGTTAGTATGAAGTATTAATTATTTCAACATTAATCTTGCAATAGTGTATGCGTAAACTATTATGGATGTTTAATTGCATTGTTATTTAATTATATAATACGCAAATACATATATAAACAATATATTTATATATCTCCTTGATAATGCAACTCTGAAATGAGTTACCAAAGAGGTATATAAACGTAATATATTGTTTATATATGTCTTTGTGCGCTACCACAGCAGACATTTTCACTTGTTTACTAAGTTAAGAAACCTCTATCACTTGACACTTTGTACATAATTGAAAGCATTATTTCTCCTATGGTTGATCAATAGAATCTTTTACTACGTCGCACAGACGACGATGGGAAAAATTAGAAATAAATTCTTAACTTTTTTATTTCATTTGAAGAGCGAAATGCAGTATATTTACAATACATTTACACCGGATCGTGCGGTAGATTTTTCTAGTATGATGTATTTTTTCTTTAAATTAATCTTCAATCATTTTTAAGCAAAATGTAGGAATACTATTTTTCTTTTGAATATATGAACTACCTCAAAATAATATTTTTAATTATTGCATGACTTATGCAGCCTCCACTGTGTCACAGCACACCTCATTCCCGATTTCTACTAAATTCGGATTTCGTTCGACGATGGTCTAGAACAAATGCAAAAACCGTTGCATTAAAGAAAATACCATCAATTTTGATTGGACAAAACGTTAATTATTAACGAGATAATCTACATTAATTACAACATCTACTTTACGAAGTGTAGCTTGCGAGACAGGTATCACAAGGAATCGACTATGCAAACCTAGACATTCAGACTCATACTGTAGCTAACGTATCGCTTAAGAATGAAAAGATACATATAAGACCTATTGAGATAAAAACATATAGTTTGTGACATATAGCAAGACGTATGAAATGCGCAGTAGGAGAAGAAAGATGGAGGGTAGTATTGCCGCCAGGGAGGGGCGGAACCTCACCCTTGAAGGCAAGCTGGCGTAACGCTACTATCATTCTTAAAAACGTGTTCTATTTTTACAAACGCCATATACAGACAGCGTCACAGTCTTTTTACCACATCCTGTGCATATCATCTCTTAACTTTAACGGACGAGTTTTTTGACGTACGACATATCCAGAACTGAACACAATATATTTACTTGCGTCAATGTTTTCATTTTATGTTTTACACTACCAAGTTGTCGTAAGAAAGTTTCGTGTTAAATTGAGCAACGGTCTAACCCAACTATAATCTCAGGACAGTGGACCGCTGAGCATCGTATTTTGAGAAGACTATGAATTTCTCAGTTATATTAGTTTTTAAAATGTAAATGATTCAAATCTGGAAATAGAATGTGATTTGATTTGTTACTCCATGGTAGATTAAATATATTTCTTAAATACCTGTTAACTAAGAGGCAAATATAATACTCGCCGAACAAAATATTTATTTGTGCAACTAATAATCACACATCAATAGATGCAGAACTACACAATACTAACGAAATATAGAATAACTCATAGCACAAGATACACTAGAAGTATACACATTCACATCTCAGGGCAGTATGACAAGTCTGATTCTGTAGTAACTCCAGGCAGTATATGAAACAAACGTAATCAGAAAAATCTATACAGGAAGTATGCAAGTTACGACATTGAATAGCTTACAAAGCAACATATTCAATACTTTGACAGGTAAATAATTTAAACTGTTATAATTTTTCTTTATTTCTGGAGGAAGAGTATTCAATAAAATGATCTCCATATGGTGAATACTGTTCTGGAAGAGAGCAAGGTGATGCTCATCATATCTAAGGACTGAGCGATTTCCAGTTGCACATTAGTCACCATCTGTTAGAAACAGATTCAACTTTAAAATTTCATATACTAGGCAGAGTTAATATTTGCTAGCATTTGATTAATGGTTTACAACTAGATCTATAATTCCTATGAGAAAGTATTTTAATGGTAAATTTTTGAAAATTGAATAATTCCCCAATTTTCTGTGCCTAATTGATTGGGGGGATAGGAACTTGCAGGATGACCGAACTGAAACACCTGTGTAGGTCTCCTGAGTCATGACTGATATTGGGAATTAAAATTTATTTTGATACATTAGCCAATGGCTACTTTTGTCAAATAATATAAAAAAATTGAATACACAAAATGAAACCATTTTCATTGTGTCGATGTCTACATGTTGCATTAATATTCCAAGAGAATAACAAGCTGAAATAAGCTTCCCAGCAAGCAGAACTATATGGTAACTCCACTTTAGTTTGTCATCTATCCGAAGATCCATGAATAATAAATTTGTGTTTGAGACAGCTAATAGCATCAGCTGAGAACTAACTTGGCTCATCCATGTTTAATGCTAATTTAATAACTTAAACAACACATTTAGATTGTTGAGAGCATTGTCTACTTTCATAATAAAATTATTTGATATTTATAAGGTCCACCTTGAAGTTTCTAGGAGAGTTTTTATTATTATTTGTGGCTGCAGTCATGTGGGAATTGCTGTCTAAAGGTAAGGGGAAAAATGTGGGGAAATTGTACTTCTTGCTATGGAGCATTCTAGGTCACCTAGGTTCAGAGACAATTGGTAAGATAAAAATTTGAGTTATATGGGTGAGTAGCTAATTAAAGCTAGGCACAAGCTTTTGGATTTCCTTAAATCTAGTTTAGGGTTAATTTTTTTTAGGGCAACAGGCTACATGAGGATAATCCACGTTGGGCAACTCCCCTTTAATAGCATAGGAAGGGATTTGAAAGGGGGGATGCGGAAGGGTAGAGCAAGGTAGCCAAGGGTTAACTAGGGCCCTCAGGCTATATTTTAAGGATCCTACCTGGCATTCACCTAAAGCAATGCAGGGAAAACCCTAGAGAAATCTGAGTACTTGTCCCATGCCCTTCCCATAGCAGGAGAGGAGTTTGTTGTGGGGACACAGCATTCTCTTCTCTTTGCCTCGACCAGTTTAGGAGGCAGCTGGCCGACTATTTGAATGGGAATAGCGGATAACTCTTACCGTATACCCAAGGTCCGTGACCCCGGAACATACACCTCTCAGAACAGGCCGAGGTGCCTTGGCTTGTGGGAACCTTAGTTCTAAAATGGAGAGGAAAAGGCATACCCAAAGGTAGCCCCTTCGTATCTGTCCTAAAAGGTTCTGCCTGCGAGAGAATAGCCCTCGCAGACTTGCTCAAGCACCCAGAGTTTAAGGTTGAATAATTGATAAAGCATAAGTACAAAATTAAAAATGAACTGACTGAGACCTTTATTTATTAATTGAAAAATATTATCTTCATTAATGACTTGAGTTTCTCAAGAAGCGTAGAGCTAAATCTTCATCATCCTTCAGTGTAATATCTTCCATCTGATCTGTCTTTGGCCGCTTCTTGATTTTTTTCTGTGACTGATTCTTCCTCTTCATTGGTAAATTGCTGGAAAAAACAATAAATTTTGATGAATCGTTATAAATAAATAGCACAAAAGTGAATATTTTATATAATATAAAAGTATGCATGCCTATATTCATTCTCAGCATCTTCAATTCCTGAATTTGTGCTTGAAGAATTTTCATCATTAGAAAATTTCTTCTTTGAATGATCAGTACATTCACTCTCTAAAAACTCAGAGTTGATTGAACTGTTAACTTCTGCATCTTGTTTTTTCCCATACACTTTATCTGGATCTGGTAGCCATGAAAGATCGGGACCATCAGATGAACTTTCATCTTCATTATCAGATAAAACAATTTTAACTTTTGGTTCTTCTTGATCTGAATCAACTGATTTATTTTTTGCATTCTTAATCTTTCGTTTTTCTTCCCTATAGGGCACATAGAAAAATGAATTACAAAATTCCTTTAACATGGGAACATTTTTACAAGAATAATAAATCAAATTGAATTACCTGTGTTTGGCCTTCACCCTTTCCCTCTCCCTTTGCTTGTCTAATCTATCTTCTTCCTTTAAAACCTTCTTTGCTTGCTCCAAATCAATACCTCCTTTATCTGGTTCTTCTTCTTCATACTTCTTGGCTACCTCTGACAATTTTTGCTTATTTCCATCAACTAAAACCTAAAATTTAAGAAAAACCGGATAATTAATGACATAAGTAATAATGAGAGGCAAAAGTATTGATTGAATTCAGAAAGACTGGAATACAATATGATTTTGGACAAATGTTTACCAAATTAATAGCTATATTTACTAACCTCTCCCTCATCATCAAATACAGTTTTCTTGTTAGCTACTATTTTTTTCTTAATAATTTTTTTCGCAATGGCTGCCTTAGTGATAATTTTTTTATTGCTCTTGTGTGTGTTTATTTCTTGATGTTCAGAAATAGGTGATTCAGTTGGATCATCTTCAAGTTCATGATTTTTTCGACGGATGTGAAGTATTTCATCTGAATCACTATCACTATCACTGCAGTTTTCACTGGCTGGAGAATCTAAAAAAATATTAAAAATTTAACTACAAGAAGGAACTGAGTAACAAATCAAACTTGAGTAAATAAGGTAATAGCTTGTGTTAAGTGAAACAGCACAAGGATGATAAGTTTAATGGGTATTAAATTGCATGCAACAAAGTAATCACACACAATAGGTTTGTTGTACAACTACTAAAAGACTGAAACTTGGTTAAAGCTTGAAATTATACTAGTACTTTTGTGTACTAAGAGAATGACCTACAATCACTTGAGCAATTATTCTCTTCAGACTTATGAGACTTTTATTCTTCAATGTACATGTAGATGGTTATTCAATTTGTATATCTGCATATGACCTTATCTTTCCATTTGTAAAATATTCAATAATACATCAGACAGGCCACGGTTGAGAAGAAGAATTATAATAATTACCATGAATAATTATATTTGATAAATATATGCAAAGACCCTTGGAGTAACTTTTATCATGTTATTCATTTACATATGTATATCACTATGCTATTCTATAAAACAATTTTTTTACGATCTTATAACATTCAGTTAATAACTAAATCAATCTATAATCTATGCATAATTTGAAATATATTAGATAAACAGTTCTTGGGTTTCCCCCGTGTTAAAGTAATGTTAAGAATATACACTGGAAAAATCTTTGATAAAGTAAAATATATTGTTGACAAAAACAAATTACACAATACAGTTTACAAACTGGATTATAATAATGGTCTATCTACGTACATAGGTCAAACCGAAAGAGCAATTATAACCAAAATTTGTTTCCACAAGACAATTTTCCAGTCATTTCTACATTACTTTATGAAAGGTTATATATTAAGCATGATGCATATTCACTTAATGTAAAAACCAAGGCAGATTCTTTAAGCAAAATTTACAATCTCATAATTAAGAATTCATAAATCTCTAATTTTTAAAATAATTAATCTCCAAGACATTTTGTCTAAATGGTTATCTTTGTCATTTAATTAGTTTGAATTTAAGTTACTACAATATATGGAAATTGTTATTCATTTTATATTGTTATATCTATAAATTAGTACTTTTGTCTTTATATGCCTGATAAGAGACCACAAGAAGACCAAAACGAAGAGTATTAATTAATGATTTTTAAAAAGTTTTTTTAAGCTGACCATTAACTATTATAATTTTTGCATTAGACTGATGAAATACAAATATCTGGCTGGGCCATTTTTCATATGTATTCACGAACACAATCTATGCAACAAGTGTAGTCAGAATCTATTTAATTATATCACATATTTAAGGAGTTCAAATGTAAACTGACAAAAGTCTAGGTTCCATTTATATACAAGAATATTATTCTTTAATATAAGACATTTGTGGAAAATAAAGTACAGTACCCTATATACCATTAAGCACAAATTTGCTTTTGTTTAATGGATGTTTTCTTATAGAATAGTGAATGTTACTGGATATTAACTTACCCTTTACAAAGCAATCTTCCTTTTTTATTGTATAGTCACTTGTATCTTCTAATGTTGAAGTTAATAATGCTGTAGATTCTTCAATTTCATCTTTCTGTTTTGCTAGTGCCTTTTGATACTTTTGCAAAAATCGTATTCTTGGAGGAATAGCTAGACCAAGGGACCTGAATAGATATTTTTTCTTGAATTATTATAACATTGCTAATTTCAATAAGTTATAATTGCAGGTGGCATTTGGAATATATTAAACTGCAAACATTTTTGAGTGTGCAGATTTGAGAGAGAAACGTACTTTTAATTAATGTTTCTCAGGTATTACTTGTAATGGTGACAATTCTATAGCTTTCACCACCTTCGTTCAACACTGAAGACAATGACAATTAAAGCAATTGAAATGTAGCTATTGCAAGATATTATCGATCTAGAAACTTTAATTAATTCTGTACAAAATGAAATCTTTTGATCTCAAGTAACTGTACTTTTGCTTGATTGTTAATGAATTAGTTGCTGTGAAAAACAAATATATGTTTCTGGATCAATCAAATATGACAAATTCAAAGTTTACAGATCACCCTTTACACGTACTGTAAATTACATAAAAACTACTTTGGGAAATTAACAAAAAATTAATGTCTGTTGAAATTAATAATGTTAAAAACTGTCTTTATGTAGACAAACTTAAACTTAAACTAAGTAAATTTGAATTTAAAAATTCCAGATGTTTTGACGTGGATTAACATTTTTTTCAACCTGTGAATAACTTAAGACTGGAAATTGAATAGGAACTAAAACTAAGGATAAAAAATTAGAGTTAAAGAACAAAAAATAAAACATCATATAACTTGTTGAGACGTTATGTGTCATGCATAATATTAACAGTATTTGTTTGATTTTTAATATACAGCAATAATCTGATTCTCTGCTTAAAATGGATGTGTTGTCAAAATCAAAACTGTGATTAAATTTCATACTTAAAATATTTTAACTACATCACTAACCTTGCATAAGCATCTGTGTCATAAGCATTAATGTTGAACACCTGCTTGTCAGACATCAGGAATACAGATTTTAAATATGCAACAAAGGCTCGTTGTGCACTTTCCTTGAGATTTGAATCTCTGGCTAGAAGTGCTTCTAACTTTCTTTGAGGAGATTGAAGTTTATTTGGATTTATCCTAAAATAAGATTACATTAGTAAATGAATGTAATAATTGTAATTTAATAAATTAACATAACAGAGAATTACAAAAACATTATGCTTATTATCACATCTATAAAATGAGTGATAATTAAAAAAAGTGGTTATAGACTAAGATATTAACAAAACAACAACATTAAAAACATGAGTAATATTATTGGAAATTGTTAGTGAAAATAATTTAAAACTTATCTATGGTAGATAACTCAAATAACCAGACAAATTACTTTTAGTTAGTGAAAATAGTATCCCCATAGAAGAAAACATATTTATTAATAAATTAACCACCTTGTAATGGAGGAATATTAAATTTATTTTATATATAGGGGATTATTGTATGAAAAGGGTGCCTGTCATTTGCATGGGAAACGAATTTGAGAGCTGGAAGATAGACAGATATTGTAAACTGAACTAATGGTGATGGTCCACTAGTTTTGAAGATCTCAATAGATCAAGAAAGACTAAATCTAGGAGGAGACTCTGCCTTTTTAAAAGCTCATGAGGAGAGTTGGGCACTAGTTGACGAGAAAAGTTGAAGATGAGGAACTAGTCTACAAAAATTAGTCTGAGATTGAGTAATATATAAGAAGCAGCCAACATGAGCCCAGTACCAGCATTGCCAGATGCCACAATGACACAATAAATGGGATTATGAATCATAAATACTGTATCCTGTGACAGATCTGAGACTTAATACATTCATTTAATGGCCCACCACTCCTTTGTGTAGAAATATCTCAGGCAATGAGCCAAGTGTTTTAAATTATTATTATAATTTGCCACTAATTTAAATAAAATGTTAAATATTCAATGGTTTTGTAAATCAATTATTAAGGAAAAGATGTATTACAAACTCACTTAATATTTTCTATTGGTATCCGTGCAGATTCCAACCTTGACAGCATAGCAGTTTCCTCAGAAGGTGTTAGAACAAGAATTGCTTCTCCACCTTTTTGGTAACGAGCAGTACGTCCCACACGATGAATGTATGTGGCCGAGTCTTCAGGACAATCCATCTGAACAACCCAGTCAACTTCAGGGAAATCTTTGTAAAATTTGTAGAAAAAAAAGATACAATATATTACAAGAAACAACAGTTAAAAGAGAAAGTACTAATCAAATTTTAGTAAATATGATCTTCTAAATGTATGGGTGATATGACCACACTATAGGCTAGAAGTGTGTGCCTGAACTATATATTTTTGTAGTTTAAATGAAATGTATTTTCTTACTTGTTTCTTAAAATGATTTTCAACATTGATAAAAATTTTGTGTGTTAACTGAATTAAATTTATTATTTTTAAATGAAACTGGTACCTACCAAGACCTCGAGCAGCAAGATCTGTTGATAACAGAACAGCATGTGTTTTTCCACAGAAAGTACGATATATCTCCATTCTTCGTAATTGATGTAGTGAACCATAGAGTGCTAATAAACTTGTTCCTGGACGAAGGCGACAGAGAGCCTCAAAATGATACTTCACCTAATGAAACAAACAAATGAATATAAGGTCATTAACCTTGAAAATGTTTCCATAAGTAATAAATAAGCTTTAAATTTTCCAAGTGAAAGTATAGGACACCATGAAAATTCTGAAAACATTACTATAATATATAATTAAATTATAAATCGATAATTAATGCAAGAAGAAAAGTGATTCAAAATCTTGTATTTGATTTTTGGATATGTAGAAATATTTATTTGTGATATTTCAATATATAAAAAAAGATTTTCATAATCTGTATGATTACCTTAGTCTTTCATAGACTGTACTGACAACTTATAAGAAATAAGGAACAATTTTTCCAGTAATAAAAACATTTTGAAATGATTCTCATTAAAATTTCCTTAAACTATTCAAATGAAATGACATAGTCAAATGTGATTTTGTATTAACAACAAGAGAGATATGTTTTGTGATAAGAGCAGTAGTAAATCCTTATATACCAAATTAAAAAAATTACATGAACTTTGTTTAATTTATTATTACTTTGAAATTTCTGTAGGCAAAATTTGTAAACAGTATCAATTAGAAACTAGAAGCTTTCTGTACCAAATATATTTTATAACTATATTCAAGACATTTTACAATATTTTCTCAATTTTTATTCTTTTAACCTGTTTTATCTCTCACATTAACTCAACAAAAACATGGTTTAAAAAACAGTTCCACATTTAAATAATTACAGAACATTCAAGATATTTACAATAAATTGAATCTGATACATATAAAATTTATTTAATTTTGGAAAGATTTTGATTAAACAAACATAGATTACTCACATTTACGAGGGCAATTTGAAGCTGGTTGCAGTTAATGAATACCAATGTACCTACAACTTTTGATCTAATATAGAAAATTTATTACTAATAATATTATGATCATATACATACTTGCTTGCAACTTGAGAAAAATACAATAATTTTATGCTTTAGATGGCTTCTGATAAATGACCAAAGTACAGCCATTTTCTCATGAAGATCTACAACAGTGTAACTCTGCTTTAAAGCTTCAGGAGTACTGTGGACAGCATTTTCATGAACAGAAACATAACTTGGATTTTTTAGGCTAAGTCGAGCTAGATCCCTCACTGATCTGAAATTTTTTCAAATTAGTGAATTAAATTAAATTTGTAACAGTGAAACAAAGAAACTACAATAATAATAACAATATGACAGATAAATAAAATGAATTAAACATTAAACTTATCTATCAAACTACATTTCTTACAATACTTAACCAAAGTTACATTTAAAATACATATATACCATTCAGAATGTCAGAAATGTTTATGATCCTGCAGCTTACTTTGTTTGTGTAGCAGAAAATAACAGTGTTTGTCTTTTAGGGGGAAGGTGTTCTATTATACTATTCATAGTTTTCTCAAAACCCAAATCTAGACATCTATCAGCTTCATCAAGTATAAGGATCTGTAAATATAAAACAAAAAAATGCAGATTATTCTAGTATAGAAGTTAAAAAGAGGCAGTATAATTAATCTACAAATTATAAGTCAAAAGTGATGATTAAAGCAGGATACACTTTTAAAATGTTATATCCTTAATCCATTCAAACTAGCTAAGATTAGTAATGTCATATAAATGCTGTGGACATGGTAAGAAAACTGTAAGGTTAATCCCGGTACAAGAATAAAGTACCAAAGTTTTTAAACAGAATATGGCTTACAATGATTTGTTTATGGACATAGGTTATGGGAAGATGTATCTCCAGGAAGACAGTGGATCTCCCATCTACCCAATTTGGTGTTGACACAACTATTTATATCCAAGTAATACAGAATTAGAAAAATTTTGTTAGGGGGTATGTATATGGTTTTTGTTTTTAATTGAGAACATGTCAATTTTTGGTTCAAGGAAATGTGTGATACTGTGTAACTTTAAAAATAAATCAAGATAGCATGGAGAATTTTCAGTAGACAATTGCAATGACAGCAAAGGACTTCTGCACAAAAATATGTAAAAAATTTGGTTGTAATTATTATTAATATGGCAAACTTTAGTTAGGAGCAAAATAATAGCTCTTAAGTAGTAGGAGTTGAATTGATGCGTGTTTAAAATATGGGAATAATTTAGGTTTCTCAATCGTCATTCTTTTAAAATATTACAATAAAATATGAGCTTAGTAAGGAAGCCACTGTGAATCTTTCAGTTTACTTAAAGAACTGATAAAATTTTTAAAATTAGCAGTTATTCTGACACTGAACGTAATCCTATCAATGCTGTTGAGTTATAACTTAGAATGGATATCTAGGCGAATGTCTTCAATGAGAAAATAGTGTTTTGTAACAAATATTTCAAGAAAGGAGGAATACAATCCAGATAAGCCGCAAAAAAGTTTTGTGGCTAATAATATATATGAAGATTATTCCATGTTAATAAATTTTTGTGGATTTCAGAATCAAAATATTAAGAAGTCAAGTTATTGAAATCTAAAGGAGCCAGTTTTTCATGTCTTAAAATTTTTTCAATTACTTTTCATATTTTATAATAGTGCATGCCTTAGTCATGCTCTACTGTACAATATTAGATTACTATTATACCACTCCATGAAACCAAAATAACATTTCCAACTAATATAGATAATAAAATAGATTTTATATAAGTTGAACAAATATAATAGAGCTTATTTATACATAACGAATACAATACAATTAAACATTTTATCCATATTTGTCCAACTTCCTCATCTACTTTTGTGAATAAAATAAGCATTTTTAAAGCTTCCCTATTTTTATAATTGTAGTATGGGCATTAATAAAATAATCAAGAAACATAAAATTCACAATTGAATTTATTTCATTTTTAGCAAACTGAAATAGTATTCAATTACATATATGTAAGTAGTTGGGAATGTACCTGCATATTATCACAACTAAACAAAGGATTCTCATCCATATGTTGAAGCAGCCTTCCGGGTGTGCAAATAACAATGTTACACTGATCCAATCGCTTCTTTTCAAAATGTAAATCTTTGCCACCTATAAATAAACAAGTCCTACCCATAAGTCAAAAGCCAATCAGAACTTGTAACGTAAGATTTTTCTGAATGTATAAATCAGGTGCACATTACATGGGAATAAACAGTGAATATACAAATCGAGAAATTGTTGTCTTATTAGTATTATCATAATCATCCAAAGAACTTGTTGACAGCAGAAGTAATTAACTCAAAATATAGAAATAATACTAAACATGAACATCATAAAGTCAAACTTCAAATAGAGAAACAAAGAAAATTTAAATGTACCAGATGTTTTGACATGGATTGGGATTTTTTTCTAATGGCAAATAACTTATTCTCCATTAGATTAGTGTTTCTCTATTTAAAATTTGTCTGTATGAACATTTTATTTAGTATTATTTTTTAACAGACTCTAATTTCTATGTTAAAGATATAACAACCTGTGTGTTTAATACATCCAATGAAATTTATGAAAATAATTTAAGATATTTAGGAATTCATAATATATATATATATATATATATATATATATAATATTTCATATTTACAAATTAAAAATCATGTTTAAAATTCTATATATGTTTAATAAATTCAGTAAACATTAAAAGGAGAAAAATGTTGCCAACTCTACTGACAATTAAAACTGACTTACCAATAATAAGACCAGCAGAGAAGTCATGTAGATGTCCAACTTTACGAAGCATTTCGAATATTTGAAATGCAAGTTCTCTAGTTGGTGTAATTATGAGTGCTCCCAAACCATCTAATCGTGTCCATTTCTTGCAATAGAGATGTTCTAAAACCTAGGTAGACCATCATATAAATATTAGAGTAAAACATATCTTACAATATGATGAGAAAATGTGAGAATACATTTGGTAACAAATAATACATACGGGTATCAAAAATGCAAGGGTTTTTCCACTACCCGTCTTGGCAGCACCTAAAACATCTAATCCACGAAGTGCTATACAAATGCTTTCACGTTGAATTTCTGTAGGAAATACATAATTATTGTCCTTTAGTCCTTTTTGCGTTTTAAAAGACAGAGGGATGTCTTTAAAAGTTTTAATGCTATTAGTAACCACCTAAAATTGTGCAAAAAAAATACATTAAACACGGAACTAAATTAGTCAATTCATAAATACGTCAAATATTAACATAACATACTTACTTGATTGTATTGCGATTTTATTTTATTGATTTCTTCATCTTCATTTTTAGCGTAACCGCCGGATTTAGAATGATATAATTTAACTTTGGGTTTTGCTTTACGATTCTTATTTTTATTATAAGAATTTGTAACTAAATGTTTACTTCCCATTATAACTAAGTAGCAAATATGCAGGTTATGTACTCATATCTATAGTAAGCACGAGGACAAAATACAATCGATTTCTAAAATAGAGAATGTTGTATAATCGATATTAAAATATGATAATATTATGAATCAAAATTAAAAATAGCCAAATTCATACAAATAAAGTGATGATATAAATACCACAAAAATGAAAACTTTTTCATTTTTTCAGATGCTAAGAAAAATAAAACACAAGGTTTCCCTTAAACGTTGTGTGGTATTTATATCTTCACTTCATTTGTCTGAATTTGGCTATTTTTCTTATTGTTAATTACTAACTGAGTGTGTGGTATTGTCCGGGTATTTATTTAAATTAATATAGCTTATTATATTGTGTTTTTTCACTATCGCAAATCGACTCTATTTTTAAAACCTGTTCTTAATATTTATGATTCGGTTTGATATTGGGTCACCGCTGATTTCCTGTTTATCAAACTTGACTTAAATCTGATGGCCGACATTTAGACAATCAAATATTTGCACCAAATTTCCTATAAAATAATTATTACATATGATGTAATATAAAATTTTTGACATGTGCTCTGCTGTTAAAATATTTGGACACTTTTTTATATATATATTTACAGTCGCATAACCAGCTCTGGTTATTAGCGACTCTGTATTTGAAATCATTCTTCGTAGTCGGGGAACCGATTTGTCGAGAGTTTCTCTCACGCACACAAACATCCATGCACTCGACGGGATTCGAACCCGGGACCACTGTTAGGCAGCCACTCTGACACCACAGGAATTATGTATTAACTATTAGTTTTCGGTATATACTTACACTGATTTGGAAATAACTCAACGATTGTTTATTAAACGAAAGACTGGTTCAAAATAGTATACCATTTTGGTTGGACTTTACCGTAGGCTACTAAACTGAAAATTACTATAACCAGGTAGCTATTATTTCTGACTTGATGCATAAATTATAAATGTACTAAACCTCGATTTAATAAAAAAAATCTGGCAGGAGTGTAAAATGTTTGACATTACGTAAGAAATTTCTATTTTTTTTAAAGTAAGTAATTTGAGAAGTATTTGCCGACTGTAGAAGAGCTGAGAACAAATAGTTGAATGCATTTCGACTAAATATTTTCATTATATATAAAATTACGATATGGTTATAAAAGTTATAAGTGAGAACTGTAGAAAATGCTTCCCTCAAAAAGAAACGAGATGATGTTTTGGTAAATGCAAATGCAATTTGAGGAACAAACGACTATCTACACTCATATTCATAAGTATTTAAGTAACCAATTATATTAAGCTTACGGCAAAAAGCTCTCTTTAACATTTTAGATTATTTTTATATGGAAAAATAATTCTTTCTTTTATCTATTTTATAATATATCTGTCTCAAAAATTGGAGAACTACACAGACGTCCACAGGTTTTCGTAAAAACCTTTTTATCACTTTTATTTGTTTGTAGCATGTCCTTATGTGTAAAAATCATAATCATAAGAAATTTATGAATTAGATGAATAAATAATCAAATATCAGACACAAAGATTGTAGAAACGTTGAGAGGTATTTATTTAATCACTTAATTTTGCCCGTTATTTATGTAATTAATATAACGTTGATAGGAGCTTTAGGGAGGAGACACGCCGTGTTGAGCCAGCTTCTCTGCGTGACCTACGCACTGAGCGTGAAGCATACTTCATCAAAAGCAGGAGCACAAACTTTCACAATAGCTTTCTATGCTTAATTCTATACTAGATGGGTGGTCCGGATATTTATTTATATTAGCCCGGAACAGTATTTAATGCCTTGGTCAACACGAGATTTAATTTTCACGCCCCCCTACCAACATATGCCGACGGAAAGTTAATTTCATCATAAGTGGTTGTATGATTCACTGAACCTTAATCGAGTCAAGATGGTTGAAATGGACTCGATTAACCTTAAATAAAGCTGCTCCGTTCCCATGCCTAAATGGTTGAAATTATATACAATCAACATATGAATTTCATTGATCCAGAAAAATATTTATTCGACGTAAATAATCGTCGCTAGGTGTGGTAGTCGTGAGTTTACTCCCACAGTGTTTGTTCCCTGGTCATAAAGAATATGTGTTCAAAAATATGTGGTCGAAATTTCTCCACGCAGGTTAAATTTATATTCTGAATATGCACACATACCTGCATACACTCAACCATCCAATTTTATTTATTAGAAGATTTCCCGAAATTTTTTAAAATTCTGAGGGTAATTCAATTTTATTAAGTATTAAGGAGCAAAACATTTACTGAAATTTTACATACTTTTTTTTATCTAAAAATAATACTTTCCTGTCCGCAAGTGTTGTAAATAATATATTTAAATCATAAAAATTTTAAACAATACACAAACAACCATCTGTTTTCGCAAAAATATTGTAGGTACTTTTATTTGAAATAAATCCAAATAATTGAAAACAGTACACAAACGTCAATCTGTTTTCACAAAAAACATTGTAGATACTTTTACAGACAAAACGTTTAATATTTTTCGTAATTTACGTAAGTAAAAAATAAATTGTCTGAACAAACTGTTGACAGATATTCCTCTCGTAATTGAGTCTATTCAGATAATTTTACTTATATTTATTTATCAGTCTTGTATTAAATGTTTTGTACACATAAAAGCATCTAATCGCAAAAAAAAAACATTATAGACGAATTAATATAATCTTGTAAACATTAAAACTTCTTCAAATACACTAGAATATTTAACATTTATTACTTTTTATATATTAACATTGATGTACAGAAACATAGTAAGAATAAACAATGTAGTTATATTTTCAGCCTAGAGTAAATTTAGGTGTCACCAAAATATATATTACTAGGTGATGTTTTTTAAAAATATTTTGTTTCAACGAAACAATACATCACGATGTATGTACATATATATATATATATATATATACTGTGTATTAGAAAACATTAATACATTTATAACATTAAATGTTCCACATTGTGCATTTATAATTGGAGAACCTATTCCACCACTTCATATTTTTTGGTATTGTAATTCCTTCTTCTTTATATTGTTAATTTAATTTCAGATTTTAATCTAAATTTTTAATTCTCTGACAAGGGACTGATGCCATTTGTAAAGTCGTCATTCGGAAATTCAATTGCTATGACATAAAGTAAGAAAAGAAGAAGCGAAAGTGAGAGTACGAATTGAAATAAATATAATAAAATGGTGTAAAAAAGTGATTTCAAAATCATAAATAAGAGAAATAAGCAAAACTGAGACGAAGAAACGGTTTTGAGAATGTATAAAACCACGTGTTACACACTAAAATTTATTGTTCCTCAGCTACGTTCATGTATTTATGAATCGTCTGTGTCGTGGATTACTTAAATTGATATAATTAAAAAAAATATGCATAATAAATAAATGAAGAATGTGGATTTATTAGCAGGTAAATTTAGTCGAAATATCTGGAAATTTGTTAAGTCGCGTGATTAAAGGTGAAGAAGGTATTCGAAAGGAGGAATGCCGAAGGGTAGAGGAAGGTAGCCAAGGACCCTTCTATTGCGGGGGACGCAGAATTCCCTTGTCCGAGTCTTCGCCAGTTTACGAGACAGCTCGCCGACTGTTCCAGTGGGAACATCGAACAACTATTACCAAGGGCTGCGACCACTGAACATATACCTCTCAAAAAGCTGTCTCGAATTGTGGGAAACTTAGTTAAAAACCAGAGAGAGCAAAAGGGAATCCCCAAAAGTAACCCTCTCCGTCTCTCCAGAAAGATCCACCTGCGAGAAAACAGTTCTAATACGTACGTACGTAAGTATCGTACGATTGCTGTCATGGTACAATTCTCATATGAACGAGTAATTAATATCATTCATGATGAACTGTATATGAGTAGAGCCGTGTTTGTTGACTCTAAAAGAGTACACACGTTCGAGCACGATGTTAACTTCGAAATAGTTCCACAGTATCGGCACTTGGCTTGTACCTAATCTCATAAATTTACTTCATGAAATAGCCATGCTATTTATTGTAATCGCATTGTAATAATATAAAATTGCTGTCTCGAATTAAATTTCTTACAGTTAACTGTTTTTATTTAAACAAGTAGTTATTAGCACATTCTGCATTGAAATTTAAACATATAATCGGTAACTGAAAATGAGTTAGAAATAATTAATTAAAGATTTCTTTAGTGCAGTTTTTCAATTAACAAACGAATTGGTCTTGGAGAATAATCTAAAAATAACATATGTAAGTATAGTATAATGACCAATAGGTTAATGCGACTATATATCTTTAATAAAAAATCTGCCCTATTATTTGAACATTTGTATTTATTTCTCATTTATTCACGACCGTGAGCTCCATGTTTCTCATTAAAATGGTAAAAGTAGAACATTTTCATTATTTATTAAATATATGTATGTATAAGGTTCGATATTGGGCCAAATATTCGGCTGTGAAGTACGGATAAGACACGACTTTCTGTTTTTGACCTTGTTACTTATAACCCATTGTTATACTCTCTCGTTTTTTAATTTAATAGTTTCTTGTCACTTGCTCTATCTGTAATATGATAAACCGTTTATAGTTGATTATCTTATCGATTGAACTAGTTATAATTGGTGACATATAGGTCAACAATTAGTGTGGTGGAGGTTTTCATAGAGTAGGTGATAGACTGGAGTTCAGTTGCATACCACATTTTTAGAGACTAAGTACATAGAAGAATTAATAACATCGTAAACAAAGGGAGCTGTATAGGTAAATGTGAAGATAATTCATGTCAGTTGACTCAATAAATGTTTTCTTTACTTTGATGTTGTGACAGTCATTTCTTTCTGTATTTGTTTCACCAACATCTGTAGAAAATAAGGAATCTGAATTTTAAGTTTAATCGTCTTCAAATGGTGGTTGGAAATTTAAGAAAGTTTGACAGTTATTTATCGCTTCAAAGAAATCCCGTTCTGGTCTTTTCTGTAAAGCGAACACATTCCCTGCACAAGCAGCCAAAATCAGTTTTTGGATTGCCCCCCATTTTGTCTGAAGATGAGGGATGGCTGTTTGATATTGCTAAAAAATTCCTTACGGCTCTATATAGCGGCGAATATTGAATCGATATCCTTCCTACCGTTCGCTTATGAGAAACGAACAAAATTGATGTTTGGAACGTCCGCCACTTTGTTTGAAGAAACTATTTCCTAGATTACTACAATTGAACTACTCAAATAAGCAAACTAACAAATTCGTAAAACAGGACTTCAAGAGTGTTCAGGTATATTTTAAATTACAGAATGTTCTGTAGACGCTGTTTCGTCTTACGAAAAGTACTGAAAATTGACGGTTCTCTTACAGATGAGACGAAACTCAGAATATTAAAGTGAATTGGAACAGTATTGAAACGTTTCTGAGTCTTTTGTCGAGATCCATCCTACACGTCACAATAAAACAAGACATCACACAGAATTAATTATATTATGATGAGTATATGTTGTTATAAGTAAGAACTATTTTGGCGTAACGAACGATAAGGACTATATTCTCGAAAAAGCCTATATATTCGGAAAATTTATCGGCATAGCTATTAACTTGTTTTAAAAAAATAAAATTTGAACAATACATATTTTAAGAACAAATTGCATTATTAGCCACAACATCGTTCCAGTATTTTAGTTCTTATGACAGTAATACACGGTTAATCTAGACAGATACAATTATTTTGTTTATATTTTTTGTATGTTCTGTTATGTTTTTTAAAATGCTCAAGTATCAAAAAACTTTAAATACCATAGACTGAAGCATTTTGGTAGATGGTCGATGAAAAGGTAAGGAAAGGAGGATGTGTCAAAATGAAACGAAAACTACAGAAATGTAGTTCAGGTGCAGACATTGAAAGCTAGTTAATATTGTACAGTGTACGAAAGATAATTTTGGTTCAAAGGTGTGTATAGACACGAATATATTGGTAACATTAAATCAGTTGAAGAATCAATGGGTACAGAGTAGAGAATCGATATTTAATTCATGCTAAATATATTGTTCATTGGTGGTTTTAAATTACATGCAGTTACCGCCTCCTCCCGTGCTTTGCAAGAAGAGCTTGTTAATATCGTGACTCAAATAAAAATTGGATGAATATTAAATTATATTGAAAACATAATCTTGTTTAGGAAAATAAAAGTGATTTCCCACGCGGATGTTTCACTTTTCACGATAGTTCACTAGGTGTCACTGTGCATTAGGTTAGTGTGTTTATCACTGCGTGTTTTACTCCAGCCGAGAGAAACTTTAGTTCTTGAAGCAATGAACGAGCCTGGTCTAGTGAAAGACTTAGAGTTGCGTCTCCTGCAGGAAGGGAGGCTGGCCTCAGGATACGACGTCTGGACGCGGCACATCCGGGCCTAATTCCTGGTCACATTTCTTCATACAGCAGCGTCGGTAGCGATCCTTGGTTTCCCTGAAACACAAACACAAACAAGACTTCGACTTCACAAACAAGTTTTTAAATGATACCGACTCATGTCCTATACGTTACAGTTATACATTGAAGCAATTTTGGAGAGGAATCAAATGAAATTATATGAGGAAGAAGCTAGTACATATAAAAGTTAAGCTCAATCCACACAATGTTATTCATGTGTTGTATTCTTATACTTCAGTCTCTATAACCTTAGTGTGTCTTAAAATCGCCAACAGAATGTTCTAGACTTTTCCTTCTGAGTAGAATTTAACGTAAAGCAGTAATTAACATGTGGTAAATCATAGAAAGGGAAATATTAAAACTATAATTCTGCTGAAAATAACCAGACTCATAATTCTGAGGGAGGATCGGAGGATAAAGCGACAGGAGCCGTCACTATATAAATAGGAATGAAAGAGCGAGTGTGAATGCGTTCATTAACCATGTAGAAGAGAGTATTCAAGTAAGTTGTCTTCCGAAGCGTGAACAAGACGTCGTCAAAACTAGCAGACCACGTCAACACCTACAGACGTCGCAGGAATCATCTAGCGATGGTGTCTGAAAGTTTGTGAATTTTATTTTAACCATCCAGAGATTCTATGTATATCTAATTATTTACTTAAAATTATTCTGCTTGTTTATTCAATTATTTATTATATTAAGATTACATTTCATTTAAATAAATGTTTTACAAACAAAATTGACAAATGGCCAATACAAGATATAGAGTCTAATGTGACAGTTTATTTAACATTCTTTTAAATAAATTTTAACTAGTATTAAAAATCTGTCTCTTATATAGTTATCAGTTTTTACAACCCTTCTCATAAGAGATGTATAGCAAACATAATTAAATCTGTGATAACTCACATAAAAGTAAGACACTGTCTGACAAGGCGTACTTGGACTTTGAACTGAACTAGACTTCACAAATGAGAAGAATTTAACAAAAAATTAACAATACGGTACAAAAGTAACACGTCATTAAGATCACTCAAAGAAGGTAATGTAAATAAATGGTTTACGAAACTATATATATTCCATAGCGTATGTGGAAATGCTAATTTACTTTCCACCAATTAGAGTAATTTTTTTTAAAGATCAATAGACTTCATACAATATAGACTCCAAACTATACTAGCATATTTTAATACTGGACGGAAAATGGATTAAACAATGATTTCAGCTTATTTACAACCTTAAAGTCTGTACTATTTCTATAATTAAAATCAAGAAGTTGACTAGCTTTTGTTACGACTTTATTTACATGAGTATAAAAATTAATATTACTATTCAAAGTGCGAGACGGTATCAACTTAAGTACGGCATCGTCAAAAAGGGTGTACCTGGTATCACAGTCATATTATTTCTTCCTTGTTAATATAATATGAAAACATTTAGATATGCTAAGTTGCGTACAATTTGTATTACACCACTCTTTCAACCTAAATAAATCCTGTTGTAATAATTTATTATCGTATGCATTTCTAATAACGAAATAAATTTTGAGAACATTTTCAAATAACAAAAATTTACAATGCTTAAAAATAATTATCGTTTATAAAGAGAATGAAACGATAGGCCCAATATGGGATCTCTGAGGGACACCCGATGTACTCACATATTCATGATATCTACAGCTTTGAGAGAGTGTCACAACAAGCTTCCTATCAAGTAAATGGTTTGCAAGCCAGTTTAGATGTGAACATGAGATGTCAACTTGGAGTTTTCTTTGTCGAACGCCTTTGAAAAATCTGTATATATTGAGTTGACTAAAGCGTGCACTATATCTTGGGTATACTCAACGAGATTTATGGGAGTTGATCGACCTCTAATAAAAACCATGATGTTCTGGCGCTAGGATTATATGTTACTTGACAAGATTATTATTGCAACAAAATACTATTTGTCTAATAACGAAAAAAAATTCTCAAGTTTAACTTTAATAATATTTTAAATAAAAAGTTTGATTTTTATTAACCTTTTAGATCTTAATGTAGCATCTAGCAACATAACTTTTAGTATCACCCCAGCGGCATCTTGTGATGCTAATTTGCGATGCAGATATGAAACAACATGCACCTAAGGAAAATTGAAATTTTTGGCATCCGTGGATAGGTTACAACATGCCTGTCCTAGCGTTCTGCGACTCAACCTCTCAAGTCAGATTTTTATGATCAAAGACTGAAGCCTTTCCCGGTGTAGTTGTTCAATATATTGTTCTCGGAGTTCAATAATTATATTAGAACGCAACGTTCGTCTAGAAGATGACGACAGAGCTTTTAGTCGTCGAAACGTTGCGTTCTAATATAATTATGCAAAACCCGGTTGAACTCCGAGAACAATATATTGAACAGATATTTTATTCTCGCCGGTCATCTTCAGAATATTTAATTCTGCATTTTTTTCTAGAAACAAAATTTTAAGCGTCATTTTCCGGGTATTCTAATTGCACCAAAGTAATAATTATCCAATTAATGTTAATTATTGATAAATCAGACCTAATTATATTTAAGTTGCTGAACTTCTGTGGTGTAGGGGTCAGCGTGACTTCATAACAGAGGTCCCGGTTGGAATCCCGGCGAGGGCATGGATGTTTGTGTGCGTGAGAGAAACTCGTCAATTAGTCCGCTGAGAAGGCAAAATGAGTACCTATAAAGAGTACCTGACCTGAGATGTCGATGAGACAGTAAATAAATCAATTAAAAAAATATTTTTGTTGAATATCTGCAAAAACGTGAGCCAAATGGACTTTTTTTTGTATATTAGGGCCTATTCACAAAAATACATATTAAAAAATTTAGTTTAAAAAATACGAAAAAATCATGTACTAAAGGGTTAAAAAATGTATGACCGAATGGACAATAAAGAATACAAAAATTATTATTAGGTTAAACGTCTGAGTGAAACTGTGATCGAACATTTGTTATTATAGACAAATTTCCTATCATCTTATGATATTTATGCCAAACGCATTATCTCTCAATTAATACCCCGCGTTTTAAGGGCAAGTGTGCAGTAATCCGTAGTAGATTATTTGAGATGATTTAGGACTATGTAGGACAGTGAGTATGAAGTTCGGAAGAAAACGTCTTTGCCTGGGGCATGAATGAAAATATGTTGCTTTTAACGTTAATCAGAATCACCAATTTTCTTCCAAACGGAAAATAAAAAATGTTAGCAGTATACGCAATTTGCACATGGCCAATGATTTTGAGGTAATAAGTTATTTAATTTCATCTTCTTCGGTAACACTTACGGTTTCATTACCCACAGGGCGAATATTGCAGGGGTAGTCAGCGTGTGTAAGAAAGCGAACCACACTAATATCGTGTATGTCACGTCGTAGTATGCACTATTGTCGATCGTTTCCACGAACACGAGCTTCACGAGCCTGCAGCAGAGAATAGAACCTGTCAGCAACATGCAGGAAGACCGATATTAGATACGTGATTCATACTAGGTACCAACCGCAGCACCATAAGGGGACACATGCAGATGACGAAGGCTGTTACCATGGTGACCAGGTACTTGTGCGTGCGTCTCTCGCTACGGATGTCGAATCTGGCAAAGTGGGATGGACCACATTCTTCACATCTAGAAACAAAAAGTAATGCGATTAAAATGGACTGAATCTATAAATTTTCTACAATAGGTATTGAATGAAGAGTTGTAAACTGGGCGACAAATTATAAACATGAGTATAATTTTATAACTTCAACTAAGTTATTAGAACGAAACACCTCATAAGTTTTTAAATATCTTTTAGTACGTATGACAATCTTTTATTAAATATTAGCGAAGATATGGCCAACTGTAGGCTGGAAGCTTCCAGTTAAAATAAATTATTTAAGAATATCAGGGACTTATTTTTTTTACTACGAAATGTAGAGTTAGATTAAAAATCGTCTTTATCCGTTAAACAGACTTCTTGGGATACAGCGATAAATTCCGAATGTTCGAATTCAGTCGCCTGGCTGACATCAACTTATACCATCATCTTATTCTCTTCTATGAAGTTATACATATATTTGCCTTAAATGCCATATTTTCATATATATATACACTCTTCACTTATATATATATCACATTATCTCAAAGTTTTCCCGTTAAATCTTTTTTTATACCATTAAAGTATCATTCTCTTGTTTCTAAAACTGCTTGCGAGGGCTATTCTCTCGCAGGCAATACCTGCGAGGGATGTTCTCTCGCAGGCAGAACCTTGTAGGAGAGATACGAAGGGGCTACCTTTGGGGATGCCTTTTCTTCTCCGTTTTTGACCTAAGGTTCCCACAAGCCGAGACACCTCGGCCTGTTCTGAGAGGTGTATGTTCCGGGGTCACAGACCTTGGGCATACGGTAAGGGAATTCTGCGTCCCCACAGCAAACTCCACTCTCGCTATCGGAAGGGCGTGGGACAAGTACCCAATGCCCGACCTACCTGATGCAGGTTTTTCTAGGTTTTTTCCTGCATTTCTTTAGGCGAATGCCGGGTAGGATCCTTAAAATATAGCCCGGGGGCCCTAGTTAACCCTTGGCTACCTTCCTCTACCCTTCCACATCCCCCCTTTCAGATCCCTTCCTATGCTATTAAAGGGGAGTTGCCACCTTGTGGATTACCCTCATGTAGCCTGTTACCTAAAAAAAATCTCTTGTTTCTAATTTGAAAACATTCTTTAACATCGTCATCCAATTGTTTAATTTGACCGCCCCTACGCATAGACGTCACATTTAAGCCAGCGGCCAATCAAACCCTTGGAAAAATTTAAATATTAATTGATTTTAGAGACAAAGGGTATTGCCTTGGTCTTTGAAACCTTTTACTTCGTCCAGTTGTCGACATTTTCCGGAAAGAGATTGACTAAAATACATAATTTTTCCCGCATTCCAACTCTAATTTCGAACAAAGATGAATACTTTTGCAAATTGGATTAGATTCTTAAAATAAGAAAGTCCGCGAATCATCGGTACATGCTCACATCTGTTTTGGTTTTCGGAAGTTTGGAATAATATTACCTAGCCAAAGATCTTTGTCACCATGCGTGTATAAATACGTCATTAGCAATATGATGTTTAAATATTTTGTCACCATGCGTGTATAAATACGTTATTAGCAATATGATGTTTAAATATTTTTTTCAGAGGTAATTTTTATTATTATTTATTTGATAGCGTTTTGAACATATGTAAAATTAAATGCATCGTATTATATTAATGGATTTAGAAACTTTGTCCAAAACAATAATCGTTCGAACCGAATACCAATATCAAGACTGTATTCCACATTATAAGTAAAACTTAAAATTTTTCTGGGTCTTTTCGTGGGCCAAGATACAGATTTTCACGTGATTTACGGCATAATAAACTCAAGTAAGTACACTTGTATATTGATTAATATTTATTACATATGTATTAATTTTCTATCAAACAGAATTACTTTCCACATCATTAAAGACATATTACATTTTTTATTATTATATTATATTAATATTTATCATTACTTTTTCCTCGCATATATTAGAATCAGATTATTTTAGTTTATCTTTGTGTTTGGTGCATTAATTGAATGAATTCTAAATTCTAGTCGGCTGAATTTGTTTATCGTTATAAAATGGAGTGATAAGTTTCTTATTGTATATATGTGTAATATATTTATCATCACTTCTTTTGACTGTATTTAGCTATTTTATCTTATAATTTTTTCTTACTGACATATTACATTCTTCATTTCTGTATACATGAATTATCAGTCATCTGGAGACAAAATGGCGAAGTTACAAAACATTAATTTTTGTCTCCTTACTCAAGAAAACTGTCGTACCGAATTTTATTAAAATTATTGTCATAAGGACACGTAAAAAGTTTTTTGCAAAAATAAAATTGCCATCCGCCATCCTCAAGCAACATTGGGGATGTTATATAACCTGCTTTTCCAGAGAGTTTGTTAGATTAATTCATCGGACAAATTTACCATTTTTAATGTATATAATTTCTTTAACTGATTCCTTAGGTTTATTTGCTGTAATCAATAACATATATTAGACGTCACATTCTAGCACCTCAATTACAGCCTTCATTTCTGACATTGTTGTATTCTATAATAAAATTAATTATCAAAAATGACTTTAAGTGAATTAAAAATTCTGTGTGTAAATGTGTAAAAATGAAGTTTATTCAGAACTAGAATATTTAGAGGTATTCTTAGCAGAAACGAACTGAATTAAAAAATCCAAGGTCTTGAATATGAGTTGAATTGTTTAATGATGTAGGGAAATTATGAAAACGTACATCCTGAAGATATATGTACTTTAGGACGTATTTTCGTACCGTGCCGTCCGTATTTATTCGATTGTTAATAAATATTACAGTGTGTAGAAAACTGTTCCAACTTAAGAAACGGAAACGAGTATGTTTAGCTAGAACAATGATATTTATCTGTAACTGATTAATAATAATAATCAATAATTGGCCACAAAACTGTCTTTTGATGTGTCTGATTCGAAAATGATCACACAACGTCTAGGAAAATAACAAACATTTTTGATATAGTGATAAATTCCGTTCCGTTAATGATATTTTTCATTGTACACCATTTAGAATCGAATAGTATTTGATTTTTCCTTACGTTTGATACATACGGATTCTAAAGTCATCTAAATTCTTTGTTGTCTGTCATGCATATTTGGATCGATTCTCACAAATAAAACAGATTTGGATGGAAATTTTATCGTTGCTATAAGTAGGAATTTTTTCTTAAACGTCAAAAATTTCGAGGCTATCTTAAATTGGTATTTACCAGTTGAAAAAGTAAAAATTGAGTCAGCCCAATTTTATTACGGGGCGTATTCGGTAGCCTAATAAATTTTTTAACTTATAGATTCAGTAAAAATGTAAATAAAAAACTTGATACTATAACAATGAGTTATGAGTAACGCGTTAAAAAACAGGCCTAAGCCATACTCTATCAAGATCGTTGGTAAATATTTGTGGCCAAACGTTAATAACCGTGTACAATACTTCTATTCCTGTATGATGAACGGTATACCTACCAGCTTGTTATGCATGTTATATAAGAAGCGTTGAAGTTATAAGGCCTCCGCTTTATTTTTTTCACAGAATAATCACACAGAAACAACAAATATCCGTGCGGCCGCAAACACTGGGAAATCGCTGATGCAATATCGGCACCACTGAAGAATGTGCGACACGGATAGTGTCTTTCAACGTTGGAAAAAGCCAAAAGTCGCTAGGAGTCAGGTCAGAAGAATTGAGAGCATGCGAAACCCCCAGTTCATAGTTGCCGAATTCGTCAGCACCTACCTGAAGGACACTTCACGCATTATTTTAGGTCATCGTGCAAGAATGAGTACGCAATGCCAACTTTGGAATCGGTATATTTCACACGTAATCGGCTATCCTTCAAAAATCTATTTGCTTCCAGTAGTGAGAAAAAGAATCGGAGGCCTTAGAACTTGATTAATGCTCGTAGAATCGGGTGGAAGTCCACTTCATTCTAATACCAATGGTTAGATAATTGGTAATGCAGATACATTTTTCGGTCCTCGAGGCCACGCTTAGGTAGCGGCCCCGGCCATGAATTAGGACTTGAATATTTGTCTGTACAAGAAAGGAATATAAATAGAATTTAGAACCCAAATTGTATGTATTACGGCGTTATTTCGTTCCGTTTAAGTACTTAACGTAAAATAATGCAAAACAAAATAACATTCATCCGACTCAACATCCATCACAACACTCAACCTGATATCCTCCATTAACACGGCAGAAATCTACGCCATACTTATGGCCATGGAACATATTGATTCTTCCAACAATTAAAAACATAAGTCTTACCGATTCACTGACTGCTATTCAAGAAATCAATAAAAAAGATACATAATCAGAATTACCAATGCTAATCCAATAAATATACCACAAAGTTCATAAAAATGGCAAAACAGTCATTGTAGTATGGATTCAAGCTCATCAAGGTATCCATGGGAACTATATTGCAGACCTGAAGGCCAATCTTGCCACACATCCAAGCACAGAGCCACCCCCAAGACCTACAAACACATATAAAGATGTGTGGAAAAGTGCTTAATGTAAGCTCCAACACCAGTGGAACAACAAATGGAGAGGAATTAAAGCTAGCAATATCCACCAAAAAATCAAAGAAATCGACCCCACAGCCACCCGAAGAGACCAGGTAGTAATATCAAGTATCAGAACTGAACATTCAAAGATGACACACCTCCACATAATCAGCAATAGCCCTCCACCTAATTGTGAGCTATGCAAGTCACCAATAGTTATTAAACATATAATAAGTGAATGTTCAAAATACGATCAAGAAAGAAAACCGCTACTGGACAGTAAAAACATCAGTGAAGTTCTTCACTAAACAGAATACCAAAGACTAATAATTAAATACCTGAAAATGATTAATCTTTACTGTATTATAAAGAACCTGTAATAATTAATGTAAAATAAATAAGTGTATTAAGTAGCCGCTAATGACCTAGAAGTTGATGCGACTCAAAATAAAAAAAATTAAAAAAATGACAAGGAATCATAATAGCAGGCTTTCTTTAAAATATTTCCATTTCTAGGATGGTTGTGTAGAATTATTATATTTTTTCAATAAAACGTAATTTAGAATTGTCTTACATTACGTTTATTAATTTTGATCATCATACCTTTGAATCATCATGTGAATTTTAAACAGTTTCAAATAGTAATCTGATGTATATATATATAAATAGTAATATAAGGCTGACCTCAGATTTTACATTCACTTAATAGATTGAACATCGAATAGGAAATATCCTATAATTGCCATTTACGTGTAAGTGTTTTTAGTATGGCGATTGATATAAATTTAAAAAGCTCTAATAAAATGCTTTTCTGAGGATATATACGAGTACCTTAAGAAGTGCCGACCAATGGAGCTGTCGTCTCTAGAATTTACCTCCCCTGTAGCGCTAGTGGATGAATCTTCTTGAGTCTTGAGTTCTTGTGAAATCCGTACGTGAAGATACGCCATTGCCGACATTGGAAGAACATATCTATTAAATAAACCAAGATTTTATATCAAGAAATAAAGAGATACCTAAATATTTTTGTCTTTAGAGTAAGATGTTATCGAATTCATTTTAATAATACTCTTCTAAAAAAATATACAATCGAACAGATTCTATTACTAGATCGGATACTCGCAGTTGGCGTTAGAGAAGACTGTTTCAATTTATGAGCACTCTACGGCTTTATTCGAATTATAGAAAAAAAAGTGTAGGAAACAGACCATTCCTGGAGCCGTTTAAAAATATGACAAATTTACATAAGTTTTGCCGCGAGTCGGCCGACTTTGATTAATTAAATTTAGCTTGCTTTCAGAAACGGAAATTCTGTACTATTTATATTTGAGCATTTGCATGCCATGAAGCCTATCCAATATTTGGATCCAATGTGGCTGGAGGACTGTTGATAGATTAAAATTGATTATTTTTATTAAATAAAATAAAATGAAGAAGTTTTATAAAAGATAGTAGGAGAGAAACGAAAGTAGTGATTATTTCGATGTGGTGGAGGAAGTGAAGGAATTTTCATACAGTATAAATTATGGAATAATCATCGCTAACAGAGGCTAAGATACTGTATAAGTATGTAACATTGAAGTTAAACAATGAAAGATGTTTCAAAACTTTATCATGGAGAATGCGAAAGCGGGAAATTATAAGACTAGAAACTATTGAAATATTTCTTTGAAGCTTAAATTGAAAGGGAAACTAAGAACGAGAAAGTTTTAAAAATTGTAGTCGAGTTAAAAATTATTTGCAGCATGATAACAAGAAAACGAGTCATGTTATCGGGAAACACTGAGATACCCAGGTTTATTTACACTTGTCCAGCTGAAAAGACGCACTGTACACAGAAGAGAAATAATGTAGGAAAACCCGTATAAGTTAGTAAAAGAGGCCTGTTGATTTCCCGAGAAATAAAGGACTTACTCGTTGGATTCCACCCTCATATGAAGAAATGAAGTCAACTTTTAAATTACGCGTCCCTTCTTTAATGGTTTTACTTTGCACCTACTTTATAATGTTCTTTTCTAATTCAGTAATTTAGTATATATACTTTCTCACTTCAGTATTGTTGTCTCATGTATATGTTCTTTTAAACAACTCGTCAATTTTAAAGCGGCGACAAGTCGTTTAGTAGAACGGCAACATCGAGTGGATTCCATCAGAAAAAAAAAGGAGGTATACGATCTCCGGATCATAACACTTGGGCATTATAACACAAAAATGTTATTCATAAATATTTCAAAATATTTATATTAACAAATTTGAGGTATTAAATTTCTTAAAATTAATAAATCAATATTATTTACTATGTAAGTAATTATTACATAGTAATTCTAAGTAAAATCGCTTTTACTAAATGTTAATAATGAAGTTCGTATCAATCGAGTTCGATTCGAGCTCATAGTTTTTTAAGAATGATGTGTAATAAATGATCAAGTAAATTATATACTGGTGATACAATTATCAAAACAAAGTTAAATTAATTACAAATTTTTGAAATAGTCGTCGAATCATTCATGGAAACATTAAGAATTGATGTCACTTAATTAAATATAATATTTTAAACTTAAATGGAGACTAAAAGTAGCTGTATTCACTTCTGATTAATGAAGAATTTGGTTAACTATATATCTTCTTATAAATTCACAGCCAACAAAAATTAGTACTAGACATCCTTAATAGAAAATTAAACAATAAATACGTAAATGTTAAGGATATATAAAAATTAGTGTTCTGAATCGGCTCTGAGCACCAAGTGGTAGTAATACATATTCTATAATTTCCTTTATAACAATTTTTAATAATAAATTAAAATACAATACATTTCGAAGAATTTATTCCAAAAATTACTAATTGAGAAATAGAATAATAAAGAATAAATTAGTTGAAGGAATAAAAAAGATAAAAATTTTCAAAAAAAATCACGGTCTGGTGAAATAGAAGTATATTATGTTTAACTTCTACGAACGCATTTCACATTGTTAACGTGACTATAAAAGACATTCTAGCTTAGTAGGAAATAAAAAATAATTTATTAAGTAAATCCTTTTATATTATCAATCCAAACATTAGTGAGGATTTAACCCTGGAGATATTTAATTCCTTTAATATTATAAAATAGAATCTTTTATATGTATGAGAACATATTTGCAAACTTTAATTGCAAAAAAACTCGACGTAGTTCAAAATTTCAAATGAAACGTGTAAATATAACGTAATTAAATATTTTAATATGCGAAATTCAAGGTCGTTTTATTTTTCAGTTGGTACATGGCGTATAAAGAGATCAATATCTTACGAAAGACGAATGAAAAGCGTAAATTTTATTTACTTACTGATGCTAGGTTTTATTAACATATTATTATTTATTTATCTAGTTGGCTTACAAAGATAAATAAAACCAACAGTAAGTAGATAAAGACGTTTTTCAGATTTTGGAAGCGAAACGTGACCGATCAGGCGTATTAATTATTAATTTTCATTAACTCAGGGTTATTTTATACGACTTTGCCATATTACTTATTTTTAGTAATCTATAAAACAATTTTTAACTATGATTTTGACACATTTGTTCCGTTTAAATATCAGAGACCGAATTATTTAGACGTTGTTAAGATGTTCGTTTTGTAGTGAAGCTGAGAAGCATTTATGTTCTTACCTAAATACCAACTCGCGTTGAGCTTTGAGTTTCTGTAGAATTGCGGCGCTCGCATTCTTGTCCTTATTGGATGATAAAGCCAACATTTATTCACAAAATACGCTCACGGAACATTGAATATCAAAGGGTGCGATGCTATCGTAAACTGATGGTTTAGCATGTAATATAATATTACTTTCTGTTAGACTAGCGCATTTAATAAAAACGTTTTGTCAGAACTGTGGCGTGATATATCCTGAATTTGAAATCGTGATGTCCACAGCCACCTAACGTTTATGCTACTGAAATTTAAGACGCAAAAATGTTTCTATTACACGTTTATCTGTAACTGCGTAACTTATTGACTTTTTGATATGAATTCTAATCATTTATAAGGTTTTTAATTAGTGTTAATAAGCTGTCTGTAGTCCAGGCCTCAAAGATAGGGATCACATCAGCAACGTACTCGTCCTCAGATGTCGTGTCGAAAGTAACGCTTTCGTGAAAAATGACGAATTATTTCGATAACATATCCATGTTAATAAGTGACTTTTGAAACCGAGACAACATTCGAGGTATTCATAGTTTGGGCGCTGCCCAATCATACTGCCTCACGTTTCAAACAGTGAAACTATTTTTCAATCTGAATAAGTAGAATCATTTGACGTATCAATTTTTGCGATTGAGCTTCATTTTTAAAAATGTTTTTAAAGTAAATACATAAATTGCGTTATATCGTTTACTGGGTTTTAACGAGATTTGAAGCTCATAAAAAATATTTAACAATATTGATGCAGTTCAGATCTTTCCACACTGATGTTAGTATGCAAGATTATGTTTAAATAACAAAAAATTACTTAAGTTAGAATTACGTAATAAATAATTATTCTGTTTATATAAATTGAATCTACTTGATTCCGTTTACGTAGGAGATTATGTCACGATCTGATGTTTCGATTTAAGCAATAGGTTAAATGATGGAAAGTCATGTCGGAAAGTTAACGGACAAGTTTACAGAGTTCGGCATTGTCGCAATATATATGTATAAAAATGTTGGTACGTATTGTATACAACGTCATATATAAAATCAATAGTTACAAATATGATCATACATATTGTACATCTGCTAGTTAGTATATTTTCCAGTATTATTCAGAAAGATACGAACAACACCAGCATTAAGAAAATGACCCATAGGGAAAATGAACAGTCGGGAAAACGTCAATCGGGATTTTGTCCTGTCGGGAAAATGTTAATCGGGTTATTGTTGTCGGGAAAATGTGCATCGGGCAAGTGTGTGTCGGGCAAACGTCCGGATCGCAAAGTAAATATGAATAGAGAGGTGTTTCGATGTTAAATAACCACCGAATCGACAGAAAATTTCACCCAATGCTACAATTTTCCTATTATTAAGGATTTAGCCTATATAAATATCTCAATACCTGATATTTTAATTTGTTAAATATGTTTTATGTTAATTATATTTTGGGTTAAAATTGCCAGTTAACTACCTCTTTTACAAGAAACTTATATGGATGTAGTACAATAACTGATGTTCATTAAATCCTTTTTCATAAATAATAATAATATTTAAATCAATATATATATATATTGTAATGCCAAATAATTAGGACATTAATCGTTTGAACATAAAAATTTAAATTGTTTGAGAAATCTATTATTGCACAGGAGCTTCCATAGCAACAATGTAGCCCAGCTCTGTTCCTTTGTCGGAAAGTCGAAAATGGCGTATGCGCGCTAAAACTCAAGACGATAGTTCAGTTGGTGACTAGGATTTAACAGAGTTGGTTGGTACCTGGACATTTCGGAGGACGGAACAAGTGATACTTGAGCAGAGACTAGCCGTCGTTTATTGTATTACTATTAAACAAAGTTCTGAGTTGAAGACAAACTAAAACATTCACGAAAGCACTACATCTAAACTTGCTAAGTAAAAGCAGTTTTACGTCCATAGCCAGCCAGAAATAGTAAAATTGCAGTTTAAGACCAAAGCAGTAAAGATTAGCAAATCTACAAACCACAGAATTCACCTAAGGCAAGCAGTCAACAGATAGCTGACAAAAAAGGAGGATCATCCGAGTTCCTGACATCCTATCAGTTTTGATTAGAATCAGTGTAAAAGCTGTTAATCTTAGAATCAGTGTAAAATCTCACAATAGTGTATTTTCGAAACCATAAAAGGAATGCTGGAAACAACTGGACAGATGTGAGTAACAAAAATGCAAAATAATGATTTATGTAAACGTAATTAAAAGATAGAAGTCAGATTTCGTTCTCCTTTTAAATTGCTAATCAGAGTTAATCTTTTTACTTTTTAATTTCCTTCTATTTTAATTGTCAAGTTAATTTCTTTTCTTTTAGTTGACGTAAATGTGATATGTGTGTTAATAAATTTTTTAAACATAATTGATGTGTCCATTATCCAACCCAGTGAAGCCCCTGAGAAATTTAATATTTTAAATTTGTAATTGTTTTTTAAATTATTGCCACAATAAAATATTGTTTGTTAATTTAATTAATTCTTTTATTTAAATAACGCCTTCCAGTTAATTAATACATTAATAGCTTCAACGAGAGGCAAATTCTTTAAATTCATTTAATTAAACCAATTAATTAAATTGTGAATATTACAATATATTGTAATACTCAAATTTTAACTAATTAAATAATTTTAACTGGACTTTGCCCTCAGTTGGGAATTAAATAATGTAACAGTCATTTTCTCATAATGTTTACATTTTCAAGATAATACGGGTTCTTAATATTTAAATATTGATAAATGACAACTCAGAATTTTAGTTAATACAAAATTTAATAGGTTTATCAATAAAATCATCAAATATTCATTACATAAATTTTGCCAAGACTATATTTACAATTTAAAATATCAGAGCGCTTTATCGGTACTCGAAGTAGGAGTGACACAAAATTTACTTTTCTTTTTAATATACTTCGAATTCAAATCAGCAAAACATGGAAATTTAAAGAATATTTCGAATTAAATTTAACAATATATTGATATTTATAGAATATTCCAAATTTAATATAGTACAATATAAAAGTTCTCCAAACTTAATATAATACAAAATTCAAATTGACGCTTTTAAAATGCAATAATTTACCGTGAATTTATTATTAATTCTTTATCGAAATTTTACATATAATTTTGTACTACCAACATTGGTGCATACTACTGCAATATATATTATATTGTAATACTAATTAAAGGTAATTAGAGATTTAATACATAGAAATTTGTAGTAAATTGTTATCGGCGAAAATATAAACACATCAATAGATTAAACATGTACAGGCGAGCCTTTGTCGGCGGCGAGCGTTTTAAAACTCCGGGCTCACGACCGCAGTTGCGGGCAGAAATTCACCAAGTAAAGTGGCGGACAGAAATTCAGCGAGTAAAAGTCGCGGGCAGATCTTCATCGAATAAAGAGTGGCAGGCAAGATTTTATTAAGAGTGGTGTGGCACATAGAATTTCATTGAGTAAAGTTTGGACATATAATTCAATAATTAAAGCCACAGTAAAAAAAATTTTAACAAGTAAAGACTGTTGCAAATTTCACCGAGAAGGAGTCGATAACAATCTGATTAACCATTAATCAGAACAAGAAATACAATATTTGCTGGAGAGAGAGACTTAATGCAGAGGACCACAGGTGTTGTACGGAGTAATCGTTCCAGTTGATAGATACAAAAGTTTTGGACAGTGTTTTAGAAACAAAATTAAATTCTGTGAAATTATGGCTTGTTATATGTGAATTGTGTATAGTGCATCAAAAAGCCCAAAACGAACGCCTGGTATCAGCAAAGACACTGTAAGTAGAGAGAGAAATTTTATAAAAGTTTTGTAAACGTTAAATAAGGATCAAATCGTCAGATTTCGGATTCACGTTCATTTTATTGTTTAACTCTGATGTTGTAAAATTTGATTGTTAATTTGAATGTAAAAAGTTTGGTTCTTTATTTAAAAGGCCCAAATAATCGACCCTGAGATGAAAGTAGATAAAATTTGTAAAATAGTAAGAACACGAATGTAAATAAATCACATCAAGAAATTTTGTTATTTTACTTTGAATAAATTAATTGTTTAATTAATTTGATTAAATTTTGTTTGTTATTTAATTATTACAATATATATATATATATATATATATATATATATATATATATATATTTGTGGTAGACTATATTAGGAGTCCAATTGGAATATAAATATGTTAAATTCACCAATTTTTCAGAAAATTTTTTCTTATTCATAGAAAATATTAAATCATGTTTTAAACGAAATAATATGCCAAACCAACGTTACACCACACCGCTTTATTTACTCACATTAATTTTTCCTCTCTACTGCCTCACACTCATCCTTTAAGTGAATAACTTCGTGCATTAGTTCAGCAATGATACCTTGTCATACACAGAAACTCTATTTAATATCAGCATGTTTCGGGGGCGGACTCCCTGCAGAGAACGTTGTATTACTCACCTGTCCGCTGGTTGCCAACAAAGCTCTCTACTAAGTCTCAATTTAATCTGCCTGTATGCGTTATTCGAAGACTCCTTAGAGTTATAACACAAATGCATGATAATGTGATCCCTCATTTGAAAGTAGTAACATTTTTAGATTTTATATACTTGCATGCCAAAACGCGACATTTATTTGAAAACCTTAGTGGCGGAGTTCTCTTTTAGGTAATTTACTGCATATGACTTAGAAATAACTACAGCTGCCCAGTTTTATTGTTAATTAAAAATATTTGGGCGTTGTACTCCACACCTGTAGGCCAGCGAAAGAGCGTTTTAAAATCGATTACATCAGGAGTGATTGTTCAGTAATAGATTAGCCACAGGGGAATGCGGAAAAAGTGGAGATTATTAGAGGGTATTATTAGATTTGCTGACAGGGAGAGATGAAATATTGAGAGCTAGTTAGAATAAGTGGTGTAAATGTTTTTATGAATATATCACCACAATATCTCGAAGTGTTAAACAATAAAGGATGAGGAAATTTTCAAAAAAGATCTAATTAAATTTCTGATAAACTATACCAATTTTTCAGAAATTTCTAGGTCAATAAGAAGTGTATGTGTAGGGTAATCCACGAAGTGGCCAATACTCTCTTATAGCATACGAAAGGGACTGAAAAGAGGGGTGCGAACAGGTAGAGCAAGGTAACCAAAGATTAATTATGGCCCCTTAGGCTGTAGTTTTACCCGGAAATTCGCCTAAAAGTTATGCAGAGAAAGCACAAGAAAACGTGTATCAGGTAGGTCGGTCATTTGGTACTCGTCCCGCACCCTTCCTATTGCGGAAGAGAAGAAGAAGGTGTCGACAGGGTATATATAGCCATTCCCCTCTTATAGCATAGGAAAGGGACTGACAGGGGGAATGTAGAAAGGTTGTCAATTGTTAACTAGGGCCCCCGGTCTATGGTTTAAGAATCCTACCCGGCAATTCGCCTAAAAGTGATGCAGGGAAAACCCTATAAAACCTGCATCAGGTAGGTCGGGCATTTCTTATCTGTCCCACGACCTTCCGATGGTGGGAGTGGGATTAGCTGTAACCCCGTTGCCCGTCCAGGGGTTTAGACTAATACATAGGAAGTATTCTTCCGATGAGAGAATTTGAGTAACTTTATAAATAATATGATAGGTTACTTATTTTTGGTACTTTTACTTATTTACGTAATTACCATGAAATTTTAATTAAATATTTATTTTCCAGATATTAGAAGTTAAATTCAAGAAGGTATTTGATAATTAGAATAGTTGGACTTGATAATAGAATATTGAGACTACGTGCTTAGAGATTCATATGAATTTAATTTAAATTATGGTAATCAGTTCGATTTGAGTAATTCATAATATATCATTTTTATTTTGCTGCCAGTAAGCCATTTTTGAACTAAACATTGAATTTAATTCCCATCATACCTTATTTATTTCAATTCTCTCCAGATACTTCGGCTTATTTTCGACTATTCGACATAATTTTTTATCATTTTTCTTAAATAGGATATTCCTGGACCAGTAACAAAACTGTCGGAAATATTCAAATATTTTCCGAGATATTGTTTACAGATATCACTAAAATTCTCATTCATTTGTAGTATCTTCAATTTGAACTTTAGTGGAGTGAAGAAACTACGTAACATATCGTTATTCCAGTCTACTAGTTTATTTCCGGGCTGTTATAAATATTAATATTTTATTTCCATTGTTTCACCGAGTATCGCACGAGCTCTAAACTGCAATTAATTTGAATTTTAACGCATTATAAAAAGTCCTTAAAGGGCACAAGCAATTAATTCTGTTAAGTGTAGGTTTTTTACTTCTCTAAAAATGTCAGGCTAGACTCATGAGGCATATTTTACATTAATTGTGAGAAATCATACAAGATCAAAAAAAACAGTGGCAATTTTCACTAATCTTTGTAATTGCAGTTGCTCCCTGCAGTTCTCTCATTTCTCACTTATGAAAAAACAAGGACCAAACATATGGAGAACAAAGGGTTGTTTTATTTATACTTCAGACTACTCGTTAACAATTTCTTTGCTCCCATTTGGAGCATGAAGAATGCTGATGTTAATTAACTATCCTGTCATGTTATATAGTGCAGTTTGCTTTTAAAAAATCTTATGTTTTTATTTATATGCGCTGTATTGCAATACAATAGGATATATTCACTTGTACATCAGCTATATATATATATATATAGTATTTAAACTGTAATGAATTTTCTCTATGAAAATTATTTAATAAAATTGAGTATTTTCGACTCCGATTCGTTCGTATGCAATGATTATTATTAATTTGATAATTTATGAAATGATCTTAGACTTTTACTATTAGTCTCTTTCTCGACTCAAGTACTTACGAGTCCTGGCAAATCGTTTATCAGCTCCTTGATTTGGATCGCGTGGAATGCGTAGTTAAAGTTTAGTAAGATCGTAGTCATTTTTTGTTTTGTGAAAAGTTAAAATTAATTTTGCTTATACAGTGGAGCCCGGGCCGGCATTAGTTTACGAAAGGAATTCGAGGGAGCATGTAACCGATTACAATGTATATACATATTGTAATTATTAAATAATTATTAATGAGATAATGGCTGTGGCTAAATAAAAAGAACTATTACGTGAAAAACTACAAACAATATTTATTAACAATTTTAAATACACAATAATATTTGGGATCTCAGGGTCTTAAACTGGGTTTGATAAATAGGTGAATTTATACAATCAAATTACATTTACCTTTTATGGAAGTTAATGCGTCTGAAACATAGACGAACTTTGTTGTGGAAGAAATAATACTACAGATTGAATTTAAACAGTTCTAAATTTATCAAGAATTAACGATCTCATTTTATCGATATTTAAATAATTAAAGAACGATCTGACTTTTATCTTTTAAAAGTGGTTTACAAATGATTTCAAAGTATTTCTCTACTTACGGCCGCCCAGATCTCATTTTAGGTTTTTCGTGCACAAAATTTGGGGATATCACTGATTCTAGTACTCACAGACTCTAAATGTCAACAAATTCTAATTGGCGTAGTTTTGTTAGTTGGTCTAACACAAATTGGTAGATTCTCGATGCTTTGCTGCAACCTGGATTTGCAGATCTCATGACTTTAGTTGGAAATGTACTTCATTGGTTTGTCTATGGCCAGCAGGTTGAATTTATGCTCGGCCACCGATTACAACATTAGTTTCACTCTCTCCTTCCCGACTGAAGATTGCTTTACTTTTCAAATTTTGAAAACCTGTTATCAAACTGTTCTATTTGCGGTCCGCTGCCCGACTGCAAAACTTTTTATAACATGAATTTTCTGGTCTTTACACCTCGCTGTTCTATGCCCGACTGCACATTTATGACTCTCCGTTCGTCTCGTAGATTTTGAGCGCGTAGAACCTCAACAATGTTTTCTTTGTCTCGCCGAATTGTTGCGGCGTCCGCTCTATATCCTCTAATAATGAGTCCTCTACAATCCAACTTTCCAATTAGCACAATGTCTTAATTACCAATTACTACAATATATTGTAATAATCAACAAGTTAGCGAATAATTTACCACATGTTGGTGAAGCCATAAATGTAATAATCACCTTGTTAGGGTTAATTAAATGAATCAATTAACAAAAATTTATTTACATTTAAAATTTTATTGTTGATAAATTTACATTGTATACATTGTATAAGACCTAATTTGCACGCCGAATTTCATCCAGTTAATAACAAATACTTTAATTTTTCATTTATTAATTCGTGGCATTTATGAAAATACAATTCCTATACCATTACAATCAAATACGTCGGATCTCTATATCTCAGGGACACTACTGGGTTTGATAATTACAACAAAAGCAATGTATAAACTGACAATTAACAATTCAAATATAAAAATTTAATCTAAAACAATATGAAGATAAGATAAGTGAAAAGAAAACTGAACGAAATCTGACCTTTAATTATTGCAATATATATATATATATATATATATATATATATATATTGTAATACCAATTAAACAGGCCATTAATTGTTTCAATATAATTAAATTGTTAGCGGTACGAATGCGTAAAGGCGACAATGAAGGCGGTTTTTCCCTTTGCTTAACAATGGAGACCGCGCGCTTAGAGTACTGAGTATGTACTTGGAGTACGGCAGTCTGGAATCGACGATGAAAGGTAAATGAGTCTAAAATCTGCGTACGAGAGATGAAACAGTTAAAAGTCGACCGGGAGATATAATACAGTTCAGTTCACCAAGAGCAGCAAACAGTAAAGCCTGCAGATATAAAGTACGAAAGACGTGATCCTGTATTTTTACATGCCTCGGCTTGAGGCAACCTTAGTTTAAAAACGGAGAGAGTATTAACGGACAATTTTACATTGAGAAAGTGATATAAATGCTTCAGAGTACTAACGATTTATTGGCGTGCTAGACTCAACCTTAAACGATTTCTCACCTTCGAATTGATAATGCATTCGGAATGTAGTGAGATTTTATCATATTTTGGTCTAATTAATTGAATGACGCTAGGTTGTTCGTAAGTTGCTTAAGTACGATAATGAAAGTTTTGAGCTTAAGTGTAATGTTTGAATAATTGCGTTATACTGCATTTGCGCTGCAGACAATGTCGCGCGTTATTAACGCTTGTTACGTTTCAATATCTCCAGTTAACAGTTCAGCTCGCAAAACCCATTGAGATAATCGAGTTTAGAAGGATTGTGCATATTCAGCTCGTGTTAATTACTGTAACTGCATCACTCAGAATAATTATGCTGTAATAGTTAAATTTAAAAGCTGTAGGAGTACAAACTTAATTAACACATTATTTTTAGTTCATTCGTTTTGATTCACCGAATGTAATTATTAGCCTTGTTTTATTTAAATTAGGTAGGTAATTTAGTATAGATCTATCCATACTGATATTGATTTAGTCAACAGTGTTAATTAAAATATAAAATAATACTAACTTCCCACTATTAAATATCTCAAAGGGCAATGGTATTGTTTTATAATCAGTTGATATTTCCATCTAAGGTTTTGTGTCAATTTATTCAGTTATCTCTATCATCACGATTCTTACTAATCTTGATATTTCGTATAGTATTACCTTTTTGAGAGAAAATAATGAAATATTATTTGAGATAATCTGCGTCTGCTCCACGCAGAATTATTACAAATATTTATCATGCGTAATAAATAATTAGTAATGTTTCCAGATAATAATAACATATAATAAGACGTAAATAATTCTTTTCAACGAACTGAAACATTGTTTCTTAGAGACCCTGAATAACTATACTAAGCTTTAATGTACTTACGTTAGCAGAAACAGGCCTCTCATATATTCTTGCATGCTTTCCTCTAGATTAACTATACACAAGCCTGTTCCTTGCAGACGTTCTTCAATGACCTGCAAAAAAGTAAAGTTATTAAACTGAATTTATATTTTTTATATCGCTCATCAAGGTTCATATAATTAAGTTACGGTGTTGAAAATTATCATTTATGCCACGAACGACCTCAAGCACTTGTTATTTGAAGGGCAATAAATCTATTATTGCTTTATTTTTGTTATTCCATAATACAATTTTCACGCATTTACAGCGTGTTAACCTGAAAATAATTTTTAGTTCATAGTTAATGCCAATGTTGTATGTGACCACCATATGTGAAATTTAATTTCCTTAAGAAATTCAATATCAGCTTCAGATCTGGATATTTATAATGTATTATTTGGAAATAAAAGAGTAAAATAGCCACGGTGGATGATGTGTCGGTTTCGTGTTACAAACAAAAATGTAACGAGTTGCATCTCATCTAAGCGATCAGATTAAACGCAGCTAAAAATATATTGCAAATAAATACATACAAGCCCGATATTAATTTTTTAAATTCAATAAAAATATGTAGCTATTGTTTATATTTCCAAAAACTAAATTATTTAATTACTGTTTAGATTATAAGTATTACACCACACAATATCACGAAATATGATTTTAATAATAATTATTATTAATAATAAACAAATATATAAGCTAAAATGGTAGGCAGAAATTTACTGCGGGGATTATAGTAACTCTTTCCTATATCAATTACTATGTTATTCTTTACAATTATCATTGCTGTAGTAGTTGTTCTCATTAGTGTTTGGCAAATAATTAGTTATGCAAATATACAATAACGAGTATTCGGAAGAATCTGGGAACAAGGCCACTGACGTCCAGCGATCTGACCCTTTTGTACTTCTTCTTGTGGGGTTAAGTGATTTAAACCATCACACGCAACATAGTCAATTTACCCAGCGAAATGCGTGAAAGAGACCATACGCTGGGTTTCAAGAAGCCGTACAAAAAACAACAACAAAGGAGCAAATTTAAATGTTGTTAATATCAACCGACAAATGTCATCGATTGATTTTTCAAATGTTATAAAGAAATACTGGTCATTATGTGTTGTTTTAATTGTGTCGCGTCTTTGAGATCTATCACACGTATTGATCTTCTTCTTCTACCAATCCAGGATTAGGCCTTAGGCCTGTTCCGGTCTCACCATCTCTTCCACGGTCTTCCCACATTCCTTCTTCCTATTGGGCTATATTCCATTATTTGATTGGAAATCGTTCGTGGCGTCATACGATGTACATGTTCTTTCCATTTCTCTTTAAATTGGATCGTCTTCCTGTTATTGATTGTATGCCTAGTTAATCTCTTATTGTTTCATTTCTGATTCTTTCTTCTCTAGTGCATTCTTTAACTGATCTTAGAAACTTCATTTCTGATGTTTGTAGATCTTTACTTGTAAGCGTCCAGCTTTCCGCCCCGTACAGTAAAGTAGGAACTGCCATAACTTTATAAAATTTTATTTGCGTTTCTTTCCTTGTTTTTCCCTTCAGCATTCTTCTTATTGTGCCACATATATGTTAAAAATGATAATTTTTTCTGTATATATTTATCTTGGTCATATGATATATCGCATCCTAAGTATTGGAAATGTGATATCTGTTCAATTGGTTTATCGTCTAGAATTATTTTTGTTCTGACTGAATAATTGCCTAAAAATACCATTGTTTTTGTTTTCTTTATGGAAATTTTCAGTTTATAGCCTTGACTTTTACATTTAGTCTATGTAAAGTTATTTGTAGTTTGTCTGCACTATCTTGAATTATGACTTGATCATCAGCGAAAAGCATCGTGTTGATGTAGTTATTCCTTCCTATATTTATGCCTGATGGTGTTTTCCATTCCCGTAACATATCATCTATGTAAATGTTAAATAATGTAGGTGACAAGTTACATCCCTGTTTAACTCCTTGATTCGTTTCTATTTCTCCTGATATCTGTTTTCCATTACTAATTCTAATTCTTGTATTTGTTTTTTTGAATTTTTGACACCTGAATTAAATGTTTAAGGATTCCTCTTTTTTCCATTATTAACTACAACTTATTTCTCTTAATCCTCTCAAATGCTTTCATAGTCTACGAAGGCCAAGTGTGTTTCCAAATTAAATTCTCGTCTTTTTTGTATTATCTCTTTCATGTCAGTGCTCGATCTTCCTTTTCGAAAGCCTGCTTGTTCTTCTATTAAAATTGTATCTGAGATATTTCGAAGCCTTTCATTTATTATTTTACTATATATTTTATAAACAGTATTCAAGACACTAATACCTTTGTAATTAGATTATTACTTCTTTCCCTATTTTAAATATTGGAATGATTTTTGCTGTTTTCCATTCCGTCGGCATTTCATATCTTTCCCAACACATATTAAAAAGATGTAGCATTCTGAATTCTAGGAGATTTCCTCCGTATTTAATCAATTCTAAATTTATTTAATCTAAACCTGATGCTTTCCGGTTTTTCAATTTTTTAGGAATGTCTTCAATTGTATTATATCTGTTATCTACTCCATATAATTGTTCTATTATATTTACGTCTTTAATTTCTGGATCATACCATAGATCTTTATAATGTGTTATCCAGTCGGATGTTTGTATTATATTGAGATTTACAATATCTCTTTCTTCTTTGTTTAGATGTTTCATAAATTTGTATGCTATTTCTTGTCTTCCGTATATATCATGCTCAACTCTACTTATGAACGTGTCCCAAGATGTTTTATGTGCTTGTCTTACTATTACTTTTGTTTCATTTCTTATTTTTTGGTATTGTTCTTTCGCTTCTACTGATTTCTTCTGTAAGTATTCTTTGTATGCTTTTTCTTTATTTTTTATTGCTTCTTGTATCTCTTCGTTCCATATTTTTAAACCTCTTTTTCGATATGTTTTGGTTGTTTCACCTAGCACTTCTTTAGAAATTTGTTTTATAGTTTTTTAATGTTATTCCATTCCTCAGTTATGTCTTCGCTAATGGATATATCTTTGAGTTATGTTAATCTAATTTGGTATTATTTCCTTAAACTTTCTTCTTGTAGCAAGTGCACTTTGTATCTTTTGTTTATTTATTCTGCTTTTTGTACGCACTTATTGATAGCACTTTATATTAAAGGTTATTGGAGTGGTTAATAGTTGTTCTTAAGAAGAAATTTCCAACATACTTTTTTATATTTAATTTAGTCAAGAATTTTTTTCCAATCAATATTATATATATTTTGTGATGAAGTAATAAGTAAATAAAAAGAGGTCATTTTTAAATTTTTGGCTAAAAGGAAGGAGTAAAAATATAATGAAAAAGAATGTGATCGCTGGAGACATTCGAGTTGCATCTTCACGACTTCTACCGGCAAGACATAGGGCAGTCGATGCCGACCACAGAGAGCAAATGCTGTTCGTGATATTGGCACAAAGTTTTGTGGTGCAGAGGAAACGACTCACAAAGTAGCCATTGTTTGGTGAGGACATCGCCAGGAGCAGCCGTTAGGACCCAGTGAGGAGCATATGTCAAAGTTAGAGCTGGAGTCGGCGAGATTCGGGAGAAATTTTACCAGGACCAGTCCGCGCGAATTCGAGCGATCAGGGTTTCCGGCACTTTAAACGTTGTTAGTCTGTAAAAGCCATTCATAGTCCGTCTTAATCGTCGGATGCTCTACAATCAGTAATCTCGAACCAATTTTGTGGGGACGATTTACTAGATGCAAACGATTTACTACCAAAGCACTGATTACTGTAAATTTCTAATAGATTAATAAAAAACGTTTTGAAAAAATAATTAATGTACTGTAATGCCAATTAATTAAGGCATTAATTGAGAAATTAAAAAAAAATTGTTTGAGAAATCTATTCTTGACGGCTGTACAGAACACAGCAACAATGTAGCCAAGAATTGTTTCCTTTGTCGGAAGAAGCAATGCGCGCTCATAATTACGAGAGAGTGCAGTTCACATTATGATATGGTAGAGTTCAGTTGGCTGGAAGGTTTGGTCAAGTACAGGTCGTATTGAAATAGACGAGATATTCTTTTGAAAAGTAAAGTTAAGTAGAAGCAGTGGGCAGTCAGACACGACAGAAATTGGTCGAGTTGAAATAGACAAGACAATTTCAAATATTCAAAGGAAATTTGCAGAGAAACATCGAGGATTACCAAACAACAGAGTTGATTGGTCCATGAACATTTTGCTCAAGACGAAATATCCACTTGAGCAGAACTACGAAACCTGCTAAGCACAAACAGTCTTGTGAACATAACCGGGCAGGATTAACAGAAGTCGACCGAGGGAGAGACGAAAAGGAGGTTCATCCTGGTTCCTGATTTTTTATCTAAAATATTAATTTTAGAATCTGTGAGTTTTTAGAAGCAGTGAAAAACCCCGCCATAGTGTTTCGTCAAGTACAATGCTGCCGTGAGTAACAATATAAAATAAATAATTATGCAAACCTGATTAAAAGATAGACGTCAGATTTCGTTTAAAAATTGTAAATTAGAATCCATCTTTTTAGTTTAATTTTGTTGACAAGTAAATTTAGTCATAAATAATTGACGAGTAAATCTTTTCTCTTTTAAATTGGAATTTGTGTTTAAGTTGAGAAATAAAATGATTCGCCATTATCAAACCCAGTAGAGACCCTGAGATATTTTTAAATTGTGTAATTGTTTTAAAGTATTGAAAATAAAGCTATTGTTTGTTAAAGTTTATAATCTTTCATTCATTTTAAAAGCCCTTTAATTTGAATATTACAGTACATTAAAGAAACTAAGTACATTTTTGAATGAAAAGTTAAGTCTGGGAAAGTCATGGAAATTGTGGTAGAATAAGTTGTAAAAAGAAAGTTTTTGTTTGCAGGAAGTAATAAATGTCATTAAATACAACAAAATGGAGTGTAAGAAATGTGAAAGTATAGTAGTTATTGATTATTATCCAACTATTATAAAAATAGTTCAGATATGTGTAATGTAATTGAAATTATTGAAGAAAGAGAATGAGGGCAGATTTGAGTACGAAAGAAAATTATGATTGGAAGAGGAGAGAATAAGTAAAAATATGTGACGAATCATGAAACAGCCGAATATTTCAAAAGACCTGCAGAGAACGAGAGGAGGACCGTTGGCTGGAGATAAAGTGAGAGTTTAGATATTTTGCTGGAGGACAGCTTCTGTGGAGAGAAGTTAATGTAAAGATAAAAAACGATCTGTGGACAGATTATGCGTAGAAGAAAACTGATGTATTGACATCGGGAAGGAAAACTGTACATTCCGAAGTTTAGACAAGCAACTGATTTTTGAGAACAGACTCGGTCGTTCCGTGACTGTTGTTCGTCCTGTCGATTGAACGAATACCACACATGTAGATGTGAGGAGATAAAGTATTCATTTTCGATCCAAAATATTAAACGGCCCATAAATATCCTGTAATTTTTCTTATAGAAATGTTGGGTTTAATATATTGTTATAAATTAATTTAAATTTCTTTACAATTTATAAAAAAACTTAATTTTATTACAAGAATAACTAAATATTTTTTTGTTCTGCTTTTTCGACTTCTTTCCCCGTTTTTTATCCAGAAGGGACTCAATTGAAAAAATAGTGCGGAGGTAAGATTTTTATGGAGTCATATCGAAATTTTCTTTTTCTATGCGTGTTTATTTAGATTATTTTTATAATTTATAATTAATTAACATATTTCACTTAAATTGCTTTTAATTTCCAAGAAAGTAAAATAATAACTAAGAATTTCTAATACACCATAATAATCTTCAGACACTTCGCCAGTATTGTCGACACGTCTATGTCATTTATTCCGAAAACAAACTTCTGTTATAACGGTTCAATGAAGTTGTTAACCACTACTCACTCTAACCGCGCTGATTATGATCCCTCCAAGGAACGGGCTGTGTGTGCCGACTCCCACCCTGCTGTATTCTCGGATTCTCTGAAATGAGGTTATCAATATACCCTCATGTGGATATCATAGTCGTAGATTAATCCAATAATTCTGGAAATTTGCTGGAGCTGCCTGGAATTAGTCCAAACTATAAACCTTCTCGAGGGTACCCAAGTGACTACAGAGATAATCACCACAGCTAAATTGTTTTTCCGAAACAATATGAAATTGTGAGACATAATTTATTAATCTACAGTTCGGAAAAATTAAAATACAAAGCCAACGGTAATTTTACACCAATTTTTATTATACGTTTGAATGGCGACCAATGTGGTGTGTAAATTAATGTACCACGTTTGTAATATAATAATCGAAACAGACATATTTTCTAAATAAATTATTGCATTTGATTGATAAAGTAACTTTCTCCACGAGACCGAGTGCGTTAGGATATTTGCATAGCTAGATTAAAGCTGTGTAACTTCCTCTACAGTTCTTAGGAGTGCAAGTCAGAGGGCGGCGCTCACTCTATGTTGTGTTGGAAATATTCCGCCAGATGGCTTTCCATCATTTATTTCCTGCATTAAATCTTGTTTATTCTTCAAACAACTCAATTTACAGAAGTGCCACGAAACACTATGCCTAGGTTCAATTAGTTGAACCCAAACCCCCGCGTTACCTTCTTCCCTATTTCCTGTTCTGAATTCTTCCCTTATTTGGTAGCCAGAATAGAAACTGAATACAGTCATTAGGCAGAGCTCAGAAATAACTACGAAAAATAATCGTCAATAAAAGTGGTGGTCACGAGAATAGAAAACATTTCACTGTGTGCATCACGGAGAATCATGGGTGTTTACTGCTTTTCTCATACTTACAGTGAACCAAATTCGAAGAAATATTTTTAGAACATGATTCCAGATTAGATTACTTCATAAAATATTATGGCAACGCTTTTTAATTTACAGCCAGAGAATATGATTTTATAAAGCAGAATTCTAGACAGTGAGACATAAAATAGTACGCAATAAAACTCATATAAAATAGTGGGAAAAGAAACATATTAATCATGGACCCAGACCAAATAGAAAGTGACATTTGTATGAAACGATCCAATCTTGATTCTTTCTGTGTGCAACGAACAAGATGTCCAAAAGTCGAAAATGTTTTCTAACGCTTTCTTTTGTACTATTCATGAAATTTGTAAAAACGTGTCAACATAATTGCTCTATTTTCCAATCACCCTTTCAATTATAAGGAAGTTTTATTCACTTCCACATTCTAAGATCTATAATTTAACCAAATTCGCATGAAGCATATATATAATTGATATAATTATTGCTTAAAATCGGAAAAATGGATGGGAATGTGCTTACCCTCCGCCATGCATAAATATATCAATCTTTAATTTGATTTCTATTCCACGGTATTCGGAAAGCACGAAATAATTATTTACCTATCACAGAGCAATAAATACACAATGTGAGACAAATATGTGAAAAAAGAAATATCAGTTGCATCCATAAAACATCGGCGATTAAAAAAATCTAATTTGTAATTAATTTTGATAATTACATAATGCAATGTATATCATAGATAATAATTTAAGAGATAATATCGTTGCATCATGCTCGCTGAATTCAAATATCGATTTTGATTTATATGAAATCTATTGTTCCGAGCTCATTCAATTTTCGCCCCCGATTGTTGCTTATACTTATATCATAATTTAAAATAATTTTATTTGAATATTAATGATTTAATGACATGGAACATTGCGCACGTTTTTGGTTGTTGGAATAATATTTTTTTTTGGGTGTAGACAGGCTATGTATAGGGTAATCCACATAGTGGCAACTCCCCTCTTATATCATAGGAAAGGGATTTGAAAGGGGGGATGCATATATTTTTAAAAGTAAATTAAACAAATTTTATATTCACAAATATTTAAGTAAATATCTCCAGTGCCGTTGTAGAATTCTTTATAAAATTAACTTTCATATTTTACTACCGTAGTTCTATCTGCCTCCGTTTAAATTACAGACACGTGCCATTTAAATTGTAAAACGATATTCCTGGAAATTGTACATTGGAAACGATTTTGTAAAATAGAATTATTCCGTAAATGTATCGAAAATGTCTGCAATACGAGCTATGAAATCTGAATTTCAGTAGCATTATAATGCTCTCTAACGAGCGGAACTCTTGAAAACGAAAAGTATTTTCAACTCGAGAAATAGTTTGGTAAGTTATACGATTGCCATACTGCAACCCGAGAATTATTGTTTTAACAAAGAAGATTTTAAAATTACATTTACATATATGAGATTCATTCACATAATTATATTCCGTTTGCTGACTACAACACGAGTTAGTTAACAAAAAAACATGTGTGTCAGTTTCGGTATTGTGTGGTGAAAACAAATATAGAAATACAGAATGGAATTATGAAACAAAATAGCAGGTAACTCAGGCTTTACTTCATGTGCGGATCTTTATTAAAAATTAAAAAAAATGAAGGGCTAAAACTATTCAGCTTGTCTGTTTAGATTGTCAGTTAATATCTATTTTCAGATATCTTTCCACTTTTCTTCTTTTCAGACCAGTACTATCTTAATTCAATCTTTAACTTTTTCAAAATTAGCCTTATGTAGAATTTTTATATATGTATTTATTTATATAAACCTAGCGTATATTTTAAAATGATTATATTTTCTTTTATTGTAACATATACTACCGGGGAAACTGCCCATTTGTAGATGTAATAAATACATACATAAATACATATGTTTATATCTTACAACGTTCAGCGTTGTTTCGTTACAAAAATCGTCAACCCATTTGTGTTCCGATACACTTAATTTCATCTAGTTTGCGAATTATTACAGGGTGTATATCAAGGTTTAAATATGCATTTTACCCGTCGGAACTATACGTAAATGTACTATCGTGACGTATCGATGGTCACGGTCAGGAATTATACTTTGTGATTATCATATTTGTGTCAAAAGCAAACATGTATCGAGAATAACAATGAATCATTATGGGGCAACTGAAACTGACCTGATGTGATGCTCTTATTGTAAAAGTTGGCGGGTTGCCCCACCTGAAACCTATTTTTTTTTTAAAAAAAATATTCTTTAACTTTATTTGTAAAAAGTTACAATATATTTTTGCATACATTGATAGTATAACCATAAATTCACGTAACACATGGTAGGGAAAACTGCTCCTTAGCAGGTATGCTTACACATGTGACAGTGCAAAGTTTGAAGCATTGTTTAACGGATGCCGTATAAATTACAATTTTCAGCTACGTATCACCGCTTAGAAAGTCTGATGGCCGTCTGCGCTTCAGTCTTCTTTCGGTTTTACTTTTCGGGAAAATAACTGCCATAGCTCTCACTAGCTCACTCCATTGATACATGAAGCCTCCGGTAGTTGGATTGTACGGAATCAACGGTATATTTAGGTCACTGTGGATGTTGTTGTTCCTTATATACCTCGATGCATCGCTAATAATTCTTAGTATTCTATTTTGTATCGGTTGTATTTTTTTTAAATTCAGATAGAGCCGCAGATCCCCATATAGCACATCCAAATAGCCATATGGGACAAGTCTTATTAATTTAATCGGAGCAGTGGCGGCTCGTGAGTTTTTGAAGTTATGTGCTACATTACCCCAAGCAACCATTTTTACTATGATAACTATGTGAAATAAAAAAACTACATCAGTGATAGTGTTATCAATACTTGTCCCGGCACGTAATATGCTACATTTATAATTCTGTCTACGTAATTTCCTACAGTGTCTAATTTTTCTTCAAGTTCCTGCTAAAATGAATGTTCACGCCATCACTTGAGTTTTAGTTTGACAAGCCTCCACCAGGTGTTACCTGTTATTTTAATTTTATTTATTTATTTTAATATACAGAAAATTTTTTAATCCGAAGATTTTACAATTGTGATACAATTTTGAGGACGTTAACATGTTAAAATTAACTTGAAGAAATGTAGTTGCTTCTTGAGTGAATAGTTGAGGAAGTTATGAATTATGTAACTATATATATATATATATATATATATATATATATATATATATATGCGTGTGTGTTACTTTGCGGTGGTTACCAGGTCAATTTGTCGTTTTCTTTTTAGCCTTCTGAGGGGTTTAGGCGGAGGAGGATGGGATTCAGTATTTGAGATAATGGGATTGAAGTAGTGTTTCCTGATCGTGGACTGTGTTTTTATTGTTTGCTCAGCTTCCGAATCGGCGTTTTCATAGCTTGCAGTGAACTTTCAATCCTTATTTGTGCCCCCTCACGTGTAGTGACTCTGGACCACGTGAGTGTGGGATGTTGGAGTCGCAAGTCAATTGCTAAAGTTTCCTTCCTGAGCTAACAATGAATTTTAATTGTTTTATTCGGAAAATTAATTTTTGAACCACTGCTTTGATGGGTGGAGCCCATGTTAATTTCGTGTCTAAACTTTGCTTAACTAAATTTGTAAGAAGGTACTGATGTTTTATGAGAAATGACCGGCAAGTTACGTTCATTCTGACAGTTAACGCAGTATCTCAGAAACAGCACTCACTGTTTTCGAGGCCGGTAAAATCTCTGAACAATGAAAAGTTTCATAATAAAGTTTCGCAGAAGAAACTTAACGAATGCTGGAGGTCTAACAGAAATTTTCTCCACAGAATACAAATTGATTATACTCGCGAATTCTATTCCTGAAGACGTGTCAGCGTTAATAATTGGTCAGAAGATTGCAGAATTTTTAATGTTCTAACTCCCTCTGAGAAAAATAAACAAAAGCGATAATAATAGCATTATGAAAATATAGTAATTTGTGGCGTAATGT